>OX030953.1:115027-657899 GCA_943735915.1 Pherbina coryleti
GATAATATTCAAGGTATAACAAAGCCAGCTATTCGTCGTTTAGCTCGCCGTGGTGGTGTCAAGCGTATATCTGGTTTAATTTACGAAGAAACGCGTGGTGTTTTAAAAGTATTTTTGGAAAACGTTATACGTGATGCAGTTACATATACTGAGCATGCTAAAAGGAAAACAGTTACAGCTATGGACGTAGTATATGCTCTTAAAAGGCAAGGACGCACTCTTTACGGTTTTGGTGGTTAAAGAAAACTAAATATCATAGCTGAAATAGCATTTTAAAACAATCGGTCCTTTTCAGGACCACAAAATAAGAAAAAAAATAGAGAGAAAAAATCTATTCTATCTTAGAAAAATTTTTCAAGTCAGAAAATTGATATATGTAGCTATATTTAAAATACATGTCGACTGTTTAAAAGAGTTAGTCTAATTTTTGTATTAATGCCTGAAAATTAAAAATTTATATATATACATTTAATAAAATAAATCTATTTTGTTATTAAATAGTTTTTTTATTCAAATAAAGTAGTTTTGTCTATACTTATGTACAAATTTTTTTCAATTTAGCCTCCCTTGAAAATTTGAGAATCGCCGAGAAGAGAAGTTTCATATAAATATGCATTGCTGCTTATAGGCAATTTTTCGACGTAAGTTGAGAATTGTTTATATTCAATTATTATAATAATTTTCATTTTTAAATTATATAAATGTATAATTACGATTGTATTGATAATTATACATATTAAAAAAAAAAATTATTCAGATACATATCTAAAATATCAAGTTATTTAACTTTTTCTTTCAAAAAAATTTTATATTCGCCTTGAAAAGAAAAATTTTAAGTACACTTTTTATATTTCAATTGACCATTTTATTTTGTATTTATTCAAATAATACACATATAATAGAACATTTTCTATTTTATAGCTTTTAGATCTAAAAAAAACCTTATTTTTCACTCTCTGTGTATATCAGACTGTCGTCCTGAAAAGGACGGTTTGTTTATAAGTACTGTATATTGAAAAATTATGCCTTCTTTTCAGTTTTCTTTGGTAAAAGTACTGCTTGGATATTTGGCAAAACACCACCTTGAGCAATCGTTACACCAGATAATAATTTATTTAATTCTTCATCATTCCGAATAGCCAATTGTAAATGACGCGGTATAATTCTTGTTTTTTTATTATCACGTGCAGCATTGCCTGCCAATTCAAGAACTTCAGCAGCTAAATATTCCATTACAGCAGCTAGATAAACTGGAGCGCCAGCACCAACTCGTTCAGCATAGTTTCCTTTGCGCAATAAACGATGAATACGACCGACGGGAAATTGAAGACCAGCACGATTGGAACGAGACTTTGCCTTTCCTTTAACTTTACCACCTTTGCCACGGCCAGACATTTTTCACAATTTTTTGTTTTTTTTTTTTTCTATCACAAATTTAACACTTCACAAAATTTTTTCACAACTGATACTCATCGCCTAAAATGACTTTGTATTTATACTTTTTTTTCATACGCTCAAGATCGTATGAGGGATGAAAATAAAAATCTTAACTATGCTTCTTTCGTACCTGAAAAACTCGTACAGAAAAAAGTACTTAAGGTTGGACATATTTTAGAGTTGATCAAATAAATTTGTGTTGTGTGATAAGTGATAAGTGAATAGTGAAAAAGAGTGGAAAAAAGTAAAAAAATTGAAAAAAGTGAAAAAAGTGAAGAAAGAAAAAAAAATAAAATGCCACCGAAAACCAGCGGAAAAGCTGCCAAAAAGGCTGGAAAAGCACAGAAAAATATTACTAAAAACGATAAGAAAAGAAAGCGCAAAAGGAAGGAAAGTTATGCCATCTATATTTATAAAGTGCTGAAACAAGTTCATCCTGATACTGGTATTTCTTCTAAAGCAATGAGTATCATGAACAGTTTTGTTAATGATATTTTTGAACGCATTGCTGCCGAAGCTTCTCGTTTGGCGCATTACAACAAAAGATCAACAATCACCAGTCGAGAAATTCAAACAGCTGTTCGTCTTCTGTTGCCTGGTGAATTGGCAAAGCATGCTGTTAGTGAAGGAACCAAAGCGGTCACAAAATACACTAGTTCCAAATAAACATTTATCGATTTACAAATCAATTGTTTCCTCTCCACAAAGGCCCTTTTCAGGGCCACAAAATAAATTTTTCAACTGGATAAAAATTATTGTCTGCATAAAATAGAATATTCTAAATATTTTCCTCAAAAAAAAAAAAAAAATAAAAGAAAAAATTCAATTGCGTAACATATAAAAATTGTACACACTTGGTATAGAATTAAACAAAGTGGTTAACAAAATGAAAGACTACGTATGTTAGAATTAAGAATATATAAAAATTATATTCAATAAAAATTTCATATATTTCTTACATTAAATTGCATTCACACATTCATTTAACTAATTCAATAATAGTTTATATAACATATTTAAGGTATAAAATACTATCTAAATATAGTCTATTTGTGTTACAATATAAAATTTATATCTTTTGTCTTTAAAAAATTTTGTAGCCCTGAAAAGGGCTTTGATTGAAATAAAATTCGCGATATAAACGAACTTTATATGAATTAAGTTAATTTGTTCACTTACTTCATTTTTTAGCTATGGGTTTTTTAACAGATTTTTTTGACACTTTAACTGATTTTTTTACCGCAGCTGTCTTTATAGATTTAGTTATCTTTCCTTTAGAAACTGCGCCGGCTGCTGCTTTAGTTTTAATAGGTTTTGATTTAGCAGATTCATTTTTTTTAATACCTTTAAGTTTGCTGCTTTTTTCCACTTTTTTCTTCTCAGTTGTCTTTTTTGAAATTACAGCTTTCTTCGTCTTTTTATCACCAGACAATGCTTTTTTAGTTGAAGTTAATTTCTTCTTTGGAGCCACTTTCGTCAATTTTCTACTTTCAATAGATTTTGATTTTTGTTTTGGTTCTTTACTGGCAGCAGCAGACAATTTAAATGATCCAGACGCACCTTTACCTTTTGTTTGAATTAGTTTGCCACTCACAACAGCCGATTTAAGATATTTCTTAATGAATGGTGCCAACTTTTGGGCATCACATTTATATGTTGCACTTATATATTTTTTAATTGCCAATAATGATGATCCACCGCGTTCTTTTAAATTCTTAATTGAAGCATCAACCATTTGTTGTGTTGGTGGATGAGATGGACCAGCAGATGGCTTCTTAGAAGTTTTTTTAATAACTTTTTTCTCAGCAGTAACAGCAACTGGAGAAGATGTTGTAGCAATTATGGTAGCCTCAGACATTTTATTTAAATATTCACTTTAAAACTTTTTCTTTAATTATATTCTATTCACACTTTAAATTCACTTTTAAATTCTGTTTGGTTTTTTTTTGCTCTTCCTTCACTTAAGCTACTAAATTTAGCCTCACTTGAAAATTTGAGAATCGCCGAGAAGAGACGTTTCATATAAATTTACATTTCTGTGTTTACACACTATTTCAACATGGTTTGTATGTCGCTTAAAGTAGTTTTAAACAAATTTTAAACAACTATATATAAAAAACTAACATTGATAACAAAATTTAAATATTTTTTTTCCATAATACATAATTCATATGGTTATTATGTATGAAAATTCGTCTGGAAACATTATGAAATTACGGAGAATATCATTATTGTAAATGAAATTTAAGAAATATTTTCCATGGTTGCGCGTCAAATACATGAATTAATTAAAAATTTCTATGACACATATAATATATAAATAATATTTTTCTTAAAAATGTATAAAACAAAATTATTCTTTAATATAAAAATTCATTATACGTATACATAACGGCTAGCGGCTCCCAGCAAATCTTAAATACGTCAACAATCAAAGTTGTATATTGCTAAAATAATAATTTAAAAAATTATATTATAATATAAATTATGAATGAAGATTTATATATTATGGACTTACAATAAAAGGCTGTCAATATATATTAAGTTATATGCTTATATGCATCAAATTATGCCACTTTACTACCATTTAATCAGTAAATCAGCCGATTTATTTAGTTATAATGTTCAAATAAAATTGAGAAAAATTACACAGTACGTTTATCAAGCAGCTAAAAATATTTTAGTGAATTTAACATCATATTCAATTGTTTTATATTGTTAATCGAAGTTACGTTTCCATTTATAAATGAACGAAACCTTACAAATGTGAATGATCGACATCGTTATTATATTTAAATAAATTGAATTCAACTAGAAAATACAAACAAACTAAGCATTATAAATGCTTGAGTTTTTAAAATGTATGTTAGGTATTGATTTTATTGCGAATAAATTACAATATAACTACAAAAACCCTACAAATGTTGAACAAAAAAAATTTTCTAACATTTTTCTTCATATCAATAAATTCAAATATCAGATATGCTCGTATTTTCCAATCAAAATTAGTTCGAATTTTAAGAATCACATAAAATTTTTTTTAAAAAAAGGACAAATTTAATCTGAAAGTTTTCAATATACTAAAATTTCAACATTTAGCAATATAAAATGTTTTTTAAAAATATTTATTTTAAATAAATTTTATTATAAATTGCATCTCATTTGATTTTAATTTTGTTTTGGTCCTGAGAAGGACCGATTTTGCTTCGTTTGAGATATATTTAGTTTTTTTTTTTTATGCGCGTTCACCACGTATGCGACGAGCCAATTGAATGTCCTTTGGCATTATTGTTACACGTTTAGCATGAATAGCGCACAAGTTAGTATCTTCAAAGAGTCCCACTAAATATGCTTCACTTGCCTCTTGAAGAGCCATTACTGCTGAACTTTGAAACCGTAAATCCGTTTTGAAGTCTTGAGCAATTTCACGAACCAAACGTTGAAATGGCAATTTTCGAATTAACAGTTCTGTGCTCTTTTGGTAGCGACGAATTTCTCGAAGAGCAACTGTGCCTGGACGATAACGATGCGGTTTTTTAACGCCACCCGTTGCTGGTGCACTTTTACGAGCTGCCTTTGTTGCCAATTGCTTACGTGGAGCCTTTCCACCAGTCGATTTACGAGCAGTTTGTTTTGTACGCGCCATTTTACACTTTTTTTCAAACTAACACTGTACCACACAAAATTTTTTTATTTTTCTTGTTCTTCTTCACACAAAGTATTTTTATTTTGTTTTTTTTTTTTATCAACACTTTTCACTTCACTTCACTATGACAAATTTTCTTATATTTTAGAGCTTAAGTACTATTTGGCATGAAATCGTTTCAGATGTTCACATGTATGAAACTCTAAAAAGCAATATATTGCTGTCGCACTCTTTTCTTGGGCAATTTTTATATAAATAGAGCTCATTGGATAGAAGCAAGCATCAGTGATTGTGTGTCTTTGAAGTAATAAATAACTAATTGCAGTGAAGTTAAAAATAAAAAAGTAAGAAAAGTGAAGTGAAGTGAAGTGAAGTGACTTAAATTTGATTTGAAAGTAAAATACGTTAAAAAGTGATTTTTGATTATTTATTAAAATGACTGGACGCGGTAAAGGTGGAAAAGGTTTGGGTAAAGGCGGAGCAAAGCGGCATCGCAAAGTTCTTCGAGATAATATTCAAGGTATAACAAAGCCAGCTATTCGTCGTTTAGCTCGCCGTGGTGGTGTCAAGCGTATATCTGGTTTAATTTACGAAGAAACGCGTGGTGTTTTAAAAGTATTTTTGGAAAACGTTATACGTGATGCAGTTACATATACTGAGCATGCTAAAAGGAAAACAGTTACAGCTATGGACGTAGTATATGCTCTTAAAAGGCAAGGACGCACTCTTTACGGTTTTGGTGGTTAAAGAAAACTAAATATCATAGCTGAAATAGCATTTTAAAACAATCGGTCCTTTTCAGGACCACAAAATAAGAAAAAAAATAGAGAGAAAAAATCTATTCTATCTTAGAAAAATTTTTCAAGTCAGAAAATTGATATATGTAGCTATATTTAAAATACATGTCGACTGTTTAAAAGAGTTAGTCTAATTTTTGTATTAATGCCTGAAAATTAAAAATTTATATATATACATTTAATAAAATAAATCTATTTTGTTATTAAATAGTTTTTTTATTCAAATAAAGTAGTTTTGTCTATACTTATGTACAAATTTTTTTCAATTTAGCCTCCCTTGAAAATTTGAGAATCGCCGAGAAGAGAAGTTTCATATAAATATGCATTGCTGCTTATAGGCAATTTTTCGACGTAAGTTGAGAATTGTTTATATTCAATTATTATAATAATTTTCATTTTTAAATTATATAAATGTATAATTACGATTGTATTGATAATTATACATATTAAAAAAAAAAATTATTCAGATACATATCTAAAATATCAAGTTATTTAACTTTTTCTTTCAAAAAAATTTTATATTCGCCTTGAAAAGAAAAATTTTAAGTACACTTTTTATATTTCAATTGACCATTTTATTTTGTATTTATTCAAATAATACACATATAATAGAACATTTTCTATTTTATAGCTTTTAGATCTAAAAAAAACCTTATTTTTCACTCTCTGTGTATATCAGACTGTCGTCCTGAAAAGGACGGTTTGTTTATAAGTACTGTATATTGAAAAATTATGCCTTCTTTTCAGTTTTCTTTGGTAAAAGTACTGCTTGGATATTTGGCAAAACACCACCTTGAGCAATCGTTACACCAGATAATAATTTATTTAATTCTTCATCATTCCGAATAGCCAATTGTAAATGACGCGGTATAATTCTTGTTTTTTTATTATCACGTGCAGCATTGCCTGCCAATTCAAGAACTTCAGCAGCTAAATATTCCATTACAGCAGCTAGATAAACTGGAGCGCCAGCACCAACTCGTTCAGCATAGTTTCCTTTGCGCAATAAACGATGAATACGACCGACGGGAAATTGAAGACCAGCACGATTGGAACGAGACTTTGCCTTTCCTTTAACTTTACCACCTTTGCCACGGCCAGACATTTTTCACAATTTTTTGTTTTTTTTTTTTTCTATCACAAATTTAACACTTCACAAAATTTTTTCACAACTGATACTCATCGCCTAAAATGACTTTGTATTTATACTTTTTTTTCATACGCTCAAGATCGTATGAGGGATGAAAATAAAAATCTTAACTATGCTTCTTTCGTACCTGAAAAACTCGTACAGAAAAAAGTACTTAAGGTTGGACATATTTTAGAGTTGATCAAATAAATTTGTGTTGTGTGATAAGTGATAAGTGAATAGTGAAAAAGAGTGGAAAAAAGTAAAAAAATTGAAAAAAGTGAAAAAAGTGAAGAAAGAAAAAAAAATAAAATGCCACCGAAAACCAGCGGAAAAGCTGCCAAAAAGGCTGGAAAAGCACAGAAAAATATTACTAAAAACGATAAGAAAAGAAAGCGCAAAAGGAAGGAAAGTTATGCCATCTATATTTATAAAGTGCTGAAACAAGTTCATCCTGATACTGGTATTTCTTCTAAAGCAATGAGTATCATGAACAGTTTTGTTAATGATATTTTTGAACGCATTGCTGCCGAAGCTTCTCGTTTGGCGCATTACAACAAAAGATCAACAATCACCAGTCGAGAAATTCAAACAGCTGTTCGTCTTCTGTTGCCTGGTGAATTGGCAAAGCATGCTGTTAGTGAAGGAACCAAAGCGGTCACAAAATACACTAGTTCCAAATAAACATTTATCGATTTACAAATCAATTGTTTCCTCTCCACAAAGGCCCTTTTCAGGGCCACAAAATAAATTTTTCAACTGGATAAAAATTATTGTCTGCATAAAATAGAATATTCTAAATATTTTCCTCAAAAAAAAAAAAAAAATAAAAGAAAAAATTCAATTGCGTAACATATAAAAATTGTACACACTTGGTATAGAATTAAACAAAGTGGTTAACAAAATGAAAGACTACGTATGTTAGAATTAAGAATATATAAAAATTATATTCAATAAAAATTTCATATATTTCTTACATTAAATTGCATTCACACATTCATTTAACTAATTCAATAATAGTTTATATAACATATTTAAGGTATAAAATACTATCTAAATATAGTCTATTTGTGTTACAATATAAAATTTATATCTTTTGTCTTTAGAAAATTTTGTAGCCCTGAAAAGGGCTTTGATTGAAATAAAATTCGCGATATAAACGAACTTTATATGAATTAAGTTAATTTGTTCACTTACTTCATTTTTTAGCTATGGGTTTTTTAACAGATTTTTTTGACACTTTAACTGATTTTTTTACCGCAGCTGTCTTTATAGATTTAGTTATCTTTCCTTTAGAAACTGCGCCGGCTGCTGCTTTAGTTTTAATAGGTTTTGATTTAGCAGATTCATTTTTTTTAATACCTTTAAGTTTGCTGCTTTTTTCCACTTTTTTCTTCTCAGTTGTCTTTTTTGAAATTACAGCTTTCTTCGTCTTTTTATCACCAGACAATGCTTTTTTAGTTGAAGTTAATTTCTTCTTTGGAGCCACTTTCGTCAATTTTCTACTTTCAATAGATTTTGATTTTTGTTTTGGTTCTTTACTGGCAGCAGCAGACAATTTAAATGATCCAGACGCACCTTTACCTTTTGTTTGAATTAGTTTGCCACTCACAACAGCCGATTTAAGATATTTCTTAATGAATGGTGCCAACTTTTGGGCATCACATTTATATGTTGCACTTATATATTTTTTAATTGCCAATAATGATGATCCACCGCGTTCTTTTAAATTCTTAATTGAAGCATCAACCATTTGTTGTGTTGGTGGATGAGATGGACCAGCAGATGGCTTCTTAGAAGTTTTTTTAATAACTTTTTTCTCAGCAGTAACAGCAACTGGAGAAGATGTTGTAGCAATTATGGTAGCCTCAGACATTTTATTTAAATATTCACTTTAAAACTTTTTCTTTAATTATATTCTATTCACACTTTAAATTCACTTTTAAATTCTGTTTGGTTTTTTTTTTGCTCTTCCTTCACTTAAGCTACTAAATTTAGCCTCACTTGAAAATTTGAGAATCGCCGAGAAGAGACGTTTCATATAAATTTACATTTCTGTGTTTACACACTATTTCAACATGGTTTGTATGTCGCTTAAAGTAGTTTTAAACAAATTTTAAACAACTATATATAAAAAACTAACATTGATAACAAAATTTAAATATTTTTTTTCCATAATACATAATTCATATGGTTATTATGTATGAAAATTCGTCTGGAAACATTATGAAATTACGGAGAATATCATTATTGTAAATGAAATTTAAGAAATATTTTCCATGGTTGCGCGTCAAATACATGAATTAATTAAAAATTTCTATGACACATATAATATATAAATAATATTTTTCTTAAAAATGTATAAAACAAAATTATTCTTTAATATAAAAATTCATTATACGTATACATAACGGCTAGCGGCTCCCAGCAAATCTTAAATACGTCAACAATCAAAGTTGTATATTGCTAAAATAATAATTTAAAAAATTATATTATAATATAAATTATGAATGAAGATTTATATATTATGGACTTACAATAAAAGGCTGTCAATATATATTAAGTTATATGCTTATATGCATCAAATTATGCCACTTTACTACCATTTAATCAGTAAATCAGCCGATTTATTTAGTTATAATGTTCAAATAAAATTGAGAAAAATTACACAGTACGTTTATCAAGCAGCTAAAAATATTTTAGTGAATTTAACATCATATTCAATTGTTTTATATTGTTAATCGAAGTTACGTTTCCATTTATAAATGAACGAAACCTTACAAATGTGAATGATCGACATCGTTATTATATTTAAATAAATTGAATTCAACTAGAAAATACAAACAAACTAAGCATTATAAATGCTTGAGTTTTTAAAATGTATGTTAGGTATTGATTTTATTGCGAATAAATTACAATATAACTACAAAAACCCTACAAATGTTGAACAAAAAAAATTTTCTAACATTTTTCTTCATATCAATAAATTCAAATATCAGATATGCTCGTATTTTCCAATCAAAATTAGTTCGAATTTTAAGAATCACATAAAATTTTTTTTAAAAAAAGGACAAATTTAATCTGAAAGTTTTCAATATACTAAAATTTCAACATTTAGCAATATAAAATGTTTTTTAAAAATATTTATTTTAAATAAATTTTATTATAAATTGCATCTCATTTGATTTTAATTTTGTTTTGGTCCTGAGAAGGACCGATTTTGCTTCGTTTGAGATATATTTAGTTTTTTTTTTTTATGCGCGTTCACCACGTATGCGACGAGCCAATTGAATGTCCTTTGGCATTATTGTTACACGTTTAGCATGAATAGCGCACAAGTTAGTATCTTCAAAGAGTCCCACTAAATATGCTTCACTTGCCTCTTGAAGAGCCATTACTGCTGAACTTTGAAACCGTAAATCCGTTTTGAAGTCTTGAGCAATTTCACGAACCAAACGTTGAAATGGCAATTTTCGAATTAACAGTTCTGTGCTCTTTTGGTAGCGACGAATTTCTCGAAGAGCAACTGTGCCTGGACGATAACGATGCGGTTTTTTAACGCCACCCGTTGCTGGTGCACTTTTACGAGCTGCCTTTGTTGCCAATTGCTTACGTGGAGCCTTTCCACCAGTCGATTTACGAGCAGTTTGTTTTGTACGCGCCATTTTACACTTTTTTTCAAACTAACACTGTACCACACAAAATTTTTTTATTTTTCTTGTTCTTCTTCACACAAAGTATTTTTATTTTGTTTTTTTTTTTTATCAACACTTTTCACTTCACTTCACTATGACAAATTTTCTTATATTTTAGAGCTTAAGTACTATTTGGCATGAAATCGTTTCAGATGTTCACATGTATGAAACTCTAAAAAGCAATATATTGCTGTCGCACTCTTTTCTTGGGCAATTTTTATATAAATAGAGCTCATTGGATAGAAGCAAGCATCAGTGATTGTGTGTCTTTGAAGTAATAAATAACTAATTGCAGTGAAGTTAAAAATAAAAAAGTAAGAAAAGTGAAGTGAAGTGAAGTGAAGTGACTTAAATTTGATTTGAAAGTAAAATACGTTAAAAAGTGATTTTTGATTATTTATTAAAATGACTGGACGCGGTAAAGGTGGAAAAGGTTTGGGTAAAGGCGGAGCAAAGCGGCATCGCAAAGTTCTTCGAGATAATATTCAAGGTATAACAAAGCCAGCTATTCGTCGTTTAGCTCGCCGTGGTGGTGTCAAGCGTATATCTGGTTTAATTTACGAAGAAACGCGTGGTGTTTTAAAAGTATTTTTGGAAAACGTTATACGTGATGCAGTTACATATACTGAGCATGCTAAAAGGAAAACAGTTACAGCTATGGACGTAGTATATGCTCTTAAAAGGCAAGGACGCACTCTTTACGGTTTTGGTGGTTAAAGAAAACTAAATATCATAGCTGAAATAGCATTTTAAAACAATCGGTCCTTTTCAGGACCACAAAATAAGAAAAAAAATAGAGAGAAAAAATCTATTCTATCTTAGAAAAATTTTTCAAGTCAGAAAATTGATATATGTAGCTATATTTAAAATACATGTCGACTGTTTAAAAGAGTTAGTCTAATTTTTGTATTAATGCCTGAAAATTAAAAATTTATATATATACATTTAATAAAATAAATCTATTTTGTTATTAAATAGTTTTTTTATTCAAATAAAGTAGTTTTGTCTATACTTATGTACAAATTTTTTTCAATTTAGCCTCCCTTGAAAATTTGAGAATCGCCGAGAAGAGAAGTTTCATATAAATATGCATTGCTGCTTATAGGCAATTTTTCGACGTAAGTTGAGAATTGTTTATATTCAATTATTATAATAATTTTCATTTTTAAATTATATAAATGTATAATTACGATTGTATTGATAATTATACATATTAAAAAAAAAAATTATTCAGATACATATCTAAAATATCAAGTTATTTAACTTTTTCTTTCAAAAAAATTTTATATTCGCCTTGAAAAGAAAAATTTTAAGTACACTTTTTATATTTCAATTGACCATTTTATTTTGTATTTATTCAAATAATACACATATAATAGAACATTTTCTATTTTATAGCTTTTAGATCTAAAAAAAACCTTATTTTTCACTCTCTGTGTATATCAGACTGTCGTCCTGAAAAGGACGGTTTGTTTATAAGTACTGTATATTGAAAAATTATGCCTTCTTTTCAGTTTTCTTTGGTAAAAGTACTGCTTGGATATTTGGCAAAACACCACCTTGAGCAATCGTTACACCAGATAATAATTTATTTAATTCTTCATCATTCCGAATAGCCAATTGTAAATGACGCGGTATAATTCTTGTTTTTTTATTATCACGTGCAGCATTGCCTGCCAATTCAAGAACTTCAGCAGCTAAATATTCCATTACAGCAGCTAGATAAACTGGAGCGCCAGCACCAACTCGTTCAGCATAGTTTCCTTTGCGCAATAAACGATGAATACGACCGACGGGAAATTGAAGACCAGCACGATTGGAACGAGACTTTGCCTTTCCTTTAACTTTACCACCTTTGCCACGGCCAGACATTTTTCACAATTTTTTGTTTTTTTTTTTTTCTATCACAAATTTAACACTTCACAAAATTTTTTCACAACTGATACTCATCGCCTAAAATGACTTTGTATTTATACTTTTTTTTCATACGCTCAAGATCGTATGAGGGATGAAAATAAAAATCTTAACTATGCTTCTTTCGTACCTGAAAAACTCGTACAGAAAAAAGTACTTAAGGTTGGACATATTTTAGAGTTGATCAAATAAATTTGTGTTGTGTGATAAGTGATAAGTGAATAGTGAAAAAGAGTGGAAAAAAGTAAAAAAATTGAAAAAAGTGAAAAAAGTGAAGAAAGAAAAAAAAATAAAATGCCACCGAAAACCAGCGGAAAAGCTGCCAAAAAGGCTGGAAAAGCACAGAAAAATATTACTAAAAACGATAAGAAAAGAAAGCGCAAAAGGAAGGAAAGTTATGCCATCTATATTTATAAAGTGCTGAAACAAGTTCATCCTGATACTGGTATTTCTTCTAAAGCAATGAGTATCATGAACAGTTTTGTTAATGATATTTTTGAACGCATTGCTGCCGAAGCTTCTCGTTTGGCGCATTACAACAAAAGATCAACAATCACCAGTCGAGAAATTCAAACAGCTGTTCGTCTTCTGTTGCCTGGTGAATTGGCAAAGCATGCTGTTAGTGAAGGAACCAAAGCGGTCACAAAATACACTAGTTCCAAATAAACATTTATCGATTTACAAATCAATTGTTTCCTCTCCACAAAGGCCCTTTTCAGGGCCACAAAATAAATTTTTCAACTGGATAAAAATTATTGTCTGCATAAAATAGAATATTCTAAATATTTTCCTCAAAAAAAAAAAAAAAATAAAAGAAAAAATTCAATTGCGTAACATATAAAAATTGTACACACTTGGTATAGAATTAAACAAAGTGGTTAACAAAATGAAAGACTACGTATGTTAGAATTAAGAATATATAAAAATTATATTCAATAAAAATTTCATATATTTCTTACATTAAATTGCATTCACACATTCATTTAACTAATTCAATAATAGTTTATATAACATATTTAAGGTATAAAATACTATCTAAATATAGTCTATTTGTGTTACAATATAAAATTTATATCTTTTGTCTTTAGAAAATTTTGTAGCCCTGAAAAGGGCTTTGATTGAAATAAAATTCGCGATATAAACGAACTTTATATGAATTAAGTTAATTTGTTCACTTACTTCATTTTTTAGCTATGGGTTTTTTAACAGATTTTTTTGACACTTTAACTGATTTTTTTACCGCAGCTGTCTTTATAGATTTAGTTATCTTTCCTTTAGAAACTGCGCCGGCTGCTGCTTTAGTTTTAATAGGTTTTGATTTAGCAGATTCATTTTTTTTAATACCTTTAAGTTTGCTGCTTTTTTCCACTTTTTTCTTCTCAGTTGTCTTTTTTGAAATTACAGCTTTCTTCGTCTTTTTATCACCAGACAATGCTTTTTTAGTTGAAGTTAATTTCTTCTTTGGAGCCACTTTCGTCAATTTTCTACTTTCAATAGATTTTGATTTTTGTTTTGGTTCTTTACTGGCAGCAGCAGACAATTTAAATGATCCAGACGCACCTTTACCTTTTGTTTGAATTAGTTTGCCACTCACAACAGCCGATTTAAGATATTTCTTAATGAATGGTGCCAACTTTTGGGCATCACATTTATATGTTGCACTTATATATTTTTTAATTGCCAATAATGATGATCCACCGCGTTCTTTTAAATTCTTAATTGAAGCATCAACCATTTGTTGTGTTGGTGGATGAGATGGACCAGCAGATGGCTTCTTAGAAGTTTTTTTAATAACTTTTTTCTCAGCAGTAACAGCAACTGGAGAAGATGTTGTAGCAATTATGGTAGCCTCAGACATTTTATTTAAATATTCACTTTAAAACTTTTTCTTTAATTATATTCTATTCACACTTTAAATTCACTTTTAAATTCTGTTTGGTTTTTTTTTTGCTCTTCCTTCACTTAAGCAAACAAGATTTTTTTTTTTAGCAAACAAGATTTTTATTGACCCAATAAAATTTATACATCGAGTATTCTTATGAATATGATTTACATTTCTTTTATTTTTCTTAACATACATATATGTATTTATCTAAGATTTTAAATTTTACAGTTTTTGTTGTTTTTATGACAAATTTTATTTTGAAATTTTTTTGCAGTAACGCTAACATTTTGTGCATATTTTCCCAAAAAATGGGTAAAAAAGGAAATTTTTTACATAACAAACCTTAATACTATACTTAAAACTAAAAACAATAAGATTAAAAATAATAATAATAAGTGTGCTTAGGACAAACCAACAATAATTTCTTGAATATCAAGTAAATTGTTATGTTTTCTTAAGCTTTAGTATATTGACTTTTATTGTATACCGTGTTATTGATATCAATGGATTGATACCGTCGGTGATAGTATAATAATTTTTTATTATTATAAAGATTATTATTTGCACTAAGAATTTTTAGATAAATTGCAGAAAGATATCTCTCTTCAAAAGGAAACTCAATCTCATGTTCTTTAGAAACGTAATTTATTAATAGTTCATTATCTATGTCAGATGTGTTTGATAAAAATTTAACAGCTGATGCGACCAAGAAGCAGTCGATTCTCTCAGTTTGACAATGTTTGTATAATGTTTCATTTGAAACTCTTTTTCTAAAATTATTTTCCAATTGCAAAGGTTGCCATCCTAACCCCGAGCAAGTTCTTAGCATATTCCTTTCAAAAGTTCTAAGTCTCTCCATCTGACATGAAGAAATATCAAACCAGATAGGAAAGCCGTAGACTAAGACAGGACGTATGATCTGTTTATAGATGTTTAACTTTATGTTTGCTTTTAAGCTTTTCGTTTTTTTAAGCATATTGTAGTATGACATGAATATTTTTTTTGCTTTGCTTAAGATATAGTCGATGTGTCTTTCAAATCGATATGAGCTGGTCAGCACTACTCCTAAGTATTTTATTTTTTCTTTAAATCCTATAACTTGGCCCTGTATATTAATATTAGGTGAAAATTTTCTGGCATTAGGATATAAATTTTTCCTGAGACCCTTGAAAATTGTACACTCACATTTATTTACGTTTAATTTCAGTTTCCATTTATTAAAATATTTGTTTAATGTGACTAAATACTCGTTAATTATTTGTTCAGCGTTTATTATGAGTGGCTTGGAACTTAATATGAGAATGTCATCAGCGTAAATTAATGTCAGCGCACTAGGTTCTGGATCGGGCAAGTCTGCGAGAAGTAAATTATAAAGTACTGGGCCTAGAAGTGACCCTTGCGGTACTCCTGCCAAAATTGACTTTTCATCTGAGTTCTGAAGTTGATTAAAAACTCTAAATTTACGATGAGAAAGATAGCACAGTAAAATTCTACATATTATTTTGTCAAAGTTGTACATTTTATACATTTTGAAGATTATTCCTTCGAACCAAGCGGTGTCAAATGCCTTTTCAAAATCTAGGCTTACAGCAATTGTAGCTTTTTTTTTATTTAAATTGGATGTCACAAAGTCTGACATTAACATAAGAGCGTGGTTGGTGGAAAGAGATGGTCTAAAGCCGAATTGATAATTTTTAAGAATGTTGTGTTCTGTGATACGTTTTTTGATTTTTCTTAGAAGGAACTCTTCAAACAGCTTACTTATGTTGGATAGTAGTGATATCGGCCTATAGCTTGTTAGATTTTTTGGGTTTGTGTTAGGTTTAAGAATTGGAATAATTTTTGCACATTTCCAGTTATTTGGAAAATACCCTATATTGTAGATATGGTTGAATAAAATAGCTAAAAATGTCCAAAAAAAGCTCTTTGTTTTTCTGAGCACAAAATTAGAAATGCCATCGTCTCCACAACTTTTCTTATTGTTTTTTTGCTTTAGTGCTATTTTTATGTCAGATGCTTTTACAAACTGGCTGTAAGCTTGTGCCAAAGTATTATTTTCTAATAGAGAGCTTTCGCCATCAGCAGTGAGTGCATTATTAAAATTGACCAGTGGATCGTTATTCATTAAATCAGAAATCTGACTTTGAACAAAATAAGTAAATGGCGCAGAGCCCATGTTTAAGTTTTGCCGATGAATTTGATCAAAGTTTTCGGCAAGTAAATTAATTTTACTCGAATTGTCAACTATAATTCTGCCATTAGCATCAAGTAGTTCGGATAGGTCCGATTTTTTGTTAAGGCCACAGAGTCCTTTGATTTTTTTATATGTTTTGTTGTTCATTTTAATATTTTCAAAAACTTTGAACCAGTATTTATTTTCATGGATAGTTATAAGTTCTTGAATTATCTTATCGAGATTTTTGACAGTGGCTTTTAAAATCGCTTTAGCTTGTGGATCTACACATCTATAGAGTTGCTTTCGTAATTTTTTCTTTTCAGTAATGAACTGAATGATTGTTGGTGAAAGGTTTATTTGACCTCTTTTTCGAATTATAGCTTTTGGTGTGGATACACGTATTGCGGACTCAAATGCCGGACCCAGATTCAAAATGCAATCATCAACCTCTGTTTTCGTGACAACTCTATCCAAGGGCAACATATGGTCAATTAACCTTTCTCTTAATGCAGTGTTGAGAGCATCAACATCCAGACTGTTCCAATTGAACACTTCAACTGGAGGATTTCTTGCTATTTCAGTGGACAGAATATTTAACTCTACTGCACTGTGATCGGATTCATAAAAAATTGTTTTGAGACAGTCTGGATATTGAGGCTCAAACTCGACACAGACTGGGGCGGACGTTAAAAAGAGATCTATATATGAGCCACATGTTGAGACCCTAGTTGGCAATTTAGTTGGAATTATTTGTAGATGAGGGTAATGAGTTAACCATCTAGCTAACGTTCTACCATCTGTGTTAGTTTGTGAGTTGCCCCAATTGGGATGTTTTGCATTTAAATCTCCGCCTAGAACTATTTTATCGGAACTTATATTTGAAATTATTTTGTTAAGATCAACCTCTCGAAGCGAATCCTGCGGCTTGTTATACATTGCTACAAATGTTATTTTGCTACCATCGATGAGGTTCACTTTTATGGCAGTGTTTTCAATCAGTTCTGAATCTATAATTACTCTTTCAAAACTAAAGTTTTCTTTAATACAAATTGCCGTTCCTCCACCATTTCCCTGAGTTCTATGCTGTCTTATTAGGTTGTAGCCTTTAAAATTCAACCTATGCCTTATATTAAGCTTATGCTCTACTATTAGGACAATATCTGGCCTATGCTTAATTAAAAATAAATTAAAGAAATGCCTCCTTTGCAATGATACCAAAGAGTTAACATTAATTAAAATGCATTTTATTTTTCTAAACATAACGATTATTTAACTTGACAGATTTACGTACAAACTGAGAAGAACAACCCAAAAAGTTGTTCTTGCTTTATATGAGCTGGTGCATTTTTATCATACGTCGGTATGAACTGATTTATTTTTTGAATGATTTCCGAAAAGCTTTTACCGAACACACTATGGCATTCATTATTAATAAAAGAAAAATTGTTGTTATTGTTATTGTTATTGTTATTGTTATATAAGGGATAATTATTATTATTGTGAGAGATATCATTTCTGTTCTCTTTGAAAATTAAATTATTATTTTGTGTTGCGTTGTATCGCAGTGCATCAGCATATGACTTAAGTGGCGTACTAAAGCTTAAGGCTGATTTTTTTGTAAAGGTTTTCCTTGCTTCCTTTTCTAGCCTTTTTTCATTTATTGTGTTCTTAAGTCTTTGATACACAATACATTTTTTATAATTAGAAGTATGCCCTTCCGACTTGCAAAGTACGCAGTAAACCGGGACTCCAATTTGCTTTTTTATGGTACCATCACTAAGAGTTTTTGTGATTATATCATTATTTAGGTCCTTAGGAGGTATTTTACAATTTTTAGGTCCATGATTACCACCGCACTTAACACACCGAAAAGGCATATTACAATTTGTTGCTGCATGATTATACCTTTGGCAGCGCTTGCATTGCAATATTTTTTGGTTCTTAAATTTTTCAAAATAAACCCTATTTTGATTTAAAAATTTTATGTTTAATATGTCTGACACATTAGATGTATTATCAAATTGGACCAGCCAGTTTGATTTAATTTTGGAAACTCTTATTACCTTAATATTTAGTTCTACTGAATTTAAGGCACTTATGAGATCATTTTCGTTGTAATATTCTGGAAAATTTTTCAGAATAAGACTTATTGGCTTTTCGCTTTTAGGAGTGTATGTAAAATATTTAATATTTTCAGCCTCAAACATTTCTTTGACTTTTTTAAAGTCCTCTAAATTGAGTATTTGTACTAAGGTGCTATCACTATTTTTTTTATTAAAATAATAATTTTTATTATTAATTTTTTTAAAAATTTTCATACTTAGTTCTTTGACGTCCTCATTGCTGATAATCATTTGCGGGGGTTTTTCCGAGCCTGATTTCCTCTCTACCAGTCCTTTACCAGGAGGTATTTTTTCTCTGCTACCAGCTGATGTAGTTGCTGCAGGCTGCTGTGCCTTCTTTTTGTTGATTTTTCCAGCTTCTCTGATAGAAGGAAAGTCGCCGCTTTCGTCGATATCGATGTCATCGCACGATGAGAGTTCATAGAATTTGTTGTTTTTCAGATAATTTTCGTTTTCATTTTTTTTTAATTTATTTTCAAATTCCAAGCAGAGATTTTTTAAGTCTTCGATCTGCTTTGCTTGGATTTGAATTTTTCGATGTAAGTCAATTTCACTTTGTTGATCTTTTACATTATTGAAGGCATCTTCATACTCTGCCACTTTTGATTTTCGTCTTTTATGATTCGTAGGTTTATTCACATTTTGTTGTGAATCATCACAATTCGATGATGTGTCTATAGTTTCCATTTTATTCACATAGCCTTTAAAGTCACTATCTTTCTTGCGGCTTGTTTTTATGTTTTTTCTTTTCTTTTGCGAATTTTTACGCTTCTCACACTTCATGCACAGTTTTTTGTGTTTTGTTTTAAATAGTTTTTTTTTTTAAATAAGTTTTTAGTTTTTTAAGCACTTCACTACTTAGAACTTTTCTTAACAACTTTTTTCTCAGCAGTAACAGCAACTGGAGAAGATGTTGTAGCAATTATGGTAGCCTCAGACATTTTATTTAAATATTCACTTTAAAACTTTTTCTTTAATTATATTCTATTCACACTTTAAATTCACTTTTAAATTCTGTTTGGTTTTTTTTTTGCTCTTCCTTTCCTTCCCTTCCCCTTCCCATCACTTAAGCTACTAAATTTAGCCTCACTTGAAAATTTGAGAATCGCCGAGAAGAGACGTTTCATATAAATTTACATTTCTGTGTTTACACACTATTTCAACATGGTTTGTATGTCGCTTAAAGTAGTTTTAAACAAATTTTAAACAACTATATATAAAAAACTAACATTGATAACAAAATTTAAATATTTTTTTTCCATAATACATAATTCATATGGTTATTATGTATGAAAATTCGTCTGGAAACATTATGAAATTACGGAGAATATCATTATTGTAAATGAAATTTAAGAAATATTTTCCATGGTTGCGCGTCAAATACATGAATTAATTAAAAATTTCTATGACACATATAATATATAAATAATATTTTTCTTAAAAATGTATAAAACAAAATTATTCTTTAATATAAAAATTCATTATACGTATACATAACGGCTAGCGGCTCCCAGCAAATCTTAAATACGTCAACAATCAAAGTTGTATATTGCTAAAATAATAATTTAAAAAATTATATTATAATATAAATTATGAATGAAGATTTATATATTATGGACTTACAATAAAAGGCTGTCAATATATATTAAGTTATATGCTTATATGCATCAAATTATGCCACTTTACTACCATTTAATCAGTAAATCAGCCGATTTATTTAGTTATAATGTTCAAATAAAATTGAGAAAAATTACACAGTACGTTTATCAAGCAGCTAAAAATATTTTAGTGAATTTAACATCATATTCAATTGTTTTATATTGTTAATCGAAGTTACGTTTCCATTTATAAATGAACGAAACCTTACAAATGTGAATGATCGACATCGTTATTATATTTAAATAAATTGAATTCAACTAGAAAATACAAACAAACTAAGCATTATAAATGCTTGAGTTTTTAAAATGTATGTTAGGTATTGATTTTATTGCGAATAAATTACAATATAACTACAAAAACCCTACAAATGTTGAACAAAAAAAATTTTCTAACATTTTTCTTCATATCAATAAATTCAAATATCAGATATGCTCGTATTTTCCAATCAAAATTAGTTCGAATTTTAAGAATCACATAAAATTTTTTTTAAAAAAAGGACAAATTTAATCTGAAAGTTTTCAATATACTAAAATTTCAACATTTAGCAATATAAAATGTTTTTTAAAAATATTTATTTTAAATAAATTTTATTATAAATTGCATCTCATTTGATTTTAATTTTGTTTTGGTCCTGAGAAGGACCGATTTTGCTTCGTTTGAGATATATTTAGTTTTTTTTTTTTATGCGCGTTCACCACGTATGCGACGAGCCAATTGAATGTCCTTTGGCATTATTGTTACACGTTTAGCATGAATAGCGCACAAGTTAGTATCTTCAAAGAGTCCCACTAAATATGCTTCACTTGCCTCTTGAAGAGCCATTACTGCTGAACTTTGAAACCGTAAATCCGTTTTGAAGTCTTGAGCAATTTCACGAACCAAACGTTGAAATGGCAATTTTCGAATTAACAGTTCTGTGCTCTTTTGGTAGCGACGAATTTCTCGAAGAGCAACTGTGCCTGGACGATAACGATGCGGTTTTTTAACGCCACCCGTTGCTGGTGCACTTTTACGAGCTGCCTTTGTTGCCAATTGCTTACGTGGAGCCTTTCCACCAGTCGATTTACGAGCAGTTTGTTTTGTACGCGCCATTTTACACTTTTTTTCAAACTAACACTGTACCACACAAAATTTTTTTATTTTTCTTGTTCTTCTTCACACAAAGTATTTTTATTTTGTTTTTTTTTTTTATCAACACTTTTCACTTCACTTCACTATGACAAATTTTCTTATATTTTAGAGCTTAAGTACTATTTGGCATGAAATCGTTTCAGATGTTCACATGTATGAAACTCTAAAAAGCAATATATTGCTGTCGCACTCTTTTCTTGGGCAATTTTTATATAAATAGAGCTCATTGGATAGAAGCAAGCATCAGTGATTGTGTGTCTTTGAAGTAATAAATAACTAATTGCAGTGAAGTTAAAAATAAAAAAGTAAGAAAAGTGAAGTGAAGTGAAGTGAAGTGACTTAAATTTGATTTGAAAGTAAAATACGTTAAAAAGTGATTTTTGATTATTTATTAAAATGACTGGACGCGGTAAAGGTGGAAAAGGTTTGGGTAAAGGCGGAGCAAAGCGGCATCGCAAAGTTCTTCGAGATAATATTCAAGGTATAACAAAGCCAGCTATTCGTCGTTTAGCTCGCCGTGGTGGTGTCAAGCGTATATCTGGTTTAATTTACGAAGAAACGCGTGGTGTTTTAAAAGTATTTTTGGAAAACGTTATACGTGATGCAGTTACATATACTGAGCATGCTAAAAGGAAAACAGTTACAGCTATGGACGTAGTATATGCTCTTAAAAGGCAAGGACGCACTCTTTACGGTTTTGGTGGTTAAAGAAAACTAAATATCATAGCTGAAATAGCATTTTAAAACAATCGGTCCTTTTCAGGACCACAAAATAAGAAAAAAAATAGAGAGAAAAAATCTATTCTATCTTAGAAAAATTTTTCAAGTCAGAAAATTGATATATGTAGCTATATTTAAAATACATGTCGACTGTTTAAAAGAGTTAGTCTAATTTTTGTATTAATGCCTGAAAATTAAAAATTTATATATATACATTTAATAAAATAAATCTATTTTGTTATTAAATAGTTTTTTTATTCAAATAAAGTAGTTTTGTCTATACTTATGTACAAATTTTTTTCAATTTAGCCTCCCTTGAAAATTTGAGAATCGCCGAGAAGAGAAGTTTCATATAAATATGCATTGCTGCTTATAGGCAATTTTTCGACGTAAGTTGAGAATTGTTTATATTCAATTATTATAATAATTTTCATTTTTAAATTATATAAATGTATAATTACGATTGTATTGATAATTATACATATTAAAAAAAAAAATTATTCAGATACATATCTAAAATATCAAGTTATTTAACTTTTTCTTTCAAAAAAATTTTATATTCGCCTTGAAAAGAAAAATTTTAAGTACACTTTTTATATTTCAATTGACCATTTTATTTTGTATTTATTCAAATAATACACATATAATAGAACATTTTCTATTTTATAGCTTTTAGATCTAAAAAAAACCTTATTTTTCACTCTCTGTGTATATCAGACTGTCGTCCTGAAAAGGACGGTTTGTTTATAAGTACTGTATATTGAAAAATTATGCCTTCTTTTCAGTTTTCTTTGGTAAAAGTACTGCTTGGATATTTGGCAAAACACCACCTTGAGCAATCGTTACACCAGATAATAATTTATTTAATTCTTCATCATTCCGAATAGCCAATTGTAAATGACGCGGTATAATTCTTGTTTTTTTATTATCACGTGCAGCATTGCCTGCCAATTCAAGAACTTCAGCAGCTAAATATTCCATTACAGCAGCTAGATAAACTGGAGCGCCAGCACCAACTCGTTCAGCATAGTTTCCTTTGCGCAATAAACGATGAATACGACCGACGGGAAATTGAAGACCAGCACGATTGGAACGAGACTTTGCCTTTCCTTTAACTTTACCACCTTTGCCACGGCCAGACATTTTTCACAATTTTTTGTTTTTTTTTTTTTCTATCACAAATTTAACACTTCACAAAATTTTTTCACAACTGATACTCATCGCCTAAAATGACTTTGTATTTATACTTTTTTTTCATACGCTCAAGATCGTATGAGGGATGAAAATAAAAATCTTAACTATGCTTCTTTCGTACCTGAAAAACTCGTACAGAAAAAAGTACTTAAGGTTGGACATATTTTAGAGTTGATCAAATAAATTTGTGTTGTGTGATAAGTGATAAGTGAATAGTGAAAAAGAGTGGAAAAAAGTAAAAAAATTGAAAAAAGTGAAAAAAGTGAAGAAAGAAAAAAAAATAAAATGCCACCGAAAACCAGCGGAAAAGCTGCCAAAAAGGCTGGAAAAGCACAGAAAAATATTACTAAAAACGATAAGAAAAGAAAGCGCAAAAGGAAGGAAAGTTATGCCATCTATATTTATAAAGTGCTGAAACAAGTTCATCCTGATACTGGTATTTCTTCTAAAGCAATGAGTATCATGAACAGTTTTGTTAATGATATTTTTGAACGCATTGCTGCCGAAGCTTCTCGTTTGGCGCATTACAACAAAAGATCAACAATCACCAGTCGAGAAATTCAAACAGCTGTTCGTCTTCTGTTGCCTGGTGAATTGGCAAAGCATGCTGTTAGTGAAGGAACCAAAGCGGTCACAAAATACACTAGTTCCAAATAAACATTTATCGATTTACAAATCAATTGTTTCCTCTCCACAAAGGCCCTTTTCAGGGCCACAAAATAAATTTTTCAACTGGATAAAAATTATTGTCTGCATAAAATAGAATATTCTAAATATTTTCCTCAAAAAAAAAAAAAAAATAAAAGAAAAAATTCAATTGCGTAACATATAAAAATTGTACACACTTGGTATAGAATTAAACAAAGTGGTTAACAAAATGAAAGACTACGTATGTTAGAATTAAGAATATATAAAAATTATATTCAATAAAAATTTCATATATTTCTTACATTAAATTGCATTCACACATTCATTTAACTAATTCAATAATAGTTTATATAACATATTTAAGGTATAAAATACTATCTAAATATAGTCTATTTGTGTTACAATATAAAATTTATATCTTTTGTCTTTAGAAAATTTTGTAGCCCTGAAAAGGGCTTTGATTGAAATAAAATTCGCGATATAAACGAACTTTATATGAATTAAGTTAATTTGTTCACTTACTTCATTTTTTAGCTATGGGTTTTTTAACAGATTTTTTTGACACTTTAACTGATTTTTTTACCGCAGCTGTCTTTATAGATTTAGTTATCTTTCCTTTAGAAACTGCGCCGGCTGCTGCTTTAGTTTTAATAGGTTTTGATTTAGCAGATTCATTTTTTTTAATACCTTTAAGTTTGCTGCTTTTTTCCACTTTTTTCTTCTCAGTTGTCTTTTTTGAAATTACAGCTTTCTTCGTCTTTTTATCACCAGACAATGCTTTTTTAGTTGAAGTTAATTTCTTCTTTGGAGCCACTTTCGTCAATTTTCTACTTTCAATAGATTTTGATTTTTGTTTTGGTTCTTTACTGGCAGCAGCAGACAATTTAAATGATCCAGACGCACCTTTACCTTTTGTTTGAATTAGTTTGCCACTCACAACAGCCGATTTAAGATATTTCTTAATGAATGGTGCCAACTTTTGGGCATCACATTTATATGTTGCACTTATATATTTTTTAATTGCCAATAATGATGATCCACCGCGTTCTTTTAAATTCTTAATTGAAGCATCAACCATTTGTTGTGTTGGTGGATGAGATGGACCAGCAGATGGCTTCTTAGAAGTTTTTTTAATAACTTTTTTCTCAGCAGTAACAGCAACTGGAGAAGATGTTGTAGCAATTATGGTAGCCTCAGACATTTTATTTAAATATTCACTTTAAAACTTTTTCTTTAATTATATTCTATTCACACTTTAAATTCACTTTTAAATTCTGTTTGGTTTTTTTTTTGCTCTTCCTTCACTTAAGCTACTAAATTTAGCCTCACTTGAAAATTTGAGAATCGCCGAGAAGAGACGTTTCATATAAATTTACATTTCTGTGTTTACACACTATTTCAACATGGTTTGTATGTCGCTTAAAGTAGTTTTAAACAAATTTTAAACAACTATATATAAAAAACTAACATTGATAACAAAATTTAAATATTTTTTTTCCATAATACATAATTCATATGGTTATTATGTATGAAAATTCGTCTGGAAACATTATGAAATTACGGAGAATATCATTATTGTAAATGAAATTTAAGAAATATTTTCCATGGTTGCGCGTCAAATACATGAATTAATTAAAAATTTCTATGACACATATAATATATAAATAATATTTTTCTTAAAAATGTATAAAACAAAATTATTCTTTAATATAAAAATTCATTATACGTATACATAACGGCTAGCGGCTCCCAGCAAATCTTAAATACGTCAACAATCAAAGTTGTATATTGCTAAAATAATAATTTAAAAAATTATATTATAATATAAATTATGAATGAAGATTTATATATTATGGACTTACAATAAAAGGCTGTCAATATATATTAAGTTATATGCTTATATGCATCAAATTATGCCACTTTACTACCATTTAATCAGTAAATCAGCCGATTTATTTAGTTATAATGTTCAAATAAAATTGAGAAAAATTACACAGTACGTTTATCAAGCAGCTAAAAATATTTTAGTGAATTTAACATCATATTCAATTGTTTTATATTGTTAATCGAAGTTACGTTTCCATTTATAAATGAACGAAACCTTACAAATGTGAATGATCGACATCGTTATTATATTTAAATAAATTGAATTCAACTAGAAAATACAAACAAACTAAGCATTATAAATGCTTGAGTTTTTAAAATGTATGTTAGGTATTGATTTTATTGCGAATAAATTACAATATAACTACAAAAACCCTACAAATGTTGAACAAAAAAAATTTTCTAACATTTTTCTTCATATCAATAAATTCAAATATCAGATATGCTCGTATTTTCCAATCAAAATTAGTTCGAATTTTAAGAATCACATAAAATTTTTTTTAAAAAAAGGACAAATTTAATCTGAAAGTTTTCAATATACTAAAATTTCAACATTTAGCAATATAAAATGTTTTTTAAAAATATTTATTTTAAATAAATTTTATTATAAATTGCATCTCATTTGATTTTAATTTTGTTTTGGTCCTGAGAAGGACCGATTTTGCTTCGTTTGAGATATATTTAGTTTTTTTTTTTTATGCGCGTTCACCACGTATGCGACGAGCCAATTGAATGTCCTTTGGCATTATTGTTACACGTTTAGCATGAATAGCGCACAAGTTAGTATCTTCAAAGAGTCCCACTAAATATGCTTCACTTGCCTCTTGAAGAGCCATTACTGCTGAACTTTGAAACCGTAAATCCGTTTTGAAGTCTTGAGCAATTTCACGAACCAAACGTTGAAATGGCAATTTTCGAATTAACAGTTCTGTGCTCTTTTGGTAGCGACGAATTTCTCGAAGAGCAACTGTGCCTGGACGATAACGATGCGGTTTTTTAACGCCACCCGTTGCTGGTGCACTTTTACGAGCTGCCTTTGTTGCCAATTGCTTACGTGGAGCCTTTCCACCAGTCGATTTACGAGCAGTTTGTTTTGTACGCGCCATTTTACACTTTTTTTCAAACTAACACTGTACCACACAAAATTTTTTTATTTTTCTTGTTCTTCTTCACACAAAGTATTTTTATTTTGTTTTTTTTTTTTATCAACACTTTTCACTTCACTTCACTATGACAAATTTTCTTATATTTTAGAGCTTAAGTACTATTTGGCATGAAATCGTTTCAGATGTTCACATGTATGAAACTCTAAAAAGCAATATATTGCTGTCGCACTCTTTTCTTGGGCAATTTTTATATAAATAGAGCTCATTGGATAGAAGCAAGCATCAGTGATTGTGTGTCTTTGAAGTAATAAATAACTAATTGCAGTGAAGTTAAAAATAAAAAAGTAAGAAAAGTGAAGTGAAGTGAAGTGAAGTGACTTAAATTTGATTTGAAAGTAAAATACGTTAAAAAGTGATTTTTGATTATTTATTAAAATGACTGGACGCGGTAAAGGTGGAAAAGGTTTGGGTAAAGGCGGAGCAAAGCGGCATCGCAAAGTTCTTCGAGATAATATTCAAGGTATAACAAAGCCAGCTATTCGTCGTTTAGCTCGCCGTGGTGGTGTCAAGCGTATATCTGGTTTAATTTACGAAGAAACGCGTGGTGTTTTAAAAGTATTTTTGGAAAACGTTATACGTGATGCAGTTACATATACTGAGCATGCTAAAAGGAAAACAGTTACAGCTATGGACGTAGTATATGCTCTTAAAAGGCAAGGACGCACTCTTTACGGTTTTGGTGGTTAAAGAAAACTAAATATCATAGCTGAAATAGCATTTTAAAACAATCGGTCCTTTTCAGGACCACAAAATAAGAAAAAAAATAGAGAGAAAAAATCTATTCTATCTTAGAAAAATTTTTCAAGTCAGAAAATTGATATATGTAGCTATATTTAAAATACATGTCGACTGTTTAAAAGAGTTAGTCTAATTTTTGTATTAATGCCTGAAAATTAAAAATTTATATATATACATTTAATAAAATAAATCTATTTTGTTATTAAATAGTTTTTTTATTCAAATAAAGTAGTTTTGTCTATACTTATGTACAAATTTTTTTCAATTTAGCCTCCCTTGAAAATTTGAGAATCGCCGAGAAGAGAAGTTTCATATAAATATGCATTGCTGCTTATAGGCAATTTTTCGACGTAAGTTGAGAATTGTTTATATTCAATTATTATAATAATTTTCATTTTTAAATTATATAAATGTATAATTACGATTGTATTGATAATTATACATATTAAAAAAAAAAATTATTCAGATACATATCTAAAATATCAAGTTATTTAACTTTTTCTTTCAAAAAAATTTTATATTCGCCTTGAAAAGAAAAATTTTAAGTACACTTTTTATATTTCAATTGACCATTTTATTTTGTATTTATTCAAATAATACACATATAATAGAACATTTTCTATTTTATAGCTTTTAGATCTAAAAAAAACCTTATTTTTCACTCTCTGTGTATATCAGACTGTCGTCCTGAAAAGGACGGTTTGTTTATAAGTACTGTATATCGAAAAATTATGCCTTCTTTTCAGTTTTCTTTGGTAAAAGTACTGCTTGGATATTTGGCAAAACACCACCTTGAGCAATCGTTACACCAGATAATAATTTATTTAATTCTTCATCATTCCGAATAGCCAATTGTAAATGACGCGGTATAATTCTTGTTTTTTTATTATCACGTGCAGCATTGCCTGCCAATTCAAGAACTTCAGCAGCTAAATATTCCATTACAGCAGCTAGATAAACTGGAGCGCCAGCACCAACTCGTTCAGCATAGTTTCCTTTGCGCAATAAACGATGAATACGACCGACGGGAAATTGAAGACCAGCACGATTGGAACGAGACTTTGCCTTTCCTTTAACTTTACCACCTTTGCCACGGCCAGACATTTTTCACAATTTTTTGTTTTTTTTTTTTTCTATCACAAATTTAACACTTCACAAAATTTTTTCACAACTGATACTCATCGCCTAAAATGACTTTGTATTTATACTTTTTTTTCATACGCTCAAGATCGTATGAGGGATGAAAATAAAAATCTTAACTATGCTTCTTTCGTACCTGAAAAACTCGTACAGAAAAAAGTACTTAAGGTTGGACATATTTTAGAGTTGATCAAATAAATTTGTGTTGTGTGATAAGTGATAAGTGAATAGTGAAAAAGAGTGGAAAAAAGTAAAAAAATTGAAAAAAGTGAAAAAAGTGAAGAAAGAAAAAAAAAATAAAATGCCACCGAAAACCAGCGGAAAAGCTGCCAAAAAGGCTGGAAAAGCACAGAAAAATATTACTAAAAACGATAAGAAAAGAAAGCGCAAAAGGAAGGAAAGTTATGCCATCTATATTTATAAAGTGCTGAAACAAGTTCATCCTGATACTGGTATTTCTTCTAAAGCAATGAGTATCATGAACAGTTTTGTTAATGATATTTTTGAACGCATTGCTGCCGAAGCTTCTCGTTTGGCGCATTACAACAAAAGATCAACAATCACCAGTCGAGAAATTCAAACAGCTGTTCGTCTTCTGTTGCCTGGTGAATTGGCAAAGCATGCTGTTAGTGAAGGAACCAAAGCGGTCACAAAATACACTAGTTCCAAATAAACATTTATCGATTTACAAATCAATTGTTTCCTCTCCACAAAGGCCCTTTTCAGGGCCACAAAATAAATTTTTCAACTGGATAAAAATTATTGTCTGCATAAAATAGAATATTCTAAATATTTTCCTCAAAAAAAAAAAAAAAAATAAAAGAAAAAATTCAATTGCGTAACATATAAAAATTGTACACACTTGGTATAGAATTAAACAAAGTGGTTAACAAAATGAAAGACTACGTATGTTAGAATTAAGAATATATAAAAATTATATTCAATAAAAATTTCATATATTTCTTACATTAAATTGCATTCACACATTCATTTAACTAATTCAATAATAGTTTATATAACATATTTAAGGTATAAAATACTATCTAAATATAGTCTATTTGTGTTACAATATAAAATTTATATCTTTTGTCTTTAGAAAATTTTGTAGCCCTGAAAAGGGCTTTGATTGAAATAAAATTCGCGATATAAACGAACTTTATATGAATTAAGTTAATTTGTTCACTTACTTCATTTTTTAGCTATGGGTTTTTTAACAGATTTTTTTGACACTTTAACTGATTTTTTTACCGCAGCTGTCTTTATAGATTTAGTTATCTTTCCTTTAGAAACTGCGCCGGCTGCTGCTTTAGTTTTAATAGGTTTTGATTTAGCAGATTCATTTTTTTTAATACCTTTAAGTTTGCTGCTTTTTTCCACTTTTTTCTTCTCAGTTGTCTTTTTTGAAATTACAGCTTTCTTCGTCTTTTTATCACCAGACAATGCTTTTTTAGTTGAAGTTAATTTCTTCTTTGGAGCCACTTTCGTCAATTTTCTACTTTCAATAGATTTTGATTTTTGTTTTGGTTCTTTACTGGCAGCAGCAGACAATTTAAATGATCCAGACGCACCTTTACCTTTTGTTTGAATTAGTTTGCCACTCACAACAGCCGATTTAAGATATTTCTTAATGAATGGTGCCAACTTTTGGGCATCACATTTATATGTTGCACTTATATATTTTTTAATTGCCAATAATGATGATCCACCGCGTTCTTTTAAATTCTTAATTGAAGCATCAACCATTTGTTGTGTTGGTGGATGAGATGGACCAGCAGATGGCTTCTTAGAAGTTTTTTTAATAACTTTTTTCTCAGCAGTAACAGCAACTGGAGAAGATGTTGTAGCAATTATGGTAGCCTCAGACATTTTATTTAAATATTCACTTTAAAACTTTTTCTTTAATTATATTCTATTCACACTTTAAATTCACTTTTAAATTCTGTTTGGTTTTTTTTTTGCTCTTCCTTCACTTAAGCAAACAAGATTTTTTAGCAAACAAGATTTTTATTGACCCAATAAAATTTATACATCGAGTATTCTTATGAATATGATTTACATTTCTTTTATTTTTCTTAACATACATATATGTATTTATCTAAGATTTTAAATTTTACAGTTTTTGTTGTTTTTATGACAAATTTTATTTTGAAATTTTTTTTTTGCAGTAACGCTAACATTTTGTGCATATTTTCCCAAAAAATGGGTAAAAAAGGAAATTTTTTACATAACAAACCTTAATACTATACTTAAAACTAAAAACAATAAGATTAAAAATAATAATAATAAGTGTGCTTAGGACAAACCAACAATAATTTCTTGAATATCAAGTAAATTGTTATGTTTTCTTAAGCTTTAGTATATTGACTTTTATTGTATACCGTGTTATTGATATCAATGGATTGATACCGTCGGTGATAGTATAATAATTTTTTATTATTATAAAGATTATTATTTGCACTAAGAATTTTTAGATAAATTGCAGAAAGATATCTCTCTTCAAAAGGAAACTCAATCTCATGTTCTTTAGAAACGTAATTTATTAATAGTTCATTATCTATGTCAGATGTGTTTGATAAAAATTTAACAGCTGATGCGACCAAGAAGCAGTCGATTCTCTCAGTTTGACAATGTTTGTATAATGTTTCATTTGAAACTCTTTTTCTAAAATTATTTTCCAATTGCAAAGGTTGCCATCCTAACCCCGAGCAAGTTCTTAGCATATTCCTTTCAAAAGTTCTAAGTCTCTCCATCTGACATGAAGAAACCTTCACTTAAGCTACTAAATTTAGCCTCACTTGAAAATTTGAGAATCGCCGAGAAGAGACGTTTCATATAAATTTACATTTCTGTGTTTACACACTATTTCAACATGGTTTGTATGTCGCTTAAAGTAGTTTTAAACAAATTTTAAACAACTATATATAAAAAACTAACATTGATAACAAAATTTAAATATTTTTTTTCCATAATACATAATTCATATGGTTATTATGTATGAAAATTCGTCTGGAAACATTATGAAATTACGGAGAATATCATTATTGTAAATGAAATTTAAGAAATATTTTCCATGGTTGCGCGTCAAATACATGAATTAATTAAAAATTTCTATGACACATATAATCTAATATATAAAATTCTTCTGTCACGGGGTGCGTGATCGAACTCCTCCGAAACGGCTCGACCGATTTTCGTGATCCTTAGCGAGGATATTAGTCAGGGGTGAGAATCGAACAACATCTATTTTTCATCCCCCTAAAATAAGGGGGCGTGGCACCTCCCATACAACCCAAATCTACGGTAGCGAATAGCTCTGAAGTTATAGGTCGCATAGTATCGGAATTCGGTGTTCTATCTCAATTTACAAGAGCCGTTCCACACGTAAAATTTTATGGGCGTTGAATGTGGGGCGTGGCAATTTTTCAGCCAAATTTTCAGTATAACTTTCAAGCTATAAGTCACACATTAATGAAACTCGGTTAGAACGTTCTATTTAGTCGTGTCTTTCGACTTGCAAAATTGAGCCAGTATAGGCCAAAGGGGTGTGGCACCGCCCATACAATTAAAATTTATGATATCGAATAGCTTTGGAACTAAATGCCGTATAATAATGAAATTCAGTATGGAGTTGCCACTTGGTGATATATCTACTATAAAACTGGGATGGGTTTTGAAAAAAGGGGTGTGGGTCCGCCCATACACTTTAAATTTTTGATATCAGATAGCTTTGGAACTAAATGTCGTTTAACAACGAAATTCAGAATGGAATTAATATTGGGTGATATTCTTCTACTAGAAAACTGAGACGTCATTGAACAAGGAGGTGTGGCTCCGCCCATACAAGCAAAACTTGCGATATCGAATAACTTTGGAATTGTAAGTAGCACAGCCTCGAAATTTGGTTATCAATTTCCACGAGTCTTTCCAGTTAGAGATAGAGATAGAGATACAGATAGAGATAGAGATAGAGATAGAGATAGAGATAGAGATAGTGATAGAGATAGAGATAGAGATAGAGATAGAGATAGAGATAGAGAAAGAGATAGAGAAAGAGATAGAGATAGAGAAAGAGATAGAGATAGAGATAGAGATAGAGATAGAGATAGAGATAGAGATAGAGATAGAGATAGAGATAGAGATAGAGATAGAGATAGAGATAGAGATAGAGATAGACATAGAGATAGAGATAGAGATAGAGATAGAGATAGAAATAGAGATAGAGATAGAGATAGAGATAGAGATAGAGGTAGAGATAGACATAGAGATAGAGATAGAGATAGAAATAGAGATAGAGATAGAGATAGAGATAGAGATAGAGATAGAGATAGAGATAGAGATAGAGATAGAGATAGAGATAGAGATAGAGATAGAGATAGAGATAGAGATAGAGATAGAGATAGAGATAGAGATAGATATAGAGATAGAGATAGAGATAGAGATAGAGATAGAGATAGAGATAGAGATAGAGATAGAGATAGAAATAGAGATAGAGATAGAGATATAGATAGAAATAGAGAAAGAGATTGAAATTGAGGTTGAGGTTGAGGTTGAGGTTGAGATTGAGATTGAGATTGAGATTGAGATTGAGACTGAGTTTGAGATTCAGATAGAGATAGAAATTATTTCCGCTACGACAGCAACGCGTCGGGTACCAGCTAGTATATAAATAATATTTTTCTTAAAAATGTATAAAACAAAATTATTCTTTAATATAAAAATTCATTATACGTATACATAACGGCTAGCGGCTCCCAGCAAATCTTAAATACGTCAACAATCAAAGTTGTATATTGCTAAAATAATAATTTAAAAAATTATATTATAATATAAATTATGAATGAAGATTTATATATTATGGACTTACAATAAAAGGCTGTCAATATATATTAAGTTATATGCTTATATGCATCAAATTATGCCACTTTACTACCATTTAATCAGTAAATCAGCCGATTTATTTAGTTATAATGTTCAAATAAAATTGAGAAAAATTACACAGTACGTTTATCAAGCAGCTAAAAATATTTTAGTGAATTTAACATCATATTCAATTGTTTTATATTGTTAATCGAAGTTACGTTTCCATTTATAAATGAACGAAACCTTACAAATGTGAATGATCGACATCGTTATTATATTTAAATAAATTGAATTCAACTAGAAAATACAAACAAACTAAGCATTATAAATGCTTGAGTTTTTAAAATGTATGTTAGGTATTGATTTTATTGCGAATAAATTACAATATAACTACAAAAACCCTACAAATGTTGAACAAAAAAAATTTTCTAACATTTTTCTTCATATCAATAAATTCAAATATCAGATATGCTCGTATTTTCCAATCAAAATTAGTTCGAATTTTAAGAATCACATAAAATTTTTTTTAAAAAAAGGACAAATTTAATCTGAAAGTTTTCAATATACTAAAATTTCAACATTTAGCAATATAAAATGTTTTTTAAAAATATTTATTTTAAATAAATTTTATTATAAATTGCATTTCATTTGATTTTAATTTTGTTTTGGTCCTGAGAAGGACCGATTTTGCTTCGTTTGAGATATATTTAGTTTTTTTTTTTTATGCGCGTTCACCACGTATGCGACGAGCCAATTGAATGTCCTTTGGCATTATTGTTACACGTTTAGCATGAATAGCGCACAAGTTAGTATCTTCAAAGAGTCCCACTAAATATGCTTCACTTGCCTCTTGAAGAGCCATTACTGCTGAACTTTGAAACCGTAAATCCGTTTTGAAGTCTTGAGCAATTTCACGAACCAAACGTTGAAATGGCAATTTTCGAATTAACAGTTCTGTGCTCTTTTGGTAGCGACGAATTTCTCGAAGAGCAACTGTGCCTGGACGATAACGATGCGGTTTTTTAACGCCACCCGTTGCTGGTGCACTTTTACGAGCTGCCTTTGTTGCCAATTGCTTACGTGGAGCCTTTCCACCAGTCGATTTACGAGCAGTTTGTTTTGTACGCGCCATTTTACACTTTTTTTCAAACTAACACTGTACCACACAAAATTTTTTTATTTTTCTTGTTCTTCTTCACACAAAGTATTTTTATTTTGTTTTTTTTTTTTATCAACACTTTTCACTTCACTTCACTATGACAAATTTTCTTATATTTTAGAGCTTAAGTACTATTTGGCATGAAATCGTTTCAGATGTTCACATGTATGAAACTCTAAAAAGCAATATATTGCTGTCGCACTCTTTTCTTGGGCAATTTTTATATAAATAGAGCTCATTGGATAGAAGCAAGCATCAGTGATTGTGTGTCTTTGAAGTAATAAATAACTAATTGCAGTGAAGTTAAAAATAAAAAAGTAAGAAAAGTGAAGTGAAGTGAAGTGAAGTGACTTAAATTTGATTTGAAAGTAAAATACGTTAAAAAGTGATTTTTGATTATTTATTAAAATGACTGGACGCGGTAAAGGTGGAAAAGGTTTGGGTAAAGGCGGAGCAAAGCGGCATCGCAAAGTTCTTCGAGATAATATTCAAGGTATAACAAAGCCAGCTATTCGTCGTTTAGCTCGCCGTGGTGGTGTCAAGCGTATATCTGGTTTAATTTACGAAGAAACGCGTGGTGTTTTAAAAGTATTTTTGGAAAACGTTATACGTGATGCAGTTACATATACTGAGCATGCTAAAAGGAAAACAGTTACAGCTATGGACGTAGTATATGCTCTTAAAAGGCAAGGACGCACTCTTTACGGTTTTGGTGGTTAAAGAAAACTAAATATCATAGCTGAAATAGCATTTTAAAACAATCGGTCCTTTTCAGGACCACAAAATAAGAAAAAAAATAGAGAGAAAAAATCTATTCTATCTTAGAAAAATTTTTCAAGTCAGAAAATTGATATATGTAGCTATATTTAAAATACATGTCGACTGTTTAAAAGAGTTAGTCTAATTTTTGTATTAATGCCTGAAAATTAAAAATTTATATATATACATTTAATAAAATAAATCTATTTTGTTATTAAATAGTTTTTTTATTCAAATAAAGTAGTTTTGTCTATACTTATGTACAAATTTTTTTCAATTTAGCCTCCCTTGAAAATTTGAGAATCGCCGAGAAGAGAAGTTTCATATAAATATGCATTGCTGCTTATAGGCAATTTTTCGACGTAAGTTGAGAATTGTTTATATTCAATTATTATAATAATTTTCATTTTTAAATTATATAAATGTATAATTACGATTGTATTGATAATTATACATATTAAAAAAAAAAATTATTCAGATACATATCTAAAATATCAAGTTATTTAACTTTTTCTTTCAAAAAAATTTTATATTCGCCTTGAAAAGAAAAATTTTAAGTACACTTTTTATATTTCAATTGACCATTTTATTTTGTATTTATTCAAATAATACACATATAATAGAACATTTTCTATTTTATAGCTTTTAGATCTAAAAAAAACCTTATTTTTCACTCTCTGTGTATATCAGACTGTCGTCCTGAAAAGGACGGTTTGTTTATAAGTACTGTATATTGAAAAATTATGCCTTCTTTTCAGTTTTCTTTGGTAAAAGTACTGCTTGGATATTTGGCAAAACACCACCTTGAGCAATCGTTACACCAGATAATAATTTATTTAATTCTTCATCATTCCGAATAGCCAATTGTAAATGACGCGGTATAATTCTTGTTTTTTTATTATCACGTGCAGCATTGCCTGCCAATTCAAGAACTTCAGCAGCTAAATATTCCATTACAGCAGCTAGATAAACTGGAGCGCCAGCACCAACTCGTTCAGCATAGTTTCCTTTGCGCAATAAACGATGAATACGACCGACGGGAAATTGAAGACCAGCACGATTGGAACGAGACTTTGCCTTTCCTTTAACTTTACCACCTTTGCCACGGCCAGACATTTTTCACAATTTTTTGTTTTTTTTTTTTTCTATCACAAATTTAACACTTCACAAAATTTTTTCACAACTGATACTCATCGCCTAAAATGACTTTGTATTTATACTTTTTTTTCATACGCTCAAGATCGTATGAGGGATGAAAATAAAAATCTTAACTATGCTTCTTTCGTACCTGAAAAACTCGTACAGAAAAAAGTACTTAAGGTTGGACATATTTTAGAGTTGATCAAATAAATTTGTGTTGTGTGATAAGTGATAAGTGAATAGTGAAAAAGAGTGGAAAAAAGTAAAAAAATTGAAAAAAGTGAAAAAAGTGAAGAAAGAAAAAAAAATAAAATGCCACCGAAAACCAGCGGAAAAGCTGCCAAAAAGGCTGGAAAAGCACAGAAAAATATTACTAAAAACGATAAGAAAAGAAAGCGCAAAAGGAAGGAAAGTTATGCCATCTATATTTATAAAGTGCTGAAACAAGTTCATCCTGATACTGGTATTTCTTCTAAAGCAATGAGTATCATGAACAGTTTTGTTAATGATATTTTTGAACGCATTGCTGCCGAAGCTTCTCGTTTGGCGCATTACAACAAAAGATCAACAATCACCAGTCGAGAAATTCAAACAGCTGTTCGTCTTCTGTTGCCTGGTGAATTGGCAAAGCATGCTGTTAGTGAAGGAACCAAAGCGGTCACAAAATACACTAGTTCCAAATAAACATTTATCGATTTACAAATCAATTGTTTCCTCTCCACAAAGGCCCTTTTCAGGGCCACAAAATAAATTTTTCAACTGGATAAAAATTATTGTCTGCATAAAATAGAATATTCTAAATATTTTCCTCAAAAAAAAAAAAAAAATAAAAGAAAAAATTCAATTGCGTAACATATAAAAATTGTACACACTTGGTATAGAATTAAACAAAGTGGTTAACAAAATGAAAGACTACGTATGTTAGAATTAAGAATATATAAAAATTATATTCAATAAAAATTTCATATATTTCTTACATTAAATTGCATTCACACATTCATTTAACTAATTCAATAATAGTTTATATAACATATTTAAGGTATAAAATACTATCTAAATATAGTCTATTTGTGTTACAATATAAAATTTATATCTTTTGTCTTTAGAAAATTTTGTAGCCCTGAAAAGGGCTTTGATTGAAATAAAATTCGCGATATAAACGAACTTTATATGAATTAAGTTAATTTGTTCACTTACTTCATTTTTTAGCTATGGGTTTTTTAACAGATTTTTTTGACACTTTAACTGATTTTTTTACCGCAGCTGTCTTTATAGATTTAGTTATCTTTCCTTTAGAAACTGCGCCGGCTGCTGCTTTAGTTTTAATAGGTTTTGATTTAGCAGATTCATTTTTTTTAATACCTTTAAGTTTGCTGCTTTTTTCCACTTTTTTCTTCTCAGTTGTCTTTTTTGAAATTACAGCTTTCTTCGTCTTTTTATCACCAGACAATGCTTTTTTAGTTGAAGTTAATTTCTTCTTTGGAGCCACTTTCGTCAATTTTCTACTTTCAATAGATTTTGATTTTTGTTTTGGTTCTTTACTGGCAGCAGCAGACAATTTAAATGATCCAGACGCACCTTTACCTTTTGTTTGAATTAGTTTGCCACTCACAACAGCCGATTTAAGATATTTCTTAATGAATGGTGCCAACTTTTGGGCATCACATTTATATGTTGCACTTATATATTTTTTAATTGCCAATAATGATGATCCACCGCGTTCTTTTAAATTCTTAATTGAAGCATCAACCATTTGTTGTGTTGGTGGATGAGATGGACCAGCAGATGGCTTCTTAGAAGTTTTTTTAATAACTTTTTTCTCAGCAGTAACAGCAACTGGAGAAGATGTTGTAGCAATTATGGTAGCCTCAGACATTTTATTTAAATATTCACTTTAAAACTTTTTCTTTAATTATATTCTATTCACACTTTAAATTCACTTTTAAATTCTGTTTGGTTTTTTTTTTGCTCTTCCTTCACTTAAGCTACTAAATTTAGCCTCACTTGAAAATTTGAGAATCGCCGAGAAGAGACGTTTCATATAAATTTACATTTCTGTGTTTACACACTATTTCAACATGGTTTGTATGTCGCTTAAAGTAGTTTTAAACAAATTTTAAACAACTATATATAAAAAACTAACATTGATAACAAAATTTAAATATTTTTTTTCCATAATACATAATTCATATGGTTATTATGTATGAAAATTCGTCTGGAAACATTATGAAATTACGGAGAATATCATTATTGTAAATGAAATTTAAGAAATATTTTCCATGGTTGCGCGTCAAATACATGAATTAATTAAAAATTTCTATGACACATATAATATATAAATAATATTTTTCTTAAAAATGTATAAAACAAAATTATTCTTTAATATAAAAATTCATTATACGTATACATAACGGCTAGCGGCTCCCAGCAAATCTTAAATACGTCAACAATCAAAGTTGTATATTGCTAAAATAATAATTTAAAAAATTATATTATAATATAAATTATGAATGAAGATTTATATATTATGGACTTACAATAAAAGGCTGTCAATATATATTAAGTTATATGCTTATATGCATCAAATTATGCCACTTTACTACCATTTAATCAGTAAATCAGCCGATTTATTTAGTTATAATGTTCAAATAAAATTGAGAAAAATTACACAGTACGTTTATCAAGCAGCTAAAAATATTTTAGTGAATTTAACATCATATTCAATTGTTTTATATTGTTAATCGAAGTTACGTTTCCATTTATAAATGAACGAAACCTTACAAATGTGAATGATCGACATCGTTATTATATTTAAATAAATTGAATTCAACTAGAAAATACAAACAAACTAAGCATTATAAATGCTTGAGTTTTTAAAATGTATGTTAGGTATTGATTTTATTGCGAATAAATTACAATATAACTACAAAAACCCTACAAATGTTGAACAAAAAAAATTTTCTAACATTTTTCTTCATATCAATAAATTCAAATATCAGATATGCTCGTATTTTCCAATCAAAATTAGTTCGAATTTTAAGAATCACATAAAATTTTTTTTAAAAAAAGGACAAATTTAATCTGAAAGTTTTCAATATACTAAAATTTCAACATTTAGCAATATAAAATGTTTTTTAAAAATATTTATTTTAAATAAATTTTATTATAAATTGCATCTCATTTGATTTTAATTTTGTTTTGGTCCTGAGAAGGACCGATTTTGCTTCGTTTGAGATATATTTAGTTTTTTTTTTTTATGCGCGTTCACCACGTATGCGACGAGCCAATTGAATGTCCTTTGGCATTATTGTTACACGTTTAGCATGAATAGCGCACAAGTTAGTATCTTCAAAGAGTCCCACTAAATATGCTTCACTTGCCTCTTGAAGAGCCATTACTGCTGAACTTTGAAACCGTAAATCCGTTTTGAAGTCTTGAGCAATTTCACGAACCAAACGTTGAAATGGCAATTTTCGAATTAACAGTTCTGTGCTCTTTTGGTAGCGACGAATTTCTCGAAGAGCAACTGTGCCTGGACGATAACGATGCGGTTTTTTAACGCCACCCGTTGCTGGTGCACTTTTACGAGCTGCCTTTGTTGCCAATTGCTTACGTGGAGCCTTTCCACCAGTCGATTTACGAGCAGTTTGTTTTGTACGCGCCATTTTACACTTTTTTTCAAACTAACACTGTACCACACAAAATTTTTTTATTTTTCTTGTTCTTCTTCACACAAAGTATTTTTATTTTGTTTTTTTTTTTTATCAACACTTTTCACTTCACTTCACTATGACAAATTTTCTTATATTTTAGAGCTTAAGTACTATTTGGCATGAAATCGTTTCAGATGTTCACATGTATGAAACTCTAAAAAGCAATATATTGCTGTCGCACTCTTTTCTTGGGCAATTTTTATATAAATAGAGCTCATTGGATAGAAGCAAGCATCAGTGATTGTGTGTCTTTGAAGTAATAAATAACTAATTGCAGTGAAGTTAAAAATAAAAAAGTAAGAAAAGTGAAGTGAAGTGAAGTGAAGTGACTTAAATTTGATTTGAAAGTAAAATACGTTAAAAAGTGATTTTTGATTATTTATTAAAATGACTGGACGCGGTAAAGGTGGAAAAGGTTTGGGTAAAGGCGGAGCAAAGCGGCATCGCAAAGTTCTTCGAGATAATATTCAAGGTATAACAAAGCCAGCTATTCGTCGTTTAGCTCGCCGTGGTGGTGTCAAGCGTATATCTGGTTTAATTTACGAAGAAACGCGTGGTGTTTTAAAAGTATTTTTGGAAAACGTTATACGTGATGCAGTTACATATACTGAGCATGCTAAAAGGAAAACAGTTACAGCTATGGACGTAGTATATGCTCTTAAAAGGCAAGGACGCACTCTTTACGGTTTTGGTGGTTAAAGAAAACTAAATATCATAGCTGAAATAGCATTTTAAAACAATCGGTCCTTTTCAGGACCACAAAATAAGAAAAAAAATAGAGAGAAAAAATCTATTCTATCTTAGAAAAATTTTTCAAGTCAGAAAATTGATATATGTAGCTATATTTAAAATACATGTCGACTGTTTAAAAGAGTTAGTCTAATTTTTGTATTAATGCCTGAAAATTAAAAATTTATATATATACATTTAATAAAATAAATCTATTTTGTTATTAAATAGTTTTTTTATTCAAATAAAGTAGTTTTGTCTATACTTATGTACAAATTTTTTTCAATTTAGCCTCCCTTGAAAATTTGAGAATCGCCGAGAAGAGAAGTTTCATATAAATATGCATTGCTGCTTATAGGCAATTTTTCGACGTAAGTTGAGAATTGTTTATATTCAATTATTATAATAATTTTCATTTTTAAATTATATAAATGTATAATTACGATTGTATTGATAATTATACATATTAAAAAAAAAAATTATTCAGATACATATCTAAAATATCAAGTTATTTAACTTTTTCTTTCAAAAAAATTTTATATTCGCCTTGAAAAGAAAAATTTTAAGTACACTTTTTATATTTCAATTGACCATTTTATTTTGTATTTATTCAAATAATACACATATAATAGAACATTTTCTATTTTATAGCTTTTAGATCTAAAAAAAACCTTATTTTTCACTCTCTGTGTATATCAGACTGTCGTCCTGAAAAGGACGGTTTGTTTATAAGTACTGTATATTGAAAAATTATGCCTTCTTTTCAGTTTTCTTTGGTAAAAGTACTGCTTGGATATTTGGCAAAACACCACCTTGAGCAATCGTTACACCAGATAATAATTTATTTAATTCTTCATCATTCCGAATAGCCAATTGTAAATGACGCGGTATAATTCTTGTTTTTTTATTATCACGTGCAGCATTGCCTGCCAATTCAAGAACTTCAGCAGCTAAATATTCCATTACAGCAGCTAGATAAACTGGAGCGCCAGCACCAACTCGTTCAGCATAGTTTCCTTTGCGCAATAAACGATGAATACGACCGACGGGAAATTGAAGACCAGCACGATTGGAACGAGACTTTGCCTTTCCTTTAACTTTACCACCTTTGCCACGGCCAGACATTTTTCACAATTTTTTGTTTTTTTTTTTTTCTATCACAAATTTAACACTTCACAAAATTTTTTCACAACTGATACTCATCGCCTAAAATGACTTTGTATTTATACTTTTTTTTCATACGCTCAAGATCGTATGAGGGATGAAAATAAAAATCTTAACTATGCTTCTTTCGTACCTGAAAAACTCGTACAGAAAAAAGTACTTAAGGTTGGACATATTTTAGAGTTGATCAAATAAATTTGTGTTGTGTGATAAGTGATAAGTGAATAGTGAAAAAGAGTGGAAAAAAGTAAAAAAATTGAAAAAAGTGAAAAAAGTGAAGAAAGAAAAAAAAATAAAATGCCACCGAAAACCAGCGGAAAAGCTGCCAAAAAGGCTGGAAAAGCACAGAAAAATATTACTAAAAACGATAAGAAAAGAAAGCGCAAAAGGAAGGAAAGTTATGCCATCTATATTTATAAAGTGCTGAAACAAGTTCATCCTGATACTGGTATTTCTTCTAAAGCAATGAGTATCATGAACAGTTTTGTTAATGATATTTTTGAACGCATTGCTGCCGAAGCTTCTCGTTTGGCGCATTACAACAAAAGATCAACAATCACCAGTCGAGAAATTCAAACAGCTGTTCGTCTTCTGTTGCCTGGTGAATTGGCAAAGCATGCTGTTAGTGAAGGAACCAAAGCGGTCACAAAATACACTAGTTCCAAATAAACATTTATCGATTTACAAATCAATTGTTTCCTCTCCACAAAGGCCCTTTTCAGGGCCACAAAATAAATTTTTCAACTGGATAAAAATTATTGTCTGCATAAAATAGAATATTCTAAATATTTTCCTCAAAAAAAAAAAAAAAATAAAAGAAAAAATTCAATTGCGTAACATATAAAAATTGTACACACTTGGTATAGAATTAAACAAAGTGGTTAACAAAATGAAAGACTACGTATGTTAGAATTAAGAATATATAAAAATTATATTCAATAAAAATTTCATATATTTCTTACATTAAATTGCATTCACACATTCATTTAACTAATTCAATAATAGTTTATATAACATATTTAAGGTATAAAATACTATCTAAATATAGTCTATTTGTGTTACAATATAAAATTTATATCTTTTGTCTTTAGAAAATTTTGTAGCCCTGAAAAGGGCTTTGATTGAAATAAAATTCGCGATATAAACGAACTTTATATGAATTAAGTTAATTTGTTCACTTACTTCATTTTTTAGCTATGGGTTTTTTAACAGATTTTTTTGACACTTTAACTGATTTTTTTACCGCAGCTGTCTTTATAGATTTAGTTATCTTTCCTTTAGAAACTGCGCCGGCTGCTGCTTTAGTTTTAATAGGTTTTGATTTAGCAGATTCATTTTTTTTAATACCTTTAAGTTTGCTGCTTTTTTCCACTTTTTTCTTCTCAGTTGTCTTTTTTGAAATTACAGCTTTCTTCGTCTTTTTATCACCAGACAATGCTTTTTTAGTTGAAGTTAATTTCTTCTTTGGAGCCACTTTCGTCAATTTTCTACTTTCAATAGATTTTGATTTTTGTTTTGGTTCTTTACTGGCAGCAGCAGACAATTTAAATGATCCAGACGCACCTTTACCTTTTGTTTGAATTAGTTTGCCACTCACAACAGCCGATTTAAGATATTTCTTAATGAATGGTGCCAACTTTTGGGCATCACATTTATATGTTGCACTTATATATTTTTTAATTGCCAATAATGATGATCCACCGCGTTCTTTTAAATTCTTAATTGAAGCATCAACCATTTGTTGTGTTGGTGGATGAGATGGACCAGCAGATGGCTTCTTAGAAGTTTTTTTAATAACTTTTTTCTCAGCAGTAACAGCAACTGGAGAAGATGTTGTAGCAATTATGGTAGCCTCAGACATTTTATTTAAATATTCACTTTAAAACTTTTTCTTTAATTATATTCTATTCACACTTTAAATTCACTTTTAAATTCTGTTTGGTTTTTTTTTTGCTCTTCCTTCACTTAAGCTACTAAATTTAGCCTCACTTGAAAATTTGAGAATCGCCGAGAAGAGACGTTTCATATAAATTTACATTTCTGTGTTTACACACTATTTCAACATGGTTTGTATGTCGCTTAAAGTAGTTTTAAACAAATTTTAAACAACTATATATAAAAAACTAACATTGATAACAAAATTTAAATATTTTTTTTCCATAATACATAATTCATATGGTTATTATGTATGAAAATTCGTCTGGAAACATTATGAAATTACGGAGAATATCATTATTGTAAATGAAATTTAAGAAATATTTTCCATGGTTGCGCGTCAAATACATGAATTAATTAAAAATTTCTATGACACATATAATCTAATATATAAAATTCTTCTGTCACGGGGTGCGTGATCGAACTCCTCCGAAACGGCTCGACCGATTTTCGTGATCCTTAGCGAGGATATTAGTCAGGGGTGAGAATCGAACAACATCTATTTTTCATCCCCCTAAAATAAGGGGGCGTGGCACCTCCCATACAACCCAAATCTACGGTAGCGAATAGCTCTGAAGTTATAGGTCGCATAGTATCGGAATTCGGTGTTCTATCTCAATTTACAAGAGCCGTTCCACACGTAAAATTTTATGGGCGTTGAATGTGGGGCGTGGCAATTTTTCAGCCAAATTTTCAGTATAACTTTCAAGCTATAAGTCACACATTAATGAAACTCGGTTAGAACGTTCTATTTAGTCGTGTCTTTCGACTTGCAAAATTGAGCCAGTATAGGCCAAAGGGGTGTGGCACCGCCCATACAATTAAAATTTATGATATCGAATAGCTTTGGAACTAAATGCCGTATAATAATGAAATTCAGTATGGAGTTGCCACTTGGTGATATATCTACTATAAAACTGGGATGGGTTTTGAAAAAAGGGGTGTGGGTCCGCCCATACACTTTAAATTTTTGATATCAGATAGCTTTGGAACTAAATGTCGTTTAACAACGAAATTCAGAATGGAATTAATATTGGGTGATATTCTTCTACTAGAAAACTGAGACGTCATTGAACAAGGAGGTGTGGCTCCGCCCATACAAGCAAAACTTGCGATATCGAATAACTTTGGAATTGTAAGTAGCACAGCCTCGAAATTTGGTTATCAATTTCCACGAGTCTTTCCAGTTAGAGATAGAGATAGAGATACAGATAGAGATAGAGATAGAGATAGAGATAGAGATAGAGATAGTGATAGAGATAGAGATAGAGATAGAGATAGAGATAGAGATAGAGAAAGAGATAGAGAAAGAGATAGAGATAGAGAAAGAGATAGAGATAGAGATAGAGATAGAGATAGAGATAGAGATAGAGATAGAGATAGAGATAGAGATAGAGATAGAGATAGAGATAGAGATAGAGATAGACATAGAGATAGAGATAGAGATAGAGATAGAGATAGAAATAGAGATAGAGATAGAGATAGAGATAGAGATAGAGGTAGAGATAGACATAGAGATAGAGATAGAGATAGAAATAGAGATAGAGATAGAGATAGAGATAGAGATAGAGATAGAGATAGAGATAGAGATAGAGATAGAGATAGAGATAGAGATAGAGATAGAGATAGAGATAGAGATAGAGATAGAGATAGAGATAGAGATAGATATAGAGATAGAGATAGAGATAGAGATAGAGATAGAGATAGAGATAGAGATAGAGATAGAAATAGAGATAGAGATAGAGATATAGATAGAAATAGAGAAAGAGATTGAAATTGAGGTTGAGGTTGAGGTTGAGGTTGAGATTGAGATTGAGATTGAGATTGAGATTGAGACTGAGTTTGAGATTCAGATAGAGATAGAAATTATTTCCGCTACGACAGCAACGCGTCGGGTACCAGCTAGTATATAAATAATATTTTTCTTAAAAATGTATAAAACAAAATTATTCTTTAATATAAAAATTCATTATACGTATACATAACGGCTAGCGGCTCCCAGCAAATCTTAAATACGTCAACAATCAAAGTTGTATATTGCTAAAATAATAATTTAAAAAATTATATTATAATATAAATTATGAATGAAGATTTATATATTATGGACTTACAATAAAAGGCTGTCAATATATATTAAGTTATATGCTTATATGCATCAAATTATGCCACTTTACTACCATTTAATCAGTAAATCAGCCGATTTATTTAGTTATAATGTTCAAATAAAATTGAGAAAAATTACACAGTACGTTTATCAAGCAGCTAAAAATATTTTAGTGAATTTAACATCATATTCAATTGTTTTATATTGTTAATCGAAGTTACGTTTCCATTTATAAATGAACGAAACCTTACAAATGTGAATGATCGACATCGTTATTATATTTAAATAAATTGAATTCAACTAGAAAATACAAACAAACTAAGCATTATAAATGCTTGAGTTTTTAAAATGTATGTTAGGTATTGATTTTATTGCGAATAAATTACAATATAACTACAAAAACCCTACAAATGTTGAACAAAAAAAATTTTCTAACATTTTTCTTCATATCAATAAATTCAAATATCAGATATGCTCGTATTTTCCAATCAAAATTAGTTCGAATTTTAAGAATCACATAAAATTTTTTTTAAAAAAAGGACAAATTTAATCTGAAAGTTTTCAATATACTAAAATTTCAACATTTAGCAATATAAAATGTTTTTTAAAAATATTTATTTTAAATAAATTTTATTATAAATTGCATTTCATTTGATTTTAATTTTGTTTTGGTCCTGAGAAGGACCGATTTTGCTTCGTTTGAGATATATTTAGTTTTTTTTTTTTATGCGCGTTCACCACGTATGCGACGAGCCAATTGAATGTCCTTTGGCATTATTGTTACACGTTTAGCATGAATAGCGCACAAGTTAGTATCTTCAAAGAGTCCCACTAAATATGCTTCACTTGCCTCTTGAAGAGCCATTACTGCTGAACTTTGAAACCGTAAATCCGTTTTGAAGTCTTGAGCAATTTCACGAACCAAACGTTGAAATGGCAATTTTCGAATTAACAGTTCTGTGCTCTTTTGGTAGCGACGAATTTCTCGAAGAGCAACTGTGCCTGGACGATAACGATGCGGTTTTTTAACGCCACCCGTTGCTGGTGCACTTTTACGAGCTGCCTTTGTTGCCAATTGCTTACGTGGAGCCTTTCCACCAGTCGATTTACGAGCAGTTTGTTTTGTACGCGCCATTTTACACTTTTTTTCAAACTAACACTGTACCACACAAAATTTTTTTATTTTTCTTGTTCTTCTTCACACAAAGTATTTTTATTTTGTTTTTTTTTTTTATCAACACTTTTCACTTCACTTCACTATGACAAATTTTCTTATATTTTAGAGCTTAAGTACTATTTGGCATGAAATCGTTTCAGATGTTCACATGTATGAAACTCTAAAAAGCAATATATTGCTGTCGCACTCTTTTCTTGGGCAATTTTTATATAAATAGAGCTCATTGGATAGAAGCAAGCATCAGTGATTGTGTGTCTTTGAAGTAATAAATAACTAATTGCAGTGAAGTTAAAAATAAAAAAGTAAGAAAAGTGAAGTGAAGTGAAGTGAAGTGACTTAAATTTGATTTGAAAGTAAAATACGTTAAAAAGTGATTTTTGATTATTTATTAAAATGACTGGACGCGGTAAAGGTGGAAAAGGTTTGGGTAAAGGCGGAGCAAAGCGGCATCGCAAAGTTCTTCGAGATAATATTCAAGGTATAACAAAGCCAGCTATTCGTCGTTTAGCTCGCCGTGGTGGTGTCAAGCGTATATCTGGTTTAATTTACGAAGAAACGCGTGGTGTTTTAAAAGTATTTTTGGAAAACGTTATACGTGATGCAGTTACATATACTGAGCATGCTAAAAGGAAAACAGTTACAGCTATGGACGTAGTATATGCTCTTAAAAGGCAAGGACGCACTCTTTACGGTTTTGGTGGTTAAAGAAAACTAAATATCATAGCTGAAATAGCATTTTAAAACAATCGGTCCTTTTCAGGACCACAAAATAAGAAAAAAAATAGAGAGAAAAAATCTATTCTATCTTAGAAAAATTTTTCAAGTCAGAAAATTGATATATGTAGCTATATTTAAAATACATGTCGACTGTTTAAAAGAGTTAGTCTAATTTTTGTATTAATGCCTGAAAATTAAAAATTTATATATATACATTTAATAAAATAAATCTATTTTGTTATTAAATAGTTTTTTTATTCAAATAAAGTAGTTTTGTCTATACTTATGTACAAATTTTTTTCAATTTAGCCTCCCTTGAAAATTTGAGAATCGCCGAGAAGAGAAGTTTCATATAAATATGCATTGCTGCTTATAGGCAATTTTTCGACGTAAGTTGAGAATTGTTTATATTCAATTATTATAATAATTTTCATTTTTAAATTATATAAATGTATAATTACGATTGTATTGATAATTATACATATTAAAAAAAAAAATTATTCAGATACATATCTAAAATATCAAGTTATTTAACTTTTTCTTTCAAAAAAATTTTATATTCGCCTTGAAAAGAAAAATTTTAAGTACACTTTTTATATTTCAATTGACCATTTTATTTTGTATTTATTCAAATAATACACATATAATAGAACATTTTCTATTTTATAGCTTTTAGATCTAAAAAAAACCTTATTTTTCACTCTCTGTGTATATCAGACTGTCGTCCTGAAAAGGACGGTTTGTTTATAAGTACTGTATATTGAAAAATTATGCCTTCTTTTCAGTTTTCTTTGGTAAAAGTACTGCTTGGATATTTGGCAAAACACCACCTTGAGCAATCGTTACACCAGATAATAATTTATTTAATTCTTCATCATTCCGAATAGCCAATTGTAAATGACGCGGTATAATTCTTGTTTTTTTATTATCACGTGCAGCATTGCCTGCCAATTCAAGAACTTCAGCAGCTAAATATTCCATTACAGCAGCTAGATAAACTGGAGCGCCAGCACCAACTCGTTCAGCATAGTTTCCTTTGCGCAATAAACGATGAATACGACCGACGGGAAATTGAAGACCAGCACGATTGGAACGAGACTTTGCCTTTCCTTTAACTTTACCACCTTTGCCACGGCCAGACATTTTTCACAATTTTTTGTTTTTTTTTTTTTCTATCACAAATTTAACACTTCACAAAATTTTTTCACAACTGATACTCATCGCCTAAAATGACTTTGTATTTATACTTTTTTTTCATACGCTCAAGATCGTATGAGGGATGAAAATAAAAATCTTAACTATGCTTCTTTCGTACCTGAAAAACTCGTACAGAAAAAAGTACTTAAGGTTGGACATATTTTAGAGTTGATCAAATAAATTTGTGTTGTGTGATAAGTGATAAGTGAATAGTGAAAAAGAGTGGAAAAAAGTAAAAAAATTGAAAAAAGTGAAAAAAGTGAAGAAAGAAAAAAAAAATAAAATGCCACCGAAAACCAGCGGAAAAGCTGCCAAAAAGGCTGGAAAAGCACAGAAAAATATTACTAAAAACGATAAGAAAAGAAAGCGCAAAAGGAAGGAAAGTTATGCCATCTATATTTATAAAGTGCTGAAACAAGTTCATCCTGATACTGGTATTTCTTCTAAAGCAATGAGTATCATGAACAGTTTTGTTAATGATATTTTTGAACGCATTGCTGCCGAAGCTTCTCGTTTGGCGCATTACAACAAAAGATCAACAATCACCAGTCGAGAAATTCAAACAGCTGTTCGTCTTCTGTTGCCTGGTGAATTGGCAAAGCATGCTGTTAGTGAAGGAACCAAAGCGGTCACAAAATACACTAGTTCCAAATAAACATTTATCGATTTACAAATCAATTGTTTCCTCTCCACAAAGGCCCTTTTCAGGGCCACAAAATAAATTTTTCAACTGGATAAAAATTATTGTCTGCATAAAATAGAATATTCTAAATATTTTCCTCAAAAAAAAAAAAAAAAATAAAAGAAAAAATTCAATTGCGTAACATATAAAAATTGTACACACTTGGTATAGAATTAAACAAAGTGGTTAACAAAATGAAAGACTACGTATGTTAGAATTAAGAATATATAAAAATTATATTCAATAAAAATTTCATATATTTCTTACATTAAATTGCATTCACACATTCATTTAACTAATTCAATAATAGTTTATATAACATATTTAAGGTATAAAATACTATCTAAATATAGTCTATTTGTGTTACAATATAAAATTTATATCTTTTGTCTTTAGAAAATTTTGTAGCCCTGAAAAGGGCTTTGATTGAAATAAAATTCGCGATATAAACGAACTTTATATGAATTAAGTTAATTTGTTCACTTACTTCATTTTTTAGCTATGGGTTTTTTAACAGATTTTTTTGACACTTTAACTGATTTTTTTACCGCAGCTGTCTTTATAGATTTAGTTATCTTTCCTTTAGAAACTGCGCCGGCTGCTGCTTTAGTTTTAATAGGTTTTGATTTAGCAGATTCATTTTTTTTAATACCTTTAAGTTTGCTGCTTTTTTCCACTTTTTTCTTCTCAGTTGTCTTTTTTGAAATTACAGCTTTCTTCGTCTTTTTATCACCAGACAATGCTTTTTTAGTTGAAGTTAATTTCTTCTTTGGAGCCACTTTCGTCAATTTTCTACTTTCAATAGATTTTGATTTTTGTTTTGGTTCTTTACTGGCAGCAGCAGACAATTTAAATGATCCAGACGCACCTTTACCTTTTGTTTGAATTAGTTTGCCACTCACAACAGCCGATTTAAGATATTTCTTAATGAATGGTGCCAACTTTTGGGCATCACATTTATATGTTGCACTTATATATTTTTTAATTGCCAATAATGATGATCCACCGCGTTCTTTTAAATTCTTAATTGAAGCATCAACCATTTGTTGTGTTGGTGGATGAGATGGACCAGCAGATGGCTTCTTAGAAGTTTTTTTAATAACTTTTTTCTCAGCAGTAACAGCAACTGGAGAAGATGTTGTAGCAATTATGGTAGCCTCAGACATTTTATTTAAATATTCACTTTAAAACTTTTTCTTTAATTATATTCTATTCACACTTTAAATTCACTTTTAAATTCTGTTTGGTTTTTTTTTTGCTCTTCCTTCACTTAAGCTACTAAATTTAGCCTCACTTGAAAATTTGAGAATCGCCGAGAAGAGACGTTTCATATAAATTTACATTTCTGTGTTTACACACTATTTCAACATGGTTTGTATGTCGCTTAAAGTAGTTTTAAACAAATTTTAAACAACTATATATAAAAAACTAACATTGATAACAAAATTTAAATATTTTTTTTCCATAATACATAATTCATATGGTTATTATGTATGAAAATTCGTCTGGAAACATTATGAAATTACGGAGAATATCATTATTGTAAATGAAATTTAAGAAATATTTTCCATGGTTGCGCGTCAAATACATGAATTAATTAAAAATTTCTATGACACATATAATATATAAATAATATTTTTCTTAAAAATGTATAAAACAAAATTATTCTTTAATATAAAAATTCATTATACGTATACATAACGGCTAGCGGCTCCCAGCAAATCTTAAATACGTCAACAATCAAAGTTGTATATTGCTAAAATAATAATTTAAAAAATTATATTATAATATAAATTATGAATGAAGATTTATATATTATGGACTTACAATAAAAGGCTGTCAATATATATTAAGTTATATGCTTATATGCATCAAATTATGCCACTTTACTACCATTTAATCAGTAAATCAGCCGATTTATTTAGTTATAATGTTCAAATAAAATTGAGAAAAATTACACAGTACGTTTATCAAGCAGCTAAAAATATTTTAGTGAATTTAACATCATATTCAATTGTTTTATATTGTTAATCGAAGTTACGTTTCCATTTATAAATGAACGAAACCTTACAAATGTGAATGATCGACATCGTTATTATATTTAAATAAATTGAATTCAACTAGAAAATACAAACAAACTAAGCATTATAAATGCTTGAGTTTTTAAAATGTATGTTAGGTATTGATTTTATTGCGAATAAATTACAATATAACTACAAAAACCCTACAAATGTTGAACAAAAAAAATTTTCTAACATTTTTCTTCATATCAATAAATTCAAATATCAGATATGCTCGTATTTTCCAATCAAAATTAGTTCGAATTTTAAGAATCACATAAAATTTTTTTTAAAAAAAGGACAAATTTAATCTGAAAGTTTTCAATATACTAAAATTTCAACATTTAGCAATATAAAATGTTTTTTAAAAATATTTATTTTAAATAAATTTTATTATAAATTGCATTTCATTTGATTTTAATTTTGTTTTGGTCCTGAGAAGGACCGATTTTGCTTCGTTTGAGATATATTTAGTTTTTTTTTTTTATGCGCGTTCACCACGTATGCGACGAGCCAATTGAATGTCCTTTGGCATTATTGTTACACGTTTAGCATGAATAGCGCACAAGTTAGTATCTTCAAAGAGTCCCACTAAATATGCTTCACTTGCCTCTTGAAGAGCCATTACTGCTGAACTTTGAAACCGTAAATCCGTTTTGAAGTCTTGAGCAATTTCACGAACCAAACGTTGAAATGGCAATTTTCGAATTAACAGTTCTGTGCTCTTTTGGTAGCGACGAATTTCTCGAAGAGCAACTGTGCCTGGACGATAACGATGCGGTTTTTTAACGCCACCCGTTGCTGGTGCACTTTTACGAGCTGCCTTTGTTGCCAATTGCTTACGTGGAGCCTTTCCACCAGTCGATTTACGAGCAGTTTGTTTTGTACGCGCCATTTTACACTTTTTTTCAAACTAACACTGTACCACACAAAATTTTTTTATTTTTCTTGTTCTTCTTCACACAAAGTATTTTTATTTTGTTTTTTTTTTTTATCAACACTTTTCACTTCACTTCACTATGACAAATTTTCTTATATTTTAGAGCTTAAGTACTATTTGGCATGAAATCGTTTCAGATGTTCACATGTATGAAACTCTAAAAAGCAATATATTGCTGTCGCACTCTTTTCTTGGGCAATTTTTATATAAATAGAGCTCATTGGATAGAAGCAAGCATCAGTGATTGTGTGTCTTTGAAGTAATAAATAACTAATTGCAGTGAAGTTAAAAATAAAAAAGTAAGAAAAGTGAAGTGAAGTGAAGTGAAGTGACTTAAATTTGATTTGAAAGTAAAATACGTTAAAAAGTGATTTTTGATTATTTATTAAAATGACTGGACGCGGTAAAGGTGGAAAAGGTTTGGGTAAAGGCGGAGCAAAGCGGCATCGCAAAGTTCTTCGAGATAATATTCAAGGTATAACAAAGCCAGCTATTCGTCGTTTAGCTCGCCGTGGTGGTGTCAAGCGTATATCTGGTTTAATTTACGAAGAAACGCGTGGTGTTTTAAAAGTATTTTTGGAAAACGTTATACGTGATGCAGTTACATATACTGAGCATGCTAAAAGGAAAACAGTTACAGCTATGGACGTAGTATATGCTCTTAAAAGGCAAGGACGCACTCTTTACGGTTTTGGTGGTTAAAGAAAACTAAATATCATAGCTGAAATAGCATTTTAAAACAATCGGTCCTTTTCAGGACCACAAAATAAGAAAAAAAATAGAGAGAAAAAATCTATTCTATCTTAGAAAAATTTTTCAAGTCAGAAAATTGATATATGTAGCTATATTTAAAATACATGTCGACTGTTTAAAAGAGTTAGTCTAATTTTTGTATTAATGCCTGAAAATTAAAAATTTATATATATACATTTAATAAAATAAATCTATTTTGTTATTAAATAGTTTTTTTATTCAAATAAAGTAGTTTTGTCTATACTTATGTACAAATTTTTTTCAATTTAGCCTCCCTTGAAAATTTGAGAATCGCCGAGAAGAGAAGTTTCATATAAATATGCATTGCTGCTTATAGGCAATTTTTCGACGTAAGTTGAGAATTGTTTATATTCAATTATTATAATAATTTTCATTTTTAAATTATATAAATGTATAATTACGATTGTATTGATAATTATACATATTAAAAAAAAAAATTATTCAGATACATATCTAAAATATCAAGTTATTTAACTTTTTCTTTCAAAAAAATTTTATATTCGCCTTGAAAAGAAAAATTTTAAGTACACTTTTTATATTTCAATTGACCATTTTATTTTGTATTTATTCAAATAATACACATATAATAGAACATTTTCTATTTTATAGCTTTTAGATCTAAAAAAAACCTTATTTTTCACTCTCTGTGTATATCAGACTGTCGTCCTGAAAAGGACGGTTTGTTTATAAGTACTGTATATTGAAAAATTATGCCTTCTTTTCAGTTTTCTTTGGTAAAAGTACTGCTTGGATATTTGGCAAAACACCACCTTGAGCAATCGTTACACCAGATAATAATTTATTTAATTCTTCATCATTCCGAATAGCCAATTGTAAATGACGCGGTATAATTCTTGTTTTTTTATTATCACGTGCAGCATTGCCTGCCAATTCAAGAACTTCAGCAGCTAAATATTCCATTACAGCAGCTAGATAAACTGGAGCGCCAGCACCAACTCGTTCAGCATAGTTTCCTTTGCGCAATAAACGATGAATACGACCGACGGGAAATTGAAGACCAGCACGATTGGAACGAGACTTTGCCTTTCCTTTAACTTTACCACCTTTGCCACGGCCAGACATTTTTCACAATTTTTTGTTTTTTTTTTTTTCTATCACAAATTTAACACTTCACAAAATTTTTTCACAACTGATACTCATCGCCTAAAATGACTTTGTATTTATACTTTTTTTTCATACGCTCAAGATCGTATGAGGGATGAAAATAAAAATCTTAACTATGCTTCTTTCGTACCTGAAAAACTCGTACAGAAAAAAGTACTTAAGGTTGGACATATTTTAGAGTTGATCAAATAAATTTGTGTTGTGTGATAAGTGATAAGTGAATAGTGAAAAAGAGTGGAAAAAAGTAAAAAAATTGAAAAAAGTGAAAAAAGTGAAGAAAGAAAAAAAAAATAAAATGCCACCGAAAACCAGCGGAAAAGCTGCCAAAAAGGCTGGAAAAGCACAGAAAAATATTACTAAAAACGATAAGAAAAGAAAGCGCAAAAGGAAGGAAAGTTATGCCATCTATATTTATAAAGTGCTGAAACAAGTTCATCCTGATACTGGTATTTCTTCTAAAGCAATGAGTATCATGAACAGTTTTGTTAATGATATTTTTGAACGCATTGCTGCCGAAGCTTCTCGTTTGGCGCATTACAACAAAAGATCAACAATCACCAGTCGAGAAATTCAAACAGCTGTTCGTCTTCTGTTGCCTGGTGAATTGGCAAAGCATGCTGTTAGTGAAGGAACCAAAGCGGTCACAAAATACACTAGTTCCAAATAAACATTTATCGATTTACAAATCAATTGTTTCCTCTCCACAAAGGCCCTTTTCAGGGCCACAAAATAAATTTTTCAACTGGATAAAAATTATTGTCTGCATAAAATAGAATATTCTAAATATTTTCCTCAAAAAAAAAAAAAAAAATAAAAGAAAAAATTCAATTGCGTAACATATAAAAATTGTACACACTTGGTATAGAATTAAACAAAGTGGTTAACAAAATGAAAGACTACGTATGTTAGAATTAAGAATATATAAAAATTATATTCAATAAAAATTTCATATATTTCTTACATTAAATTGCATTCACACATTCATTTAACTAATTCAATAATAGTTTATATAACATATTTAAGGTATAAAATACTATCTAAATATAGTCTATTTGTGTTACAATATAAAATTTATATCTTTTGTCTTTAGAAAATTTTGTAGCCCTGAAAAGGGCTTTGATTGAAATAAAATTCGCGATATAAACGAACTTTATATGAATTAAGTTAATTTGTTCACTTACTTCATTTTTTAGCTATGGGTTTTTTAACAGATTTTTTTGACACTTTAACTGATTTTTTTACCGCAGCTGTCTTTATAGATTTAGTTATCTTTCCTTTAGAAACTGCGCCGGCTGCTGCTTTAGTTTTAATAGGTTTTGATTTAGCAGATTCATTTTTTTTAATACCTTTAAGTTTGCTGCTTTTTTCCACTTTTTTCTTCTCAGTTGTCTTTTTTGAAATTACAGCTTTCTTCGTCTTTTTATCACCAGACAATGCTTTTTTAGTTGAAGTTAATTTCTTCTTTGGAGCCACTTTCGTCAATTTTCTACTTTCAATAGATTTTGATTTTTGTTTTGGTTCTTTACTGGCAGCAGCAGACAATTTAAATGATCCAGACGCACCTTTACCTTTTGTTTGAATTAGTTTGCCACTCACAACAGCCGATTTAAGATATTTCTTAATGAATGGTGCCAACTTTTGGGCATCACATTTATATGTTGCACTTATATATTTTTTAATTGCCAATAATGATGATCCACCGCGTTCTTTTAAATTCTTAATTGAAGCATCAACCATTTGTTGTGTTGGTGGATGAGATGGACCAGCAGATGGCTTCTTAGAAGTTTTTTTAATAACTTTTTTCTCAGCAGTAACAGCAACTGGAGAAGATGTTGTAGCAATTATGGTAGCCTCAGACATTTTATTTAAATATTCACTTTAAAACTTTTTCTTTAATTATATTCTATTCACACTTTAAATTCACTTTTAAATTCTGTTTGGTTTTTTTTTTGCTCTTCCTTCACTTAAGCTACTAAATTTAGCCTCACTTGAAAATTTGAGAATCGCCGAGAAGAGACGTTTCATATAAATTTACATTTCTGTGTTTACACACTATTTCAACATGGTTTGTATGTCGCTTAAAGTAGTTTTAAACAAATTTTAAACAACTATATATAAAAAACTAACATTGATAACAAAATTTAAATATTTTTTTTCCATAATACATAATTCATATGGTTATTATGTATGAAAATTCGTCTGGAAACATTATGAAATTACGGAGAATATCATTATTGTAAATGAAATTTAAGAAATATTTTCCATGGTTGCGCGTCAAATACATGAATTAATTAAAAATTTCTATGACACATATAATATATAAATAATATTTTTCTTAAAAATGTATAAAACAAAATTATTCTTTAATATAAAAATTCATTATACGTATACATAACGGCTAGCGGCTCCCAGCAAATCTTAAATACGTCAACAATCAAAGTTGTATATTGCTAAAATAATAATTTAAAAAATTATATTATAATATAAATTATGAATGAAGATTTATATATTATGGACTTACAATAAAAGGCTGTCAATATATATTAAGTTATATGCTTATATGCATCAAATTATGCCACTTTACTACCATTTAATCAGTAAATCAGCCGATTTATTTAGTTATAATGTTCAAATAAAATTGAGAAAAATTACACAGTACGTTTATCAAGCAGCTAAAAATATTTTAGTGAATTTAACATCATATTCAATTGTTTTATATTGTTAATCGAAGTTACGTTTCCATTTATAAATGAACGAAACCTTACAAATGTGAATGATCGACATCGTTATTATATTTAAATAAATTGAATTCAACTAGAAAATACAAACAAACTAAGCATTATAAATGCTTGAGTTTTTAAAATGTATGTTAGGTATTGATTTTATTGCGAATAAATTACAATATAACTACAAAAACCCTACAAATGTTGAACAAAAAAAATTTTCTAACATTTTTCTTCATATCAATAAATTCAAATATCAGATATGCTCGTATTTTCCAATCAAAATTAGTTCGAATTTTAAGAATCACATAAAATTTTTTTTAAAAAAAGGACAAATTTAATCTGAAAGTTTTCAATATACTAAAATTTCAACATTTAGCAATATAAAATGTTTTTTAAAAATATTTATTTTAAATAAATTTTATTATAAATTGCATCTCATTTGATTTTAATTTTGTTTTGGTCCTGAGAAGGACCGATTTTGCTTCGTTTGAGATATATTTAGTTTTTTTTTTTTATGCGCGTTCACCACGTATGCGACGAGCCAATTGAATGTCCTTTGGCATTATTGTTACACGTTTAGCATGAATAGCGCACAAGTTAGTATCTTCAAAGAGTCCCACTAAATATGCTTCACTTGCCTCTTGAAGAGCCATTACTGCTGAACTTTGAAACCGTAAATCCGTTTTGAAGTCTTGAGCAATTTCACGAACCAAACGTTGAAATGGCAATTTTCGAATTAACAGTTCTGTGCTCTTTTGGTAGCGACGAATTTCTCGAAGAGCAACTGTGCCTGGACGATAACGATGCGGTTTTTTAACGCCACCCGTTGCTGGTGCACTTTTACGAGCTGCCTTTGTTGCCAATTGCTTACGTGGAGCCTTTCCACCAGTCGATTTACGAGCAGTTTGTTTTGTACGCGCCATTTTACACTTTTTTTCAAACTAACACTGTACCACACAAAATTTTTTTATTTTTCTTGTTCTTCTTCACACAAAGTATTTTTATTTTGTTTTTTTTTTTTATCAACACTTTTCACTTCACTTCACTATGACAAATTTTCTTATATTTTAGAGCTTAAGTACTATTTGGCATGAAATCGTTTCAGATGTTCACATGTATGAAACTCTAAAAAGCAATATATTGCTGTCGCACTCTTTTCTTGGGCAATTTTTATATAAATAGAGCTCATTGGATAGAAGCAAGCATCAGTGATTGTGTGTCTTTGAAGTAATAAATAACTAATTGCAGTGAAGTTAAAAATAAAAAAGTAAGAAAAGTGAAGTGAAGTGACTTAAATTTGATTTGAAAGTAAAATACGTTAAAAAGTGATTTTTGATTATTTATTAAAATGACTGGACGCGGTAAAGGTGGAAAAGGTTTGGGTAAAGGCGGAGCAAAGCGGCATCGCAAAGTTCTTCGAGATAATATTCAAGGTATAACAAAGCCAGCTATTCGTCGTTTAGCTCGCCGTGGTGGTGTCAAGCGTATTCAAGCGTATATCTGGTTTAATTTACGAAGAAACGCGTGGTGTTTTAAAAGTATTTTTGGAAAACGTTATACGTGATGCAGTTACATATACTGAGCATGCTAAAAGGAAAACAGTTACAGCTATGGACGTAGTATATGCTCTTAAAAGGCAAGGACGCACTCTTTACGGTTTTGGTGGTTAAAGAAAACTAAATATCATAGCTGAAATAGCATTTTAAAACAATCGGTCCTTTTCAGGACCACAAAATAAGAAAAAAAATAGAGAGAAAAAATCTATTCTATCTTAGAAAAATTTTTCAAGTCAGAAAATTGATATATGTAGCTATATTTAAAATACATGTCGACTGTTTAAAAGAGTTAGTCTAATTTTTGTATTAATGCCTGAAAATTAAAAATTTATATATATACACTAGCTGGTACCCGACGCGTTGCTGTCGTAGCGGAAATAATTTCTATCTTTATCTGAATCTCAAACTCAGTCTCAATCTCAATCTCAATCTCAATCTCAACCTCAACCTCAATTTCAATCTCTATCTCTATTTCTATCTCTATCTCTATCTCTATCTCTATCTCTATATCTATCTCTATCTCTATCTCTATCTCTATCTCTATCTCTATCTCTATCTCTATCTCTATCTCTATCTCTATCTCTATCTCTATCTCTATCTCTATCTCTATCTCTATCTCTATCTCTATCTCTATCTCTATCTCTATCTCTATCTCTATCTCTATCTCTATCTCTATCTCTATCTCTATCTCTATCTCTATCTCTATCTCTATCTCTATCTCTATTTCTATCTCTATCTCTATCTCTATCTCTATCTCTATCTCTATCTCTATCTCTATCTCTATCTCTATCTCTATCTCTATCTCTATCTCTATCTCTATCTCTTTCTCTATCTCTATCTCTATCTCTATCTCTATCTCTATCTCTATCTCTATCTCTATCTCTATCTCTATCTCTGTGTCTATCTCTATCTCTATCTCTATCTCTATCTCTATCTCTATCTCTATCTCTATCTCTATCTCTATCTCTATCTCTATCTCTATCTCTATCTCTATCTCTATCTCTATCTCTATCTCTATCTCTATCTCTATCTCTATCTCTATCTCTATCTCTATCTCTATATCTATGTCTATCTCTATCTCTATCTCTATCTCTATCTCTATCTCTATCTCTATCTCTATCTCTATCTCTATCTCTATCTCTATCTCTATCTCTATCTCTATCTCTATCTCTATCTCTATCTCTATCTCTATCTCTATCTCTATCTCTATCTCTATTTCTATCTCTATCTCTATCTCTATCTCTTTCTCTATCTCTATCTCTATCTCTATCTCTATCTCTATCTCTATCTCTATCTCTATCTCTATCTCTATCTCTATCTGTATCTCTATCTCTATCACTATCTCTATCTCTATCTCTATCTGTATCTCTATCTCTATCTCTATCTCTATCTCTAACTGGAAAGACTCGTGGAAATTGATAACCAAATTTCGAGGCTGTGCTACTTACAATTCCAAAGTTATTCGATATCGCAAGTTTGGCTTATATGGGCGGAGCCACACCTCCTTGTTCAATGACGTCTCAGTTTTCTAGTAGAAGAATATCACCCAATATTAATTCCATACTGAATTTCGTTGTTAAACGACTTTTAGTTCCAAAGCTATCTGATATCAAAAATTTAAAGTGTATGGGCGGAGCCACACCCCTTTTTTCAAAACCCATCCCAGTTTTATAGTAGATATATCACCAAGTGGCAACTCCATACTGAATTTCATTATTATACGGCATTTAGTTCCAAAGCTATTCGATATCATAAATTTTAATTGTATGGGCGGTGCCACACCCCTTTGGCCTATACTGGCTCAATTTTGCAAGTCGAAAGATACGACTAAATAGAACGTTCTAACCGAGTTTCATTAATGTGTGACTTATAGCTTGAAAGTTATACTGAAAATTTGGCTGAAAAATTGCCACGCCCCACATTCAACGCCCATAAAATTTTACGTGTGGAACGGCTCTTGTAAATTGAGATAGAACACCGAATTCCGATACTATGCGACCTATAACTTCAGAGCTATTCGCTACCGTAGATTTGGGTTGTATGGGAGGTGCCACGCCCCCTTATTTTAGGGGGATGAAAAATAGATGTTGTTCGATTCTCACCCCTGACTAATATCCTCGCTAAGGATCACGAAAATCGGTCGAGCCGTTTCGGAGGAGTTCGATCACGCACCCCGTGACAGAAGAATTTTATATATTAGATTTAATAAAATAAATCTATTTTGTTATTAAATAGTTTTTTTATTCAAATAAAGTAGTTTTGTCTATACTTATGTACAAATTTTTTTCAATTTAGCCTCCCTTGAAAATTTGAGAATCGCCGAGAAGAGAAGTTTCATATAAATATGCATTGCTGCTTATAGGCAATTTTTCGACGTAAGTTGAGAATTGTTTATATTCAATTATTATAATAATTTTCATTTTTAAATTATATAAATGTATAATTACGATTGTATTGATAATTATACATATTAAAAAAAAAAATTATTCAGATACATATCTAAAATATCAAGTTATTTAACTTTTTCTTTCAAAAAAATTTTATATTCGCCTTGAAAAGAAAAATTTTAAGTACACTTTTTATATTTCAATTGACCATTTTATTTTGTATTTATTCAAATAATACACATATAATAGAACATTTTCTATTTTATAGCTTTTAGATCTAAAAAAAACCTTATTTTTCACTCTCTGTGTATATCAGACTGTCGTCCTGAAAAGGACGGTTTGTTTATAAGTACTGTATATTGAAAAATTATGCCTTCTTTTCAGTTTTCTTTGGTAAAAGTACTGCTTGGATATTTGGCAAAACACCACCTTGAGCAATCGTTACACCAGATAATAATTTATTTAATTCTTCATCATTCCGAATAGCCAATTGTAAATGACGCGGTATAATTCTTGTTTTTTTATTATCACGTGCAGCGTTGCCTGCCAATTCAAGAACTTCAGCAGCTAAATATTCCATTACAGCAGCTAGATAAACAGGAGCGCCAGCACCAACTCGTTCAGCATAGTTTCCTTTGCGCAATAAACGATGAATACGACCGACGGGAAATTGAAGACCAGCACGATTGGAACGAGACTTTGCCTTTCCTTTAACTTTACCACCTTTGCCACGGCCAGACATTTTTCACAATTTTTTGTTTTTTTTTTTTTCTATCACAAATTTAACACTTCACAAAATTTTTTCACAACTGATACTCATCGCCTAAAATGACTTTGTATTTATACTTTTTTTTCATACGCTCAAGATCGTATGAGGGATGAAAATAAAAATCTTAACTATGCTTCTTTCGTACCTGAAAAACTCGTACAGAAAAAAGTACTTAAGGTTGGACATATTTTAGAGTTGATCAAATAAATTTGTGTTGTGTGATAAGTGATAAGTGAATAGTGAAAAAGAGTGGAAAAAAGTAAAAAAATTGAAAAAAGTGAAAAAAGTGAAGAAAGAAAAAAAAAATAAAATGCCACCGAAAACCAGCGGAAAAGCTGCCAAAAAGGCTGGAAAAGCACAGAAAAATATTACTAAAAACGATAAGAAAAGAAAGCGCAAAAGGAAGGAAAGTTATGCCATCTATATTTATAAAGTGCTGAAACAAGTTCATCCTGATACTGGTATTTCTTCTAAAGCAATGAGTATCATGAACAGTTTTGTTAATGATATTTTTGAACGCATTGCTGCCGAAGCTTCTCGTTTGGCGCATTACAACAAAAGATCAACAATCACCAGTCGAGAAATTCAAACAGCTGTTCGTCTTCTGTTGCCTGGTGAATTGGCAAAGCATGCTGTTAGTGAAGGAACCAAAGCGGTCACAAAATACACTAGTTCCAAATAAACATTTATCGATTTACAAATCAATTGTTTCCTCTCCACAAAGGCCCTTTTCAGGGCCACAAAATAAATTTTTCAACTGGATAAAAATTATTGTCTGCATAAAATAGAATATTCTAAATATTTTCCTCAAAAAAAAAAAAAAAAATAAAAGAAAAAATTCAATTGCGTAACATATAAAAATTGTACACACTTGGTATAGAATTAAACAAAGTGGTTAACAAAATGAAAGACTACGTATGTTAGAATTAAGAATATATAAAAATTATATTCAATAAAAATTTCATATATTTCTTACATTAAATTGCATTCACACATTCATTTAACTAATTCAATAATAGTTTATATAACATATTTAAGGTATAAAATACTATCTAAATATAGTCTATTTGTGTTACAATATAAAATTTATATCTTTTGTCTTTAGAAAATTTTGTAGCCCTGAAAAGGGCTTTGATTGAAATAAAATTCGCGATATAAACGAACTTTATATGAATTAAGTTAATTTGTTCACTTACTTCATTTTTTAGCTATGGGTTTTTTAACAGATTTTTTTGACACTTTAACTGATTTTTTTACCGCAGCTGTCTTTATAGATTTAGTTATCTTTCCTTTAGAAACTGCGCCGGCTGCTGCTTTAGTTTTAATAGGTTTTGATTTAGCAGATTCATTTTTTTTAATACCTTTAAGTTTGCTGCTTTTTTCCACTTTTTTCTTCTCAGTTGTCTTTTTTGAAATTACAGCTTTCTTCGTCTTTTTATCACCAGACAATGCTTTTTTAGTTGAAGTTAATTTCTTCTTTGGAGCCACTTTCGTCAATTTTCTACTTTCAATAGATTTTGATTTTTGTTTTGGTTCTTTACTGGCAGCAGCAGACAATTTAAATGATCCAGACGCACCTTTACCTTTTGTTTGAATTAGTTTGCCACTCACAACAGCCGATTTAAGATATTTCTTAATGAATGGTGCCAACTTTTGGGCATCACATTTATATGTTGCACTTATATATTTTTTAATTGCCAATAATGATGATCCACCGCGTTCTTTTAAATTCTTAATTGAAGCATCAACCATTTGTTGTGTTGGTGGATGAGATGGACCAGCAGATGGCTTCTTAGAAGTTTTTTTAATAACTTTTTTCTCAGCAGTAACAGCAACTGGAGAAGATGTTGTAGCAATTATGGTAGCCTCAGACATTTTATTTAAATATTCACTTTAAAACTTTTTCTTTAATTATATTCTATTCACACTTTAAATTCACTTTTAAATTCTGTTTGGTTTTTTTTTTGCTCTTCCTTCACTTAAGCTACTAAATTTAGCCTCACTTGAAAATTTGAGAATCGCCGAGAAGAGACGTTTCATATAAATTTACATTTCTGTGTTTACACACTATTTCAACATGGTTTGTATGTCGCTTAAAGTAGTTTTAAACAAATTTTAAACAACTATATATAAAAAACTAACATTGATAACAAAATTTAAATATTTTTTTTCCATAATACATAATTCATATGGTTATTATGTATGAAAATTCGTCTGGAAACATTATGAAATTACGGAGAATATCATTATTGTAAATGAAATTTAAGAAATATTTTCCATGGTTGCGCGTCAAATACATGAATTAATTAAAAATTTCTATGACACATATAATATATAAATAATATTTTTCTTAAAAATGTATAAAACAAAATTATTCTTTAATATAAAAATTCATTATACGTATACATAACGGCTAGCGGCTCCCAGCAAATCTTAAATACGTCAACAATCAAAGTTGTATATTGCTAAAATAATAATTTAAAAAATTATATTATAATATAAATTATGAATGAAGATTTATATATTATGGACTTACAATAAAAGGCTGTCAATATATATTAAGTTATATGCTTATATGCATCAAATTATGCCACTTTACTACCATTTAATCAGTAAATCAGCCGATTTATTTAGTTATAATGTTCAAATAAAATTGAGAAAAATTACACAGTACGTTTATCAAGCAGCTAAAAATATTTTAGTGAATTTAACATCATATTCAATTGTTTTATATTGTTAATCGAAGTTACGTTTCCATTTATAAATGAACGAAACCTTACAAATGTGAATGATCGACATCGTTATTATATTTAAATAAATTGAATTCAACTAGAAAATACAAACAAACTAAGCATTATAAATGCTTGAGTTTTTAAAATGTATGTTAGGTATTGATTTTATTGCGAATAAATTACAATATAACTACAAAAACCCTACAAATGTTGAACAAAAAAAATTTTCTAACATTTTTCTTCATATCAATAAATTCAAATATCAGATATGCTCGTATTTTCCAATCAAAATTAGTTCGAATTTTAAGAATCACATAAAATTTTTTTTAAAAAAAGGACAAATTTAATCTGAAAGTTTTCAATATACTAAAATTTCAACATTTAGCAATATAAAATGTTTTTTAAAAATATTTATTTTAAATAAATTTTATTATAAATTGCATCTCATTTGATTTTAATTTTGTTTTGGTCCTGAGAAGGACCGATTTTGCTTCGTTTGAGATATATTTAGTTTTTTTTTTTTATGCGCGTTCACCACGTATGCGACGAGCCAATTGAATGTCCTTTGGCATTATTGTTACACGTTTAGCATGAATAGCGCACAAGTTAGTATCTTCAAAGAGTCCCACTAAATATGCTTCACTTGCCTCTTGAAGAGCCATTACTGCTGAACTTTGAAACCGTAAATCCGTTTTGAAGTCTTGAGCAATTTCACGAACCAAACGTTGAAATGGCAATTTTCGAATTAACAGTTCTGTGCTCTTTTGGTAGCGACGAATTTCTCGAAGAGCAACTGTGCCTGGACGATAACGATGCGGTTTTTTAACGCCACCCGTTGCTGGTGCACTTTTACGAGCTGCCTTTGTTGCCAATTGCTTACGTGGAGCCTTTCCACCAGTCGATTTACGAGCAGTTTGTTTTGTACGCGCCATTTTACACTTTTTTTCAAACTAACACTGTACCACACAAAATTTTTTTATTTTTCTTGTTCTTCTTCACACAAAGTATTTTTATTTTGTTTTTTTTTTTTATCAACACTTTTCACTTCACTTCACTATGACAAATTTTCTTATATTTTAGAGCTTAAGTACTATTTGGCATGAAATCGTTTCAGATGTTCACATGTATGAAACTCTAAAAAGCAATATATTGCTGTCGCACTCTTTTCTTGGGCAATTTTTATATAAATAGAGCTCATTGGATAGAAGCAAGCATCAGTGATTGTGTGTCTTTGAAGTAATAAATAACTAATTGCAGTGAAGTTAAAAATAAAAAAGTAAGAAAAGTGAAGTGAAGTGAAGTGAAGTGACTTAAATTTGATTTGAAAGTAAAATACGTTAAAAAGTGATTTTTGATTATTTATTAAAATGACTGGACGCGGTAAAGGTGGAAAAGGTTTGGGTAAAGGCGGAGCAAAGCGGCATCGCAAAGTTCTTCGAGATAATATTCAAGGTATAACAAAGCCAGCTATTCGTCGTTTAGCTCGCCGTGGTGGTGTCAAGCGTATATCTGGTTTAATTTACGAAGAAACGCGTGGTGTTTTAAAAGTATTTTTGGAAAACGTTATACGTGATGCAGTTACATATACTGAGCATGCTAAAAGGAAAACAGTTACAGCTATGGACGTAGTATATGCTCTTAAAAGGCAAGGACGCACTCTTTACGGTTTTGGTGGTTAAAGAAAACTAAATATCATAGCTGAAATAGCATTTTAAAACAATCGGTCCTTTTCAGGACCACAAAATAAGAAAAAAAATAGAGAGAAAAAATCTATTCTATCTTAGAAAAATTTTTCAAGTCAGAAAATTGATATATGTAGCTATATTTAAAATACATGTCGACTGTTTAAAAGAGTTAGTCTAATTTTTGTATTAATGCCTGAAAATTAAAAATTTATATATATACATTTAATAAAATAAATCTATTTTGTTATTAAATAGTTTTTTTATTCAAATAAAGTAGTTTTGTCTATACTTATGTACAAATTTTTTTCAATTTAGCCTCCCTTGAAAATTTGAGAATCGCCGAGAAGAGAAGTTTCATATAAATATGCATTGCTGCTTATAGGCAATTTTTCGACGTAAGTTGAGAATTGTTTATATTCAATTATTATAATAATTTTCATTTTTAAATTATATAAATGTATAATTACGATTGTATTGATAATTATACATATTAAAAAAAAAAATTATTCAGATACATATCTAAAATATCAAGTTATTTAACTTTTTCTTTCAAAAAAATTTTATATTCGCCTTGAAAAGAAAAATTTTAAGTACACTTTTTATATTTCAATTGACCATTTTATTTTGTATTTATTCAAATAATACACATATAATAGAACATTTTCTATTTTATAGCTTTTAGATCTAAAAAAAACCTTATTTTTCACTCTCTGTGTATATCAGACTGTCGTCCTGAAAAGGACGGTTTGTTTATAAGTACTGTATATTGAAAAATTATGCCTTCTTTTCAGTTTTCTTTGGTAAAAGTACTGCTTGGATATTTGGCAAAACACCACCTTGAGCAATCGTTACACCAGATAATAATTTATTTAATTCTTCATCATTCCGAATAGCCAATTGTAAATGACGCGGTATAATTCTTGTTTTTTTATTATCACGTGCAGCATTGCCTGCCAATTCAAGAACTTCAGCAGCTAAATATTCCATTACAGCAGCTAGATAAACTGGAGCGCCAGCACCAACTCGTTCAGCATAGTTTCCTTTGCGCAATAAACGATGAATACGACCGACGGGAAATTGAAGACCAGCACGATTGGAACGAGACTTTGCCTTTCCTTTAACTTTACCACCTTTGCCACGGCCAGACATTTTTCACAATTTTTTGTTTTTTTTTTTTTCTATCACAAATTTAACACTTCACAAAATTTTTTCACAACTGATACTCATCGCCTAAAATGACTTTGTATTTATACTTTTTTTTCATACGCTCAAGATCGTATGAGGGATGAAAATAAAAATCTTAACTATGCTTCTTTCGTACCTGAAAAACTCGTACAGAAAAAAGTACTTAAGGTTGGACATATTTTAGAGTTGATCAAATAAATTTGTGTTGTGTGATAAGTGATAAGTGAATAGTGAAAAAGAGTGGAAAAAAGTAAAAAAATTGAAAAAAGTGAAAAAAGTGAAGAAAGAAAAAAAAATAAAATGCCACCGAAAACCAGCGGAAAAGCTGCCAAAAAGGCTGGAAAAGCACAGAAAAATATTACTAAAAACGATAAGAAAAGAAAGCGCAAAAGGAAGGAAAGTTATGCCATCTATATTTATAAAGTGCTGAAACAAGTTCATCCTGATACTGGTATTTCTTCTAAAGCAATGAGTATCATGAACAGTTTTGTTAATGATATTTTTGAACGCATTGCTGCCGAAGCTTCTCGTTTGGCGCATTACAACAAAAGATCAACAATCACCAGTCGAGAAATTCAAACAGCTGTTCGTCTTCTGTTGCCTGGTGAATTGGCAAAGCATGCTGTTAGTGAAGGAACCAAAGCGGTCACAAAATACACTAGTTCCAAATAAACATTTATCGATTTACAAATCAATTGTTTCCTCTCCACAAAGGCCCTTTTCAGGGCCACAAAATAAATTTTTCAACTGGATAAAAATTATTGTCTGCATAAAATAGAATATTCTAAATATTTTCCTCAAAAAAAAAAAAAAAATAAAAGAAAAAATTCAATTGCGTAACATATAAAAATTGTACACACTTGGTATAGAATTAAACGAAGTGGTTAACAAAATGAAAGACTACGTATGTTAGAATTAAGAATATATAAAAATTATATTCAATAAAAATTTCATATATTTCTTACATTAAATTGCATTCACACATTCATTTAACTAATTCAATAATAGTTTATATAACATATTTAAGGTATAAAATACTATCTAAATATAGTCTATTTGTGTTACAATATAAAATTTATATCTTTTGTCTTTAGAAAATTTTGTAGCCCTGAAAAGGGCTTTGATTGAAATAAAATTCGCGATATAAACGAACTTTATATGAATTAAGTTAATTTGTTCACTTACTTCATTTTTTAGCTATGGGTTTTTTAACAGATTTTTTTGACACTTTAACTGATTTTTTTACCGCAGCTGTCTTTATAGATTTAGTTATCTTTCCTTTAGAAACTGCGCCGGCTGCTGCTTTAGTTTTAATAGGTTTTGATTTAGCAGATTCATTTTTTTTAATACCTTTAAGTTTGCTGCTTTTTTCCACTTTTTTCTTCTCAGTTGTCTTTTTTGAAATTACAGCTTTCTTCGTCTTTTTATCACCAGACAATGCTTTTTTAGTTGAAGTTAATTTCTTCTTTGGAGCCACTTTCGTCAATTTTCTACTTTCAATAGATTTTGATTTTTGTTTTGGTTCTTTACTGGCAGCAGCAGACAATTTAAATGATCCAGACGCACCTTTACCTTTTGTTTGAATTAGTTTGCCACTCACAACAGCCGATTTAAGATATTTCTTAATGAATGGTGCCAACTTTTGGGCATCACATTTATATGTTGCACTTATATATTTTTTAATTGCCAATAATGATGATCCACCGCGTTCTTTTAAATTCTTAATTGAAGCATCAACCATTTGTTGTGTTGGTGGATGAGATGGACCAGCAGATGGCTTCTTAGAAGTTTTTTTAATAACTTTTTTCTCAGCAGTAACAGCAACTGGAGAAGATGTTGTAGCAATTATGGTAGCCTCAGACATTTTATTTAAATATTCACTTTAAAACTTTTTCTTTAATTATATTCTATTCACACTTTAAATTCACTTTTAAATTCTGTTTGGTTTTTTTTTTGCTCTTCCTTCACTTAAGCTACTAAATTTAGCCTCACTTGAAAATTTGAGAATCGCCGAGAAGAGACGTTTCATATAAATTTACATTTCTGTGTTTACACACTATTTCAACATGGTTTGTATGTCGCTTAAAGTAGTTTTAAACAAATTTTAAACAACTATATATAAAAAACTAACATTGATAACAAAATTTAAATATTTTTTTTCCATAATACATAATTCATATGGTTATTATGTATGAAAATTCGTCTGGAAACATTATGAAATTACGGAGAATATCATTATTGTAAATGAAATTTAAGAAATATTTTCCATGGTTGCGCGTCAAATACATGAATTAATTAAAAATTTCTATGACACATATAATATATAAATAATATTTTTCTTAAAAATGTATAAAACAAAATTATTCTTTAATATAAAAATTCATTATACGTATACATAACGGCTAGCGGCTCCCAGCAAATCTTAAATACGTCAACAATCAAAGTTGTATATTGCTAAAATAATAATTTAAAAAATTATATTATAATATAAATTATGAATGAAGATTTATATATTATGGACTTACAATAAAAGGCTGTCAATATATATTAAGTTATATGCTTATATGCATCAAATTATGCCACTTTACTACCATTTAATCAGTAAATCAGCCGATTTATTTAGTTATAATGTTCAAATAAAATTGAGAAAAATTACACAGTACGTTTATCAAGCAGCTAAAAATATTTTAGTGAATTTAACATCATATTCAATTGTTTTATATTGTTAATCGAAGTTACGTTTCCATTTATAAATGAACGAAACCTTACAAATGTGAATGATCGACATCGTTATTATATTTAAATAAATTGAATTCAACTAGAAAATACAAACAAACTAAGCATTATAAATGCTTGAGTTTTTAAAATGTATGTTAGGTATTGATTTTATTGCGAATAAATTACAATATAACTACAAAAACCCTACAAATGTTGAACAAAAAAAATTTTCTAACATTTTTCTTCATATCAATAAATTCAAATATCAGATATGCTCGTATTTTCCAATCAAAATTAGTTCGAATTTTAAGAATCACATAAAATTTTTTTTAAAAAAAGGACAAATTTAATCTGAAAGTTTTCAATATACTAAAATTTCAACATTTAGCAATATAAAATGTTTTTTAAAAATATTTATTTTAAATAAATTTTATTATAAATTGCATCTCATTTGATTTTAATTTTGTTTTGGTCCTGAGAAGGACCGATTTTGCTTCGTTTGAGATATATTTAGTTTTTTTTTTTTATGCGCGTTCACCACGTATGCGACGAGCCAATTGAATGTCCTTTGGCATTATTGTTACACGTTTAGCATGAATAGCGCACAAGTTAGTATCTTCAAAGAGTCCCACTAAATATGCTTCACTTGCCTCTTGAAGAGCCATTACTGCTGAACTTTGAAACCGTAAATCCGTTTTGAAGTCTTGAGCAATTTCACGAACCAAACGTTGAAATGGCAATTTTCGAATTAACAGTTCTGTGCTCTTTTGGTAGCGACGAATTTCTCGAAGAGCAACTGTGCCTGGACGATAACGATGCGGTTTTTTAACGCCACCCGTTGCTGGTGCACTTTTACGAGCTGCCTTTGTTGCCAATTGCTTACGTGGAGCCTTTCCACCAGTCGATTTACGAGCAGTTTGTTTTGTACGCGCCATTTTACACTTTTTTTCAAACTAACACTGTACCACACAAAATTTTTTTATTTTTCTTGTTCTTCTTCACACAAAGTATTTTTATTTTGTTTTTTTTTTTTATCAACACTTTTCACTTCACTTCACTATGACAAATTTTCTTATATTTTAGAGCTTAAGTACTATTTGGCATGAAATCGTTTCAGATGTTCACATGTATGAAACTCTAAAAAGCAATATATTGCTGTCGCACTCTTTTCTTGGGCAATTTTTATATAAATAGAGCTCATTGGATAGAAGCAAGCATCAGTGATTGTGTGTCTTTGAAGTAATAAATAACTAATTGCAGTGAAGTTAAAAATAAAAAAGTAAGAAAAGTGAAGTGAAGTGAAGTGAAGTGACTTAAATTTGATTTGAAAGTAAAATACGTTAAAAAGTGATTTTTGATTATTTATTAAAATGACTGGACGCGGTAAAGGTGGAAAAGGTTTGGGTAAAGGCGGAGCAAAGCGGCATCGCAAAGTTCTTCGAGATAATATTCAAGGTATAACAAAGCCAGCTATTCGTCGTTTAGCTCGCCGTGGTGGTGTCAAGCGTATATCTGGTTTAATTTACGAAGAAACGCGTGGTGTTTTAAAAGTATTTTTGGAAAACGTTATACGTGATGCAGTTACATATACTGAGCATGCTAAAAGGAAAACAGTTACAGCTATGGACGTAGTATATGCTCTTAAAAGGCAAGGACGCACTCTTTACGGTTTTGGTGGTTAAAGAAAACTAAATATCATAGCTGAAATAGCATTTTAAAACAATCGGTCCTTTTCAGGACCACAAAATAAGAAAAAAAATAGAGAGAAAAAATCTATTCTATCTTAGAAAAATTTTTCAAGTCAGAAAATTGATATATGTAGCTATATTTAAAATACATGTCGACTGTTTAAAAGAGTTAGTCTAATTTTTGTATTAATGCCTGAAAATTAAAAATTTATATATATACATTTAATAAAATAAATCTATTTTGTTATTAAATAGTTTTTTTATTCAAATAAAGTAGTTTTGTCTATACTTATGTACAAATTTTTTTCAATTTAGCCTCCCTTGAAAATTTGAGAATCGCCGAGAAGAGAAGTTTCATATAAATATGCATTGCTGCTTATAGGCAATTTTTCGACGTAAGTTGAGAATTGTTTATATTCAATTATTATAATAATTTTCATTTTTAAATTATATAAATGTATAATTACGATTGTATTGATAATTATACATATTAAAAAAAAAAATTATTCAGATACATATCTAAAATATCAAGTTATTTAACTTTTTCTTTCAAAAAAATTTTATATTCGCCTTGAAAAGAAAAATTTTAAGTACACTTTTTATATTTCAATTGACCATTTTATTTTGTATTTATTCAAATAATACACATATAATAGAACATTTTCTATTTTATAGCTTTTAGATCTAAAAAAAACCTTATTTTTCACTCTCTGTGTATATCAGACTGTCGTCCTGAAAAGGACGGTTTGTTTATAAGTACTGTATATTGAAAAATTATGCCTTCTTTTCAGTTTTCTTTGGTAAAAGTACTGCTTGGATATTTGGCAAAACACCACCTTGAGCAATCGTTACACCAGATAATAATTTATTTAATTCTTCATCATTCCGAATAGCCAATTGTAAATGACGCGGTATAATTCTTGTTTTTTTATTATCACGTGCAGCATTGCCTGCCAATTCAAGAACTTCAGCAGCTAAATATTCCATTACAGCAGCTAGATAAACTGGAGCGCCAGCACCAACTCGTTCAGCATAGTTTCCTTTGCGCAATAAACGATGAATACGACCGACGGGAAATTGAAGACCAGCACGATTGGAACGAGACTTTGCCTTTCCTTTAACTTTACCACCTTTGCCACGGCCAGACATTTTTCACAATTTTTTGTTTTTTTTTTTTTCTATCACAAATTTAACACTTCACAAAATTTTTTCACAACTGATACTCATCGCCTAAAATGACTTTGTATTTATACTTTTTTTTCATACGCTCAAGATCGTATGAGGGATGAAAATAAAAATCTTAACTATGCTTCTTTCGTACCTGAAAAACTCGTACAGAAAAAAGTACTTAAGGTTGGACATATTTTAGAGTTGATCAAATAAATTTGTGTTGTGTGATAAGTGATAAGTGAATAGTGAAAAAGAGTGGAAAAAAGTAAAAAAATTGAAAAAAGTGAAAAAAGTGAAGAAAGAAAAAAAAATAAAATGCCACCGAAAACCAGCGGAAAAGCTGCCAAAAAGGCTGGAAAAGCACAGAAAAATATTACTAAAAACGATAAGAAAAGAAAGCGCAAAAGGAAGGAAAGTTATGCCATCTATATTTATAAAGTGCTGAAACAAGTTCATCCTGATACTGGTATTTCTTCTAAAGCAATGAGTATCATGAACAGTTTTGTTAATGATATTTTTGAACGCATTGCTGCCGAAGCTTCTCGTTTGGCGCATTACAACAAAAGATCAACAATCACCAGTCGAGAAATTCAAACAGCTGTTCGTCTTCTGTTGCCTGGTGAATTGGCAAAGCATGCTGTTAGTGAAGGAACCAAAGCGGTCACAAAATACACTAGTTCCAAATAAACATTTATCGATTTACAAATCAATTGTTTCCTCTCCACAAAGGCCCTTTTCAGGGCCACAAAATAAATTTTTCAACTGGATAAAAATTATTGTCTGCATAAAATAGAATATTCTAAATATTTTCCTCAAAAAAAAAAAAAAAATAAAAGAAAAAATTCAATTGCGTAACATATAAAAATTGTACACACTTGGTATAGAATTAAACAAAGTGGTTAACAAAATGAAAGACTACGTATGTTAGAATTAAGAATATATAAAAATTATATTCAATAAAAATTTCATATATTTCTTACATTAAATTGCATTCACACATTCATTTAACTAATTCAATAATAGTTTATATAACATATTTAAGGTATAAAATACTATCTAAATATAGTCTATTTGTGTTACAATATAAAATTTATATCTTTTGTCTTTAGAAAATTTTGTAGCCCTGAAAAGGGCTTTGATTGAAATAAAATTCGCGATATAAACGAACTTTATATGAATTAAGTTAATTTGTTCACTTACTTCATTTTTTAGCTATGGGTTTTTTAACAGATTTTTTTGACACTTTAACTGATTTTTTTACCGCAGCTGTCTTTATAGATTTAGTTATCTTTCCTTTAGAAACTGCGCCGGCTGCTGCTTTAGTTTTAATAGGTTTTGATTTAGCAGATTCATTTTTTTTAATACCTTTAAGTTTGCTGCTTTTTTCCACTTTTTTCTTCTCAGTTGTCTTTTTTGAAATTACAGCTTTCTTCGTCTTTTTATCACCAGACAATGCTTTTTTAGTTGAAGTTAATTTCTTCTTTGGAGCCACTTTCGTCAATTTTCTACTTTCAATAGATTTTGATTTTTGTTTTGGTTCTTTACTGGCAGCAGCAGACAATTTAAATGATCCAGACGCACCTTTACCTTTTGTTTGAATTAGTTTGCCACTCACAACAGCCGATTTAAGATATTTCTTAATGAATGGTGCCAACTTTTGGGCATCACATTTATATGTTGCACTTATATATTTTTTAATTGCCAATAATGATGATCCACCGCGTTCTTTTAAATTCTTAATTGAAGCATCAACCATTTGTTGTGTTGGTGGATGAGATGGACCAGCAGATGGCTTCTTAGAAGTTTTTTTAATAACTTTTTTCTCAGCAGTAACAGCAACTGGAGAAGATGTTGTAGCAATTATGGTAGCCTCAGACATTTTATTTAAATATTCACTTTAAAACTTTTTCTTTAATTATATTCTATTCACACTTTAAATTCACTTTTAAATTCTGTTTGGTTTTTTTTTTGCTCTTCCTTCACTTAAGCTACTAAATTTAGCCTCACTTGAAAATTTGAGAATCGCCGAGAAGAGACGTTTCATATAAATTTACATTTCTGTGTTTACACACTATTTCAACATGGTTTGTATGTCGCTTAAAGTAGTTTTAAACAAATTTTAAACAACTATATATAAAAAACTAACATTGATAACAAAATTTAAATATTTTTTTTCCATAATACATAATTCATATGGTTATTATGTATGAAAATTCGTCTGGAAACATTATGAAATTACGGAGAATATCATTATTGTAAATGAAATTTAAGAAATATTTTCCATGGTTGCGCGTCAAATACATGAATTAATTAAAAATTTCTATGACACATATAATATATAAATAATATTTTTCTTAAAAATGTATAAAACAAAATTATTCTTTAATATAAAAATTCATTATACGTATACATAACGGCTAGCGGCTCCCAGCAAATCTTAAATACGTCAACAATCAAAGTTGTATATTGCTAAAATAATAATTTAAAAAATTATATTATAATATAAATTATGAATGAAGATTTATATATTATGGACTTACAATAAAAGGCTGTCAATATATATTAAGTTATATGCTTATATGCATCAAATTATGCCACTTTACTACCATTTAATCAGTAAATCAGCCGATTTATTTAGTTATAATGTTCAAATAAAATTGAGAAAAATTACACAGTACGTTTATCAAGCAGCTAAAAATATTTTAGTGAATTTAACATCATATTCAATTGTTTTATATTGTTAATCGAAGTTACGTTTCCATTTATAAATGAACGAAACCTTACAAATGTGAATGATCGACATCGTTATTATATTTAAATAAATTGAATTCAACTAGAAAATACAAACAAACTAAGCATTATAAATGCTTGAGTTTTTAAAATGTATGTTAGGTATTGATTTTATTGCGAATAAATTACAATATAACTACAAAAACCCTACAAATGTTGAACAAAAAAAATTTTCTAACATTTTTCTTCATATCAATAAATTCAAATATCAGATATGCTCGTATTTTCCAATCAAAATTAGTTCGAATTTTAAGAATCACATAAAATTTTTTTTAAAAAAAGGACAAATTTAATCTGAAAGTTTTCAATATACTAAAATTTCAACATTTAGCAATATAAAATGTTTTTTAAAAATATTTATTTTAAATAAATTTTATTATAAATTGCATCTCATTTGATTTTAATTTTGTTTTGGTCCTGAGAAGGACCGATTTTGCTTCGTTTGAGATATATTTAGTTTTTTTTTTTTATGCGCGTTCACCACGTATGCGACGAGCCAATTGAATGTCCTTTGGCATTATTGTTACACGTTTAGCATGAATAGCGCACAAGTTAGTATCTTCAAAGAGTCCCACTAAATATGCTTCACTTGCCTCTTGAAGAGCCATTACTGCTGAACTTTGAAACCGTAAATCCGTTTTGAAGTCTTGAGCAATTTCACGAACCAAACGTTGAAATGGCAATTTTCGAATTAACAGTTCTGTGCTCTTTTGGTAGCGACGAATTTCTCGAAGAGCAACTGTGCCTGGACGATAACGATGCGGTTTTTTAACGCCACCCGTTGCTGGTGCACTTTTACGAGCTGCCTTTGTTGCCAATTGCTTACGTGGAGCCTTTCCACCAGTCGATTTACGAGCAGTTTGTTTTGTACGCGCCATTTTACACTTTTTTTCAAACTAACACTGTACCACACAAAATTTTTTTATTTTTCTTGTTCTTCTTCACACAAAGTATTTTTATTTTGTTTTTTTTTTTTATCAACACTTTTCACTTCACTTCACTATGACAAATTTTCTTATATTTTAGAGCTTAAGTACTATTTGGCATGAAATCGTTTCAGATGTTCACATGTATGAAACTCTAAAAAGCAATATATTGCTGTCGCACTCTTTTCTTGGGCAATTTTTATATAAATAGAGCTCATTGGATAGAAGCAAGCATCAGTGATTGTGTGTCTTTGAAGTAATAAATAACTAATTGCAGTGAAGTTAAAAATAAAAAAGTAAGAAAAGTGAAGTGAAGTGAAGTGAAGTGACTTAAATTTGATTTGAAAGTAAAATACGTTAAAAAGTGATTTTTGATTATTTATTAAAATGACTGGACGCGGTAAAGGTGGAAAAGGTTTGGGTAAAGGCGGAGCAAAGCGGCATCGCAAAGTTCTTCGAGATAATATTCAAGGTATAACAAAGCCAGCTATTCGTCGTTTAGCTCGCCGTGGTGGTGTCAAGCGTATATCTGGTTTAATTTACGAAGAAACGCGTGGTGTTTTAAAAGTATTTTTGGAAAACGTTATACGTGATGCAGTTACATATACTGAGCATGCTAAAAGGAAAACAGTTACAGCTATGGACGTAGTATATGCTCTTAAAAGGCAAGGACGCACTCTTTACGGTTTTGGTGGTTAAAGAAAACTAAATATCATAGCTGAAATAGCATTTTAAAACAATCGGTCCTTTTCAGGACCACAAAATAAGAAAAAAAATAGAGAGAAAAAATCTATTCTATCTTAGAAAAATTTTTCAAGTCAGAAAATTGATATATGTAGCTATATTTAAAATACATGTCGACTGTTTAAAAGAGTTAGTCTAATTTTTGTATTAATGCCTGAAAATTAAAAATTTATATATATACATTTAATAAAATAAATCTATTTTGTTATTAAATAGTTTTTTTATTCAAATAAAGTAGTTTTGTCTATACTTATGTACAAATTTTTTTCAATTTAGCCTCCCTTGAAAATTTGAGAATCGCCGAGAAGAGAAGTTTCATATAAATATGCATTGCTGCTTATAGGCAATTTTTCGACGTAAGTTGAGAATTGTTTATATTCAATTATTATAATAATTTTCATTTTTAAATTATATAAATGTATAATTACGATTGTATTGATAATTATACATATTAAAAAAAAAAATTATTCAGATACATATCTAAAATATCAAGTTATTTAACTTTTTCTTTCAAAAAAATTTTATATTCGCCTTGAAAAGAAAAATTTTAAGTACACTTTTTATATTTCAATTGACCATTTTATTTTGTATTTATTCAAATAATACACATATAATAGAACATTTTCTATTTTATAGCTTTTAGATCTAAAAAAAACCTTATTTTTCACTCTCTGTGTATATCAGACTGTCGTCCTGAAAAGGACGGTTTGTTTATAAGTACTGTATATTGAAAAATTATGCCTTCTTTTCAGTTTTCTTTGGTAAAAGTACTGCTTGGATATTTGGCAAAACACCACCTTGAGCAATCGTTACACCAGATAATAATTTATTTAATTCTTCATCATTCCGAATAGCCAATTGTAAATGACGCGGTATAATTCTTGTTTTTTTATTATCACGTGCAGCATTGCCTGCCAATTCAAGAACTTCAGCAGCTAAATATTCCATTACAGCAGCTAGATAAACTGGAGCGCCAGCACCAACTCGTTCAGCATAGTTTCCTTTGCGCAATAAACGATGAATACGACCGACGGGAAATTGAAGACCAGCACGATTGGAACGAGACTTTGCCTTTCCTTTAACTTTACCACCTTTGCCACGGCCAGACATTTTTCACAATTTTTTGTTTTTTTTTTTTTCTATCACAAATTTAACACTTCACAAAATTTTTTCACAACTGATACTCATCGCCTAAAATGACTTTGTATTTATACTTTTTTTTCATACGCTCAAGATCGTATGAGGGATGAAAATAAAAATCTTAACTATGCTTCTTTCGTACCTGAAAAACTCGTACAGAAAAAAGTACTTAAGGTTGGACATATTTTAGAGTTGATCAAATAAATTTGTGTTGTGTGATAAGTGATAAGTGAATAGTGAAAAAGAGTGGAAAAAAGTAAAAAAATTGAAAAAAGTGAAAAAAGTGAAGAAAGAAAAAAAAATAAAATGCCACCGAAAACCAGCGGAAAAGCTGCCAAAAAGGCTGGAAAAGCACAGAAAAATATTACTAAAAACGATAAGAAAAGAAAGCGCAAAAGGAAGGAAAGTTATGCCATCTATATTTATAAAGTGCTGAAACAAGTTCATCCTGATACTGGTATTTCTTCTAAAGCAATGAGTATCATGAACAGTTTTGTTAATGATATTTTTGAACGCATTGCTGCCGAAGCTTCTCGTTTGGCGCATTACAACAAAAGATCAACAATCACCAGTCGAGAAATTCAAACAGCTGTTCGTCTTCTGTTGCCTGGTGAATTGGCAAAGCATGCTGTTAGTGAAGGAACCAAAGCGGTCACAAAATACACTAGTTCCAAATAAACATTTATCGATTTACAAATCAATTGTTTCCTCTCCACAAAGGCCCTTTTCAGGGCCACAAAATAAATTTTTCAACTGGATAAAAATTATTGTCTGCATAAAATAGAATATTCTAAATATTTTCCTCAAAAAAAAAAAAAAAATAAAAGAAAAAATTCAATTGCGTAACATATAAAAATTGTACACACTTGGTATAGAATTAAACAAAGTGGTTAACAAAATGAAAGACTACGTATGTTAGAATTAAGAATATATAAAAATTATATTCAATAAAAATTTCATATATTTCTTACATTAAATTGCATTCACACATTCATTTAACTAATTCAATAATAGTTTATATAACATATTTAAGGTATAAAATACTATCTAAATATAGTCTATTTGTGTTACAATATAAAATTTATATCTTTTGTCTTTAGAAAATTTTGTAGCCCTGAAAAGGGCTTTGATTGAAATAAAATTCGCGATATAAACGAACTTTATATGAATTAAGTTAATTTGTTCACTTACTTCATTTTTTAGCTATGGGTTTTTTAACAGATTTTTTTGACACTTTAACTGATTTTTTTACCGCAGCTGTCTTTATAGATTTAGTTATCTTTCCTTTAGAAACTGCGCCGGCTGCTGCTTTAGTTTTAATAGGTTTTGATTTAGCAGATTCATTTTTTTTAATACCTTTAAGTTTGCTGCTTTTTTCCACTTTTTTCTTCTCAGTTGTCTTTTTTGAAATTACAGCTTTCTTCGTCTTTTTATCACCAGACAATGCTTTTTTAGTTGAAGTTAATTTCTTCTTTGGAGCCACTTTCGTCAATTTTCTACTTTCAATAGATTTTGATTTTTGTTTTGGTTCTTTACTGGCAGCAGCAGACAATTTAAATGATCCAGACGCACCTTTACCTTTTGTTTGAATTAGTTTGCCACTCACAACAGCCGATTTAAGATATTTCTTAATGAATGGTGCCAACTTTTGGGCATCACATTTATATGTTGCACTTATATATTTTTTAATTGCCAATAATGATGATCCACCGCGTTCTTTTAAATTCTTAATTGAAGCATCAACCATTTGTTGTGTTGGTGGATGAGATGGACCAGCAGATGGCTTCTTAGAAGTTTTTTTAATAACTTTTTTCTCAGCAGTAACAGCAACTGGAGAAGATGTTGTAGCAATTATGGTAGCCTCAGACATTTTATTTAAATATTCACTTTAAAACTTTTTCTTTAATTATATTCTATTCACACTTTAAATTCACTTTTAAATTCTGTTTGGTTTTTTTTTTGCTCTTCCTTCACTTAAGCTACTAAATTTAGCCTCACTTGAAAATTTGAGAATCGCCGAGAAGAGACGTTTCATATAAATTTACATTTCTGTGTTTACACACTATTTCAACATGGTTTGTATGTCGCTTAAAGTAGTTTTAAACAAATTTTAAACAACTATATATAAAAAACTAACATTGATAACAAAATTTAAATATTTTTTTTCCATAATACATAATTCATATGGTTATTATGTATGAAAATTCGTCTGGAAACATTATGAAATTACGGAGAATATCATTATTGTAAATGAAATTTAAGAAATATTTTCCATGGTTGCGCGTCAAATACATGAATTAATTAAAAATTTCTATGACACATATAATATATAAATAATATTTTTCTTAAAAATGTATAAAACAAAATTATTCTTTAATATAAAAATTCATTATACGTATACATAACGGCTAGCGGCTCCCAGCAAATCTTAAATACGTCAACAATCAAAGTTGTATATTGCTAAAATAATAATTTAAAAAATTATATTATAATATAAATTATGAATGAAGATTTATATATTATGGACTTACAATAAAAGGCTGTCAATATATATTAAGTTATATGCTTATATGCATCAAATTATGCCACTTTACTACCATTTAATCAGTAAATCAGCCGATTTATTTAGTTATAATGTTCAAATAAAATTGAGAAAAATTACACAGTACGTTTATCAAGCAGCTAAAAATATTTTAGTGAATTTAACATCATATTCAATTGTTTTATATTGTTAATCGAAGTTACGTTTCCATTTATAAATGAACGAAACCTTACAAATGTGAATGATCGACATCGTTATTATATTTAAATAAATTGAATTCAACTAGAAAATACAAACAAACTAAGCATTATAAATGCTTGAGTTTTTAAAATGTATGTTAGGTATTGATTTTATTGCGAATAAATTACAATATAACTACAAAAACCCTACAAATGTTGAACAAAAAAAATTTTCTAACATTTTTCTTCATATCAATAAATTCAAATATCAGATATGCTCGTATTTTCCAATCAAAATTAGTTCGAATTTTAAGAATCACATAAAATTTTTTTTAAAAAAAGGACAAATTTAATCTGAAAGTTTTCAATATACTAAAATTTCAACATTTAGCAATATAAAATGTTTTTTAAAAATATTTATTTTAAATAAATTTTATTATAAATTGCATCTCATTTGATTTTAATTTTGTTTTGGTCCTGAGAAGGACCGATTTTGCTTCGTTTGAGATATATTTAGTTTTTTTTTTTTATGCGCGTTCACCACGTATGCGACGAGCCAATTGAATGTCCTTTGGCATTATTGTTACACGTTTAGCATGAATAGCGCACAAGTTAGTATCTTCAAAGAGTCCCACTAAATATGCTTCACTTGCCTCTTGAAGAGCCATTACTGCTGAACTTTGAAACCGTAAATCCGTTTTGAAGTCTTGAGCAATTTCACGAACCAAACGTTGAAATGGCAATTTTCGAATTAACAGTTCTGTGCTCTTTTGGTAGCGACGAATTTCTCGAAGAGCAACTGTGCCTGGACGATAACGATGTGGTTTTTTAACGCCACCCGTTGCTGGTGCACTTTTACGAGCTGCCTTTGTTGCCAATTGCTTACGTGGAGCCTTTCCACCAGTCGATTTACGAGCAGTTTGTTTTGTACGCGCCATTTTACACTTTTTTTCAAACTAACACTGTACCACACAAAATTTTTTTATTTTTCTTGTTCTTCTTCACACAAAGTATTTTTATTTTGTTTTTTTTTTTTATCAACACTTTTCACTTCACTTCACTATGACAAATTTTCTTATATTTTAGAGCTTAAGTACTATTTGGCATGAAATCGTTTCAGATGTTCACATGTATGAAACTCTAAAAAGCAATATATTGCTGTCGCACTCTTTTCTTGGGCAATTTTTATATAAATAGAGCTCATTGGATAGAAGCAAGCATCAGTGATTGTGTGTCTTTGAAGTAATAAATAACTAATTGCAGTGAAGTTAAAAATAAAAAAGTAAGAAAAGTGAAGTGAAGTGAAGTGAAGTGACTTAAATTTGATTTGAAAGTAAAATACGTTAAAAAGTGATTTTTGATTATTTATTAAAATGACTGGACGCGGTAAAGGTGGAAAAGGTTTGGGTAAAGGCGGAGCAAAGCGGCATCGCAAAGTTCTTCGAGATAATATTCAAGGTATAACAAAGCCAGCTATTCGTCGTTTAGCTCGCCGTGGTGGTGTCAAGCGTATATCTGGTTTAATTTACGAAGAAACGCGTGGTGTTTTAAAAGTATTTTTGGAAAACGTTATACGTGATGCAGTTACATATACTGAGCATGCTAAAAGGAAAACAGTTACAGCTATGGACGTAGTATATGCTCTTAAAAGGCAAGGACGCACTCTTTACGGTTTTGGTGGTTAAAGAAAACTAAATATCATAGCTGAAATAGCATTTTAAAACAATCGGTCCTTTTCAGGACCACAAAATAAGAAAAAAAATAGAGAGAAAAAATCTATTCTATCTTAGAAAAATTTTTCAAGTCAGAAAATTGATATATGTAGCTATATTTAAAATACATGTCGACTGTTTAAAAGAGTTAGTCTAATTTTTGTATTAATGCCTGAAAATTAAAAATTTATATATATACATTTAATAAAATAAATCTATTTTGTTATTAAATAGTTTTTTTATTCAAATAAAGTAGTTTTGTCTATACTTATGTACAAATTTTTTTCAATTTAGCCTCCCTTGAAAATTTGAGAATCGCCGAGAAGAGAAGTTTCATATAAATATGCATTGCTGCTTATAGGCAATTTTTCGACGTAAGTTGAGAATTGTTTATATTCAATTATTATAATAATTTTCATTTTTAAATCATATAAATGTATAATTACGATTGTATTGATAATTATACATATTAAAAAAAAAAAATTATTCAGATACATATCTAAAATATCAAGTTATTTAACTTTTTCTTTCAAAAAAATTTTATATTCGCCTTGAAAAGAAAAATTTTAAGTACACTTTTTATATTTCAATTGACCATTTTATTTTGTATTTATTCAAATAATACACATATAATAGAACATTTTCTATTTTATAGCTTTTAGATCTAAAAAAAACCTTATTTTTCACTCTCTGTGTATATCAGACTGTCGTCCTGAAAAGGACGGTTTGTTTATAAGTACTGTATATTGAAAAATTATGCCTTCTTTTCAGTTTTCTTTGGTAAAAGTACTGCTTGGATATTTGGCAAAACACCACCTTGAGCAATCGTTACACCAGATAATAATTTATTTAATTCTTCATCATTCCGAATAGCCAATTGTAAATGACGCGGTATAATTCTTGTTTTTTTATTATCACGTGCAGCGTTGCCTGCCAATTCAAGAACTTCAGCAGCTAAATATTCCATTACAGCAGCTAGATAAACAGGAGCGCCAGCACCAACTCGTTCAGCATAGTTTCCTTTGCGCAATAAACGATGAATACGACCGACGGGAAATTGAAGACCAGCACGATTGGAACGAGACTTTGCCTTTCCTTTAACTTTACCACCTTTGCCACGGCCAGACATTTTTCACAATTTTTTGGTTTTTTTTTTTTTTCTATCACAAATTTAACACTTCACAAAATTTTTCACAACTGATACTCATCGCCTAAAATGACTTTGTATTTATACTTTTTTTTCATACGCTCAAGATCGTATGAGGGATGAAAATAAAAATCTTAACTATGCTTCTTTCGTACCTGAAAAACTCGTACAGAAAAAAGTACTTAACGTTAGACATATTTTAGAGTTGATCAAATAAATTTGTGTTGTGTGATAAGTGATAAGTGAATAGTGAAAAAGAGTGGAAAAAAGTAAAAAAATTGAAAAAAGTGAAGAAAGAAAAAAAAAATAAAATGCCACCGAAAACCAGCGGAAAAGCTGCCAAAAAGGCTGGAAAAGCACAGAAAAATATTACTAAAAACGATAAGAAAAGAAAGCGCAAAAGGAAGGAAAGTTATGCCATCTATATTTATAAAGTGCTGAAACAAGTTCATCCTGATACTGGTATTTCTTCTAAAGCAATGAGTATCATGAACAGTTTTGTTAATGATATTTTTGAACGCATTGCTGCCGAAGCTTCTCGTTTGGCGCATTACAACAAAAGATCAACAATCACCAGTCGAGAAATTCAAACAGCTGTTCGTCTTCTGTTGCCTGGTGAATTGGCAAAGCATGCTGTTAGTGAAGGAACCAAAGCGGTCACAAAATACACTAGTTCCAAATAAACATTTATCGATTTACAAATCAATTGTTTCCTCTCCACAAAGGCCCTTTTCAGGGCCACAAAATAAATTTTTCAACTGGATAAAAATTATTGTCTGCATAAAATAGAATATTCTAAATATTTTCCTCAAAAAAAAAAAAAAAATAAAAGAAAAAATTCAATTGCGTAACATATAAAAATTGTACACACTTGGTATAGAATTAAACAAAGTGGTTAACAAAATGAAAGACTACGTATGTTAGAATTAAGAATATATAAAAATTATATTCAATAAAAATTTCATATATTTCTTACATTAAATTGCATTCACACATTCATTTAACTAATTCAATAATAGTTTATATAACATATTTAAGGTATAAAATACTATCTAAATATAGTCTATTTGTGTTACAATATAAAATTTATATCTTTTGTCTTTAGAAAATTTTGTAGCCCTGAAAAGGGCTTTGATTGAAATAAAATTCGCGATATAAACGAACTTTATATGAATTAAGTTAATTTGTTCACTTACTTCATTTTTTAGCTATGGGTTTTTTAACAGATTTTTTTGACACTAACTGATTTTTTTACCGCAGCTGTCTTTATAGATTTAGTTATCTTTCCTTTAGAAACTGCGCCGGCTGCTGCTTTAGTTTTAATAGGTTTTGATTTAGCAGATTCATTTTTTTTAATACCTTTAAGTTTGCTGCTTTTTTCCACTTTTTTCTTCTCAGTTGTCTTTTTTGAAATTACAGCTTTCTTCGTCTTTTTATCACCAGACAAGGTCTTTTTAGTTGAAGTTAATTTCTTCTTTGGAGCCACTTTCGTCAATTTTCTACTTTCAATAGATTTTGATTTTTGTTTTGGTTCTTTACTGGCAGCAGCAGACAATTTAAATGATCCAGACGCACCTTTACCTTTTGTTTGAATTAGTTTGCCACTCACAACAGCCGATTTAAGATATTTCTTAATGAATGGTGCCAACTTTTGGGCATCACATTTATATGTTGCACTTATATATTTTTTAATTGCCAATAATGATGATCCACCGCGTTCTTTTAAATTCTTAATTGAAGCATCAACCATTTGTTGTGTTGGTGGATGAGATGGACCAGCAGATGGCTTCTTAGAAGTTTTTTTAATAACTTTTTTCTCAGCAGTAACAGCAACTGGAGAAGATGTTGTAGCAATTATGGTAGCCTCAGACATTTTATTTAAATATTCACTTTAAAACTTTTTCTTTAATTATATTCTATTCACACTTTAAATTCACTTTTAAATTCTGTTTGGTTTTTTTTTTGCTCTTCCTTCACTTAAGCAATAAAGATTTTTTTTTTTTTTTTTTTTTGCAATAAAGATTTTTTTATTGACCCAATAATATTTGTACATGAATTATTCTTAAGAATATTGTTTATATTTGCTTGTTTTTCTAACATACATATATGTACTTATCTAGAATTTTATACATTTAAAGCTTTTATTTGTTTTTTATCAAATATATTATTTTTAATGTTTTGCAGTAAGCTTAATTTTTATGCATATTTTCCCAAAAAATGGGTAAAAAAGGAAATTTCATTACATAACAAATCTTAAATATACTTAAAACTAAAAACAATAAGTGTGCCCAAGACAATCGAACAATAATTCTTGAAAATCAAGTAAAATGTTATATTTTCTTAGGCTGTAGTGTATTGACTTTCATTATATACAGTGTTGGTGATATCAATGGTTTGATACCTTCGGTGATAATACAATAATTTTTTATTATTATAAAGTTTATTGTTAGCATTAAGTATTTTTATGTATATTGCGGAAAGATATCTCTCTTCAAATGGAAAATCAATTTCATTTTCTTTGGATAAGTAATTTATTAAGAGTTCATTATCTATATAAGAAGATTTTAATAAAAATTTAATAGCTGAAGCCACCAGAAAGTAGTCAATTCTCTCAATTTCACAAAAGTTATACAGAGATTCATTTGAAATTCTTTTTCTGAAATTATTTTGCAATTGCAAAGGCTGCCAATTCATATCCGAGCAAGTTCTTAGCTACTCACTTAAGCTACTAAATTTAGCCTCACTTGAAAATTTGAGAATCGCCGAGAAGAGACGTTTCATATAAATTTACATTTCTGTGTTTACACACTATTTCAACATGGTTTGTATGTCGCTTAAAGTAGTTTTAAACAAATTTTAAACAACTATATATAAAAAACTAACATTGATAACAAAATTTAAATATTTTTTTTCCATAATACATAATTCATATGGTTATTATGTATGAAAATTCGTCTGGAAACATTATGAAATTACGGAGAATATCATTATTGTAAATGAAATTTAAGAAATATTTTCCATGGTTGCGCGTCAAATACATGAATTAATTAAAAATTTCTATGACACATATAATATATAAATAATATTTTTCTTAAAAATGTATAAAACAAAATTATTCTTTAATATAAAAATTCATTATACGTATACATAACGGCTAGCGGCTCCCAGCAAATCTTAAATACGTCAACAATCAAAGTTGTATATTGCTAAAATAATAATTTAAAAAATTATATTATAATATAAATTATGAATGAAGATTTATATATTATGGACTTACAATAAAAGGCTGTCAATATATATTAAGTTATATGCTTATATGCATCAAATTATGCCACTTTACTACCATTTAATCAGTAAATCAGCCGATTTATTTAGTTATAATGTTCAAATAAAATTGAGAAAAATTACACAGTACGTTTATCAAGCAGCTAAAAATATTTTAGTGAATTTAACATCATATTCAATTGTTTTATATTGTTAATCGAAGTTACGTTTCCATTTATAAATGAACGAAACCTTACAAATGTGAATGATCGACATCGTTATTATGTTTAAATAAATTGAATTCAACTAGAAAATACAAACAAACTAAGCATTATAAATGCTTGAGTTTTTAAAATGTATGTTAGGTATTGATTTTATTGCGAATAAATTACAATATAACTACAAAAACCCTACAAATGTTGAACAAAAAAAATTTTCTAACATTTTTCTTCATATCAATAAATTCAAATATCAGATATGCTCGTATTTTCCAATCAAAATTAGTTCGAATTTTAAGAATCACATAAAATTTTTTTTAAAAAAAGGACAAATTTAATCTGAAAGTTTTCAATATACTAAAATTTCAACATTTAGCAATATAAAATGTTTTTTAAAAATATTTATTTTAAATAAATTTTATTATAAATTGCATCTCATTTGATTTTAATTTTGTTTTGGTCCTGAGAAGGACCGATTTTGCTTCGTTTGAGATATATTTAGTTTTTTTTTTTTATGCGCGTTCACCACGTATGCGACGAGCCAATTGAATGTCCTTTGGCATTATTGTTACACGTTTAGCATGAATAGCGCACAAGTTAGTATCTTCAAAGAGTCCCACTAAATATGCTTCACTTGCCTCTTGAAGAGCCATTACTGCTGAACTTTGAAACCGTAAATCCGTTTTGAAGTCTTGAGCAATTTCACGAACCAAACGTTGAAATGGCAATTTTCGAATTAACAGTTCTGTGCTCTTTTGGTAGCGACGAATTTCTCGAAGAGCAACTGTGCCTGGACGATAACGATGTGGTTTTTTAACGCCACCCGTTGCTGGTGCACTTTTACGAGCTGCCTTTGTTGCCAATTGCTTACGTGGAGCCTTTCCACCAGTCGATTTACGAGCAGTTTGTTTTGTACGCGCCATTTTACACTTTTTTTCAAACTAACACTGTATCACACAAAATTTTTTTATTTTTCTTGTTCTTCTTCACACAAAGTATTTTTATTTTGTTTTTTTTTTTTTTATCAACACTTTTCACTTCACTTCACTATGACAAATTTTCTTATATTTCAGAGCTTAAGTACTATTTGGCATGAAATCGTTTCAGATGTTCACATGTATGAAACTCTAAAAAGCAATATATTGCTGTCGCACTCTTTTCTTGGGCAATTTTTATATAAATAGAGCTCATTGGATAGAGGCAAGCATCAGTGATTGTGTGTCTTTGAAGTAATAAATAACTAATTGCAGTGAAGTTAAAAATAAAAAAGTAAGAAAAGTGAAGTGAAGTGAAGTGAAGTGACTTAAATTTGATTTGAAAGTAAAATACGTTAAAAAGTGATTTTTGATTATTTATTAAAATGACTGGACGCGGTAAAGGTGGAAAAGGTTTGGGTAAAGGCGGAGCAAAGCGGCATCGCAAAGTTCTTCGAGATAATATTCAAGGTATAACAAAGCCAGCTATTCGTCGTTTAGCTCGCCGTGGTGGTGTCAAGCGTATATCTGGTTTAATTTACGAAGAAACGCGTGGTGTTTTAAAAGTATTTTTGGAAAACGTTATACGTGATGCAGTTACATATACTGAGCATGCTAAAAGGAAAACAGTTACAGCTATGGACGTAGTATATGCTCTTAAAAGGCAAGGACGCACTCTTTACGGTTTTGGTGGTTAAAGAAAACTAAATATCATAGCTGAAATAGCATTTTAAAACAATCGGTCCTTTTCAGGACCACAAAATAAGAAAAAAAATAGAGAGAAAAAATCTATTCTATCTTAGAAAAATTTTTCAAGTCAGAAAATTGATATATGTAGCTATATTTAAAATACATGTCGACTGTTTAAAAGAGTTAGTCTAATTTTTGTATTAATGCCTGAAAATTAAAAATTTATATATATACATTTAATAAAATAAATCTATTTTGTTATTAAATAGTTTTTTTATTCAAATAAAGTAGTTTTGTCTATACTTATGTACAAATTTTTTTCAATTTAGCCTCCCTTGAAAATTTGAGAATCGCCGAGAAGAGAAGTTTCATATAAATATGCATTGCTGCTTATAGGCAATTTTTCGACGTAAGTTGAGAATTGTTTATATTCAATTATTATAATAATTTTCATTTTTAAATTATATAAATGTATAATTACGATTGTATTGATAATTATACATATTAAAAAAAAAAATTATTCAGATACATATCTAAAATATCAAGTTATTTAACTTTTTCTTTCAAAAAAATTTTATATTCGCCTTGAAAAGAAAAATTTTAAGTACACTTTTTATATTTCAATTGACCATTTTATTTTGTATTTATTCAAATAATACACATATAATAGAACATTTTCTATTTTATAGCTTTTAGATCTAAAAAAAACCTTATTTTTCACTCTCTGTGTATATCAGACTGTCGTCCTGAAAAGGACGGTTTGTTTATAAGTACTGTATATTGAAAAATTATGCCTTCTTTTCAGTTTTCTTTGGTAAAAGTACTGCTTGGATATTTGGCAAAACACCACCTTGAGCAATCGTTACACCAGATAATAATTTATTTAATTCTTCATCATTCCGAATAGCCAATTGTAAATGACGCGGTATAATTCTTGTTTTTTTATTATCACGTGCAGCGTTGCCTGCCAATTCAAGAACTTCAGCAGCTAAATATTCCATTACAGCAGCTAGATAAACAGGACCGCCAGCACCAACTCGTTCAGCATAGTTTCCTTTGCGCAATAAACGATGAATACGACCGACGGGAAATTGAAGACCAGCACGATTGGAACGAGACTTTGCCTTTCCTTTAACTTTACCACCTTTGCCACGGCCAGACATTTTTCACAATTTTTTGGTTTTTTTTTTTTTCTATCGCAAATTTAACACTTCACAAAATTTTTCACAACTGATACTCATCGCCTAAAATGACTTTGTATTTATACTTTTTTTTCATACGCTCAAGATCGTATGAGGGATGAAAATAAAAATCTTAACTATGCTTCTTTCGTACCTGAAAAACTCGTACAGAAAAAAGTACTTAAGGTTGGACATATTTTAGAGTTGATCAAATAAATTTGTGTTGTGTGATAAGTGATAAGTGAATAGTGAAAAAGAGTGGAAAAAAGTAAAAAAATTGAAAAAAGTGAAAAAAGTGAAGAAAGAAAAAAAAAAATAAAATGCCACCGAAAACCAGCGGAAAAGCTGCCAAAAAGGCTGGAAAAGCACAGAAAAATATTACTAAAAACGATAAGAAAAGAAAGCGCAAAAGGAAGGAAAGTTATGCCATCTATATTTATAAAGTGCTGAAACAAGTTCATCCTGATACTGGTATTTCTTCTAAAGCAATGAGTATCATGAACAGTTTTGTTAATGATATTTTTGAACGCATTGCTGCCGAAGCTTCTCGTTTGGCGCATTACAACAAAAGATCAACAATCACCAGTCGAGAAATTCAAACAGCTGTTCGTCTTCTGTTGCCTGGTGAATTGGCAAAGCATGCTGTTAGTGAAGGAACCAAAGCGGTCACAAAATACACTAGTTCCAAATAAACATTTATCGATTTACAAATCAATTGTTTCCTCTCCACAAAGGCCCTTTTCAGGGCCACAAAATAAATTTTTCAACTGGATAAAAATTATTGTCTGCATAAAATAGAATATTCTAAATATTTTCCTCAAAAAAAAAAAAAAATAAAAGAAAAAATTCAATTGCGTAACATATAAAAATTGTACACACTTGGTATAGAATTAAACAAAGTGGTTAACAAAATGAAAGACTACGTATGTTAGAATTAAGAATATATAAAAATTATATTCAATAAAAATTTCATATATTTCTTACATTAAATTGCATTCACACATTCATTTAACTAATTCAATAATAGTTTATATAACATATTTAAGGTATAAAATACTATCTAAATATAGTCTATTTGTGTTACAATATAAAATTTATATCTTTTGTCTTTAGAAAATTTTGTAGCCCTGAAAAGGGCTTTGATTGAAATAAAATTCGCGATATAAACGAACTTTATATGAATTAAGTTAATTTGTTCACTTACTTCATTTTTTAGCTATGGGTTTTTTAACAGATTTTTTTGACACTTTAACTGATTTTTTTACCGCAGCTGTCTTTATAGATTTAGTTATCTTTCCTTTAGAAACTGCGCCGGCTGCTGCTTTAGTTTTAATAGGTTTTGATTTAGCAGATTCATTTTTTTTAATACCTTTAAGTTTGCTGCTTTTTTCCACTTTTTTCTTCTCAGTTGTCTTTTTTGAAATTACAGCTTTCTTCGTCTTTTTATCACCAGACAAGGTCTTTTTAGTTGAAGTTAATTTCTTCTTTGGAGCCACTTTCGTCAATTTTCTACTTTCAATAGATTTTGATTTTTGTTTTGGTTCTTTACTGGCAGCAGCAGACAATTTAAATGATCCAGACGCACCTTTACCTTTTGTTTGAATTAGTTTGCCACTCACAACAGCCGATTTAAGATATTTCTTAATGAATGGTGCCAACTTTTGGGCATCACATTTATATGTTGCACTTATATATTTTTTAATTGCCAATAATGATGATCCACCGCGTTCTTTTAAATTCTTAATTGAAGCATCAACCATTTGTTGTGTTGGTGGATGAGATGGACCAGCAGATGGCTTCTTAGAAGTTTTTTTAATAACTTTTTTCTCAGCAGTAACAGCAACTGGAGAAGATGTTGTAGCAATTATGGTAGCCTCAGACATTTTATTTAAATATTCACTTTAAAACTTTTTCTTTAATTATATTCTATTCACACTTTAAATTCACTTTTAAATTCTGTTTGGTTTTTTTTTTGCTCTTCCTTCACTTAAGCAATAAAGATTTTTTTTTTTTTTTTTTTTTGCAATAAAGATTTTTTTATTGACCCAATAATATTTGTACATGAATTATTCTTAAGAATATTGTTTATATTTGCTTGTTTTTCTAACATACATATATGTACTTATCTAGAATTTTATACATTTAAAGCTTTTATTTGTTTTTTATCAAATATATTATTTTTAATGTTTTGCAGTAAGCTTAATTTTTATGCATATTTTCCCAAAAAATGGGTAAAAAAGGAAATTTCATTACATAACAAATCTTAAATATACTTAAAACTAAAAACAATAAGTGTGCCCAAGACAATCGAACAATAATTCTTGAAAATCAAGTAAAATGTTATATTTTCTTAGGCTGTAGTGTATTGACTTTCATTATATACAGTGTTGGTGATATCAATGGTTTGATACCTTCGGTGATAATACAATAATTTTTTATTATTATAAAGTTTATTGTTAGCATTAAGTATTTTTATGTATATTGCGGAAAGATATCTCTCTTCAAATGGAAAATCAATTTCATTTTCTTTGGATAAGTAATTTATTAAGAGTTCATTATCTATATAAGAAGATTTTAATAAAAATTTAATAGCTGAAGCCACCAGAAAGTAGTCAATTCTCTCAATTTCACAAAAGTTATACAGAGATTCATTTGAAATTCTTTTTCTGAAATTATTTTGCAATTGCAAAGGCTGCCAATTCATATCCGAGCAAGTTCTTAGCTACTCACTTAAGCTACTAAATTTAGCCTCACTTGAAAATTTGAGAATCGCCGAGAAGAGACGTTTCATATAAATTTACATTTCTGTGTTTACACACTATTTCAACATGGTTTGTATGTCGCTTAAAGTAGTTTTAAACAAATTTTAAACAACTATATATAAAAAACTAACATTGATAACAAAATTTAAATATTTTTTTTCCATAATACATAATTCATATGGTTATTATGTATGAAAATTCGTCTGGAAACATTATGAAATTACGGAGAATATCATTATTGTAAATGAAATTTAAGAAATATTTTCCATGGTTGCGCGTCAAATACATGAATTAATTAAAAATTTCTATGACACATATAATATATAAATAATATTTTTCTTAAAAATGTATAAAACAAAATTATTCTTTAATATAAAAATTCATTATACGTATACATAACGGCTAGCGGCTCCCAGCAAATCTTAAATACGTCAACAATCAAAGTTGTATATTGCTAAAATAATAATTTAAAAAATTATATTATAATATAAATTATGAATGAAGATTTATATATTATGGACTTACAATAAAAGGCTGTCAATATATATTAAGTTATATGCTTATATGCATCAAATTATGCCACTTTACTACCATTTAATCAGTAAATCAGCCGATTTATTTAGTTATAATGTTCAAATAAAATTGAGAAAAATTACACAGTACGTTTATCAAGCAGCTAAAAATATTTTAGTGAATTTAACATCATATTCAATTGTTTTATATTGTTAATCGAAGTTACGTTTCCATTTATAAATGAACGAAACCTTACAAATGTGAATGATCGACATCGTTATTATGTTTAAATAAATTGAATTCAACTAGAAAATACAAACAAACTAAGCATTATAAATGCTTGAGTTTTTAAAATGTATGTTAGGTATTGATTTTATTGCGAATAAATTACAATATAACTACAAAAACCCTACAAATGTTGAACAAAAAAAATTTTCTAACATTTTTCTTCATATCAATAAATTCAAATATCAGATATGCTCGTATTTTCCAATCAAAATTAGTTCGAATTTTAAGAATCACATAAAATTTTTTTTAAAAAAAGGACAAATTTAATCTGAAAGTTTTCAATATACTAAAATTTCAACATTTAGCAATATAAAATGTTTTTTAAAAATATTTATTTTAAATAAATTTTATTATAAATTGCATCTCATTTGATTTTAATTTTGTTTTGGTCCTGAGAAGGACCGATTTTGCTTCGTTTGAGATATATTTAGTTTTTTTTTTTTATGCGCGTTCACCACGTATGCGACGAGCCAATTGAATGTCCTTTGGCATTATTGTTACACGTTTAGCATGAATAGCGCACAAGTTAGTATCTTCAAAGAGTCCCACTAAATATGCTTCACTTGCCTCTTGAAGAGCCATTACTGCTGAACTTTGAAACCGTAAATCCGTTTTGAAGTCTTGAGCAATTTCACGAACCAAACGTTGAAATGGCAATTTTCGAATTAACAGTTCTGTGCTCTTTTGGTAGCGACGAATTTCTCGAAGAGCAACTGTGCCTGGACGATAACGATGTGGTTTTTTAACGCCACCCGTTGCTGGTGCACTTTTACGAGCTGCCTTTGTTGCCAATTGCTTACGTGGAGCCTTTCCACCAGTCGATTTACGAGCAGTTTGTTTTGTACGCGCCATTTTACACTTTTTTTCAAACTAACACTGTATCACACAAAATTTTTTTATTTTTCTTGTTCTTCTTCACACAAAGTATTTTTATTTTGTTTTTTTTTTTTTTATCAACACTTTTCACTTCACTTCACTATGACAAATTTTCTTATATTTCAGAGCTTAAGTACTATTTGGCATGAAATCGTTTCAGATGTTCACATGTATGAAACTCTAAAAAGCAATATATTGCTGTCGCACTCTTTTCTTGGGCAATTTTTATATAAATAGAGCTCATTGGATAGAAGCAAGCATCAGTGATTGTGTGTCTTTGAAGTAATAAATAACTAATTGCAGTGAAGTTAAAAATAAAAAAGTAAGAAAAGTGAAGTGAAGTGAAGTGAAGTGACTTAAATTTGATTTGAAAGTAAAATACGTTAAAAAGTGATTTTTGATTATTTATTAAAATGACTGGACGCGGTAAAGGTGGAAAAGGTTTGGGTAAAGGCGGAGCAAAGCGGCATCGCAAAGTTCTTCGAGATAATATTCAAGGTATAACAAAGCCAGCTATTCGTCGTTTAGCTCGCCGTGGTGGTGTCAAGCGTATATCTGGTTTAATTTACGAAGAAACGCGTGGTGTTTTAAAAGTATTTTTGGAAAACGTTATACGTGATGCAGTTACATATACTGAGCATGCTAAAAGGAAAACAGTTACAGCTATGGACGTAGTATATGCTCTTAAAAGGCAAGGACGCACTCTTTACGGTTTTGGTGGTTAAAGAAAACTAAATATCATAGCTGAAATAGCATTTTAAAACAATCGGTCCTTTTCAGGACCACAAAATAAGAAAAAAAATAGAGAGAAAAAATCTATTCTATCTTAGAAAAATTTTTCAAGTCAGAAAATTGATATATGTAGCTATATTTAAAATACATGTCGACTGTTTAAAAGAGTTAGTCTAATTTTTGTATTAATGCCTGAAAATTAAAAATTTATATATATACATTTAATAAAATAAATCTATTTTGTTATTAAATAGTTTTTTTATTCAAATAAAGTAGTTTTGTCTATACTTATGTACAAATTTTTTTCAATTTAGCCTCCCTTGAAAATTTGAGAATCGCCGAGAAGAGAAGTTTCATATAAATATGCATTGCTGCTTATAGGCAATTTTTCGACGTAAGTTGAGAATTGTTTATATTCAATTATTATAATAATTTTCATTTTTAAATTATATAAATGTATAATTACGATTGTATTGATAATTATACATATTAAAAAAAAAAATTATTCAGATACATATCTAAAATATCAAGTTATTTAACTTTTTCTTTCAAAAAAATTTTATATTCGCCTTGAAAAGAAAAATTTTAAGTACACTTTTTATATTTCAATTGACCATTTTATTTTGTATTTATTCAAATAATACACATATAATAGAACATTTTCTATTTTATAGCTTTTAGATCTAAAAAAAACCTTATTTTTCACTCTCTGTGTATATCAGACTGTCGTCCTGAAAAGGACGGTTTGTTTATAAGTACTGTATATTGAAAAATTATGCCTTCTTTTCAGTTTTCTTTGGTAAAAGTACTGCTTGGATATTTGGCAAAACACCACCTTGAGCAATCGTTACACCAGATAATAATTTATTTAATTCTTCATCATTCCGAATAGCCAATTGTAAATGACGCGGTATAATTCTTGTTTTTTTATTATCACGTGCAGCGTTGCCTGCCAATTCAAGAACTTCAGCAGCTAAATATTCCATTACAGCAGCTAGATAAACAGGAGCGCCAGCACCAACTCGTTCAGCATAGTTTCTTTTGCGCAATAAACGATGAATACGACCGACGGGAAATTGAAGACCAGCACGATTGGAACGAGACTTTGCCTTTCCTTTAACTTTACCACCTTTGCCACGGCCAGACATTTTTCACAATTTTTTGGTTTTTTTTTTTTTTCTATCACAAATTTAACACTTCACAAAATTTTTCACAACTGATACTCATCGCCTAAAATGACTTTGTATTTATACTTTTTTTTCATACGCTCAAGATCGTATGAGGGATGAAAATAAAAATATTAACTATGCTTCTTTCGTACCTGAAAAACTCGTACAGAAAAAAGTACTTAAGGTTGGACATATTTTAGAGTTGATCAAATAAATTTGTGTTGTGTGATAAGTGATAAGTGAATAGTGAAAAAGAGTGGAAAAAAGTAAAAAAATTGAAAAAAGTGAAAAAAGTGAAGAAAGAAAAAAAAAATAAAATGCCACCGAAAACCAGCGGAAAAGCTGCCAAAAAGGCTGGAAAAGCACAGAAAAATATTACTAAAAACGATAAGAAAAGAAAGCGCAAAAGGAAGGAAAGTTATGCCATCTATATTTATAAAGTGCTGAAACAAGTTCATCCTGATACTGGTATTTCTTCTAAAGCAATGAGTATCATGAACAGTTTTGTTAATGATATTTTTGAACGCATTGCTGCCGAAGCTTCTCGTTTGGCGCATTACAACAAAAGATCAACAATCACCAGTCGAGAAATTCAAACAGCTGTTCGTCTTCTGTTGCCTGGTGAATTGGCAAAGCATGCTGTTAGTGAAGGAACCAAAGCGGTCACAAAATACACTAGTTCCAAATAAACATTTATCGATTTACAAATCAATTGTTTCCTCTCCACAAAGGCCCTTTTCAGGGCCACAAAATAAATTTTTCAACTGGATAAAAATTATTGTCTGCATAAAATAGAATATTCTAAATATTTTCCTCAAAAAAAAAAAAAAAATAAAAGAAAAAATTCAATTGCGTAACATATAAAAATTGTACACACTTGGTATAGAATTAAACAAAGTGGTTAACAAAATGAAAGACTACGTATGTTAGAATTAAGAATATATAAAAATTATATTCAATAAAAATTTCATATATTTCTTACATTAAATTGCATTCACACATTCATTTAACTAATTCAATAATAGTTTATATAACATATTTAAGGTATAAAATACTATCTAAATATAGTCTATTTGTGTTACAATATAAAATTTATATCTTTTGTCTTTAGAAAATTTTGTAGCCCTGAAAAGGGCTTTGATTGAAATAAAATTCGCGATATAAACGAACTTTATATGAATTAAGTTAATTTGTTCACTTACTTCATTTTTTAGCTATGGGTTTTTTAACAGATTTTTTTGACACTTTAACTGATTTTTTTACCGCAGCTGTCTTTATAGATTTAGTTATCTTTCCTTTAGAAACTGCGCCGGCTGCTGCTTTAGTTTTAATAGGTTTTGATTTAGCAGATTCATTTTTTTTAATACCTTTAAGTTTGCTGCTTTTTTCCACTTTTTTCTTCTCAGTTGTCTTTTTTGAAATTACAGCTTTCTTCGTCTTTTTATCACCAGACAATGCTTTTTTAGTTGAAGTTAATTTCTTCTTTGGAGCCACTTTCGTCAATTTTCTACTTTCAATAGATTTTGATTTTTGTTTTGGTTCTTTACTGGCAGCAGCAGACAATTTAAATGATCCAGACGCACCTTTACCTTTTGTTTGAATTAGTTTGCCACTCACAACAGCCGATTTAAGATATTTCTTAATGAATGGTGCCAACTTTTGGGCATCACATTTATATGTTGCACTTATATATTTTTTAATTGCCAATAATGATGATCCACCGCGTTCTTTTAAATTCTTAATTGAAGCATCAACCATTTGTTGTGTTGGTGGATGAGATGGACCAGCAGATGGCTTCTTAGAAGTTTTTTTAATAACTTTTTTCTCAGCAGTAACAGCAACTGGAGAAGATGTTGTAGCAATTATGGTAGCCTCAGACATTTTATTTAAATATTCACTTTAAAACTTTTTCTTTAATTATATTCTATTCACACTTTAAATTCACTTTTAAATTCTGTTTGGTTTTTTTTTTGCTCTTCCTTCACTTAAGCTACTAAATTTAGCCTCACTTGAAAATTTGAGAATCGCCGAGAAGAGACGTTTCATATAAATTTACATTTCTGTGTTTACACACTATTTCAACATGGTTTGTATGTCGCTTAAAGTAGTTTTAAACAAATTTTAAACAACTATATATAAAAAACTAACATTGATAACAAAATTTAAATATTTTTTTTCCATAATACATAATTCATATGGTTATTATGTATGAAAATTCGTCTGGAAACATTATGAAATTACGGAGAATATCATTATTGTAAATGAAATTTAAGAAATATTTTCCATGGTTGCGCGTCAAATACATGAATTAATTAAAAATTTCTATGACACATATAATATATAAATAATATTTTTCTTAAAAATGTATAAAACAAAATTATTCTTTAATATAAAAATTCATTATACGTATACATAACGGCTAGCGGCTCCCAGCAAATCTTAAATACGTCAACAAACAAAGTTGTATATTGCTAAAATAATAATTTAAAAAATTATATTATAATATAAATTATGAATGAAGATTTATATATTATGGACTTACAATAAAAGGCTGTCAATATATATTAAGTTATATGCTTATATGCATCAAATTATGCCACTTTACTACCATTTAATCAGTAAATCAGCCGATTTATTTAGTTATAATGTTAAAATAAAATTGAGAAAAATTACACAGTACGTTTATCAAGCAGCTAAAAATATTTTAGTGAATTTAACATCATATTCAATTGTTTTATATTGTTAATCGAAGTTACGTTTCCATTTATAAATGAACGAAACCTTACAAATGTGAATGATCGACATCGTTATTATGTTTAAATAAATTGAATTCAACTAGAAAATACAAACAAACTAAGCATTATAAATGCTTGAGTTTTTAAAATGTATGTTAGGTATTGATTTTATTGCGAATAAATTACAATATAACTACAAAAACCCTACAAATGTTGAACAAAAAAAATTTTCTAACATTTTTCTTCATATCAATAAATTCAAATATCAGATATGCTCGTATTTTCCAATCAAAATTAGTTCGAATTTTAAGAATCACATAAAATTTTTTTTAAAAAAAGGACAAATTTAATCTGAAAGTTTTCAATATACTAAAATTTCAACATTTAGCAATATAAAATGTTTTTTAAAAATATTTATTTTAAATAAATTTTATTATAAATTGCATCTCATTTGATTTTAATTTTGTTTTGGTCCTGAGAAGGACCGATTTTGCTTCGTTTGAGATATATTTAGTTTTTTTTTTTTATGCGCGTTCACCACGTATGCGACGAGCCAATTGAATGTCCTTTGGCATTATTGTTACACGTTTAGCATGAATAGCGCACAAGTTAGTATCTTCAAAGAGTCCCACTAAATATGCTTCACTTGCCTCTTGAAGAGCCATTACTGCTGAACTTTGAAACCGTAAATCCGTTTTGAAGTCTTGAGCAATTTCACGAACCAAACGTTGAAATGGCAATTTTCGAATTAACAGTTCTGTGCTCTTTTGGTAGCGACGAATTTCTCGAAGAGCAACTGTGCCTGGACGATAACGATGTGGTTTTTTAACGCCACCCGTTGCTGGTGCACTTTTACGAGCTGCCTTTGTTGCCAATTGCTTACGTGGAGCCTTTCCACCAGTCGATTTACGAGCAGTTTGTTTTGTACGCGCCATTTTACACTTTTTTTCAAACTAACACTGTATCACACAAAATTTTTTTATTTTTCTTGTTCTTCTTCACACAAAGTATTTTTATTTTGCTTTTTTTTTTTTATCAACACTTTTCACTTCACTTCACTATGACAAATTTTCTTATATTTTAGAGCTTAAGTACTATTTGGCATGAAATCGTTTCAGATGTTCACATGTATGAAACTCTAAAAAGCAATATATTGCTGTCGCACTCTTTTCTTGGGCAATTTTTATATAAATAGAGCTCATTGGATAGAAGCAAGCATCAGTGATTGTGTGTCTTTGAAGTAATAAATAACTAATTGCAGTGAAGTTAAAAATAAAAAAGTAAGAAAAGTGAAGTGAAGTGAAGTGAAGTGACTTAAATTTGATTTGAAAGTAAAATACGTTAAAAAGTGATTTTTGATTATTTATTAAAATGACTGGACGCGGTAAAGGTGGAAAAGGTTTGGGTAAAGGCGGAGCAAAGCGGCATCGCAAAGTTCTTCGAGATAATATTCAAGGTATAACAAAGCCAGCTATTCGTCGTTTAGCTCGCCGTGGTGGTGTCAAGCGTATATCTGGTTTAATTTACGAAGAAACGCGTGGTGTTTTAAAAGTATTTTTGGAAAACGTTATACGTGATGCAGTTACATATACTGAGCATGCTAAAAGGAAAACAGTTACAGCTATGGACGTAGTATATGCTCTTAAAAGGCAAGGACGCACTCTTTACGGTTTTGGTGGTTAAAGAAAACTAAATATCATAGCTGAAATAGCATTTTAAAACAATCGGTCCTTTTCAGGACCACAAAATAAGAAAAAAAATAGAGAGAAAAAATCTATTCTATCTTAGAAAAATTTTTCAAGTCAGAAAATTGATATATGTAGCTATATTTAAAATACATGTCGACTGTTTAAAAGAGTTAGTCTAATTTTTGTATTAATGCCTGAAAATTAAAAATTTATATATATACATTTAATAAAATAAATCTATTTTGTTATTAAATAGTTTTTTTATTCAAATAAAGTAGTTTTGTCTATACTTATGTACAAATTTTTTTCAATTTAGCCTCCCTTGAAAATTTGAGAATCGCCGAGAAGAGAAGTTTCATATAAATATGCATTGCTGCTTATAGGCAATTTTTCGACGTAAGTTGAGAATTGTTTATATTCAATTATTATAATAATTTTCATTTTTAAATTATATAAATGTATAATTACGATTGTATTGATAATTATACATATTAAAAAAAAAAATTATTCAGATACATATCTAAAATATCAAGTTATTTAACTTTTTCTTTCAAAAAAATTTTATATTCGCCTTGAAAAGAAAAATTTTAAGTACACTTTTTATATTTCAATTGACCATTTTATTTTGTATTTATTCAAATAATACACATATAATAGAACATTTTCTATTTTATAGCTTTTAGATCTAAAAAAAACCTTATTTTTCACTCTCTGTGTATATCAGACTGTCGTCCTGAAAAGGACGGTTTGTTTATAAGTACTGTATATTGAAAAATTATGCCTTCTTTTCAGTTTTCTTTGGTAAAAGTACTGCTTGGATATTTGGCAAAACACCACCTTGAGCAATCGTTACACCAGATAATAATTTATTTAATTCTTCATCATTCCGAATAGCCAATTGTAAATGACGCGGTATAATTCTTGTTTTTTTATTATCACGTGCAGCGTTGCCTGCCAATTCAAGAACTTCAGCAGCTAAATATTCCATTACAGCAGCTAGATAAACAGGAGCGCCAGCACCAACTCGTTCAGCATAGTTTCCTTTGCGCAATAAACGATGAATACGACCGACGGGAAATTGAAGACCAGCACGATTGGAACGAGACTTTGCCTTTCCTTTAACTTTACCACCTTTGCCACGGCCAGACATTTTTCACAATTTTTTGGTTTTTTTTTTTTTTCTATCACAAATTTAACACTTCACAAAATTTTTCACAACTGATACTCATCGCCTAAAATGACTTTGTATTTATACTTTTTTTTCATACGCTCAAGATCGTATGAGGGATGAAAATAAAAATCTTAACTATGCTTCTTTCGTACCTGAAAAACTCGTACAGAAAAAAGTACTTAAGGTTGGACATATTTTAGAGTTGATCAAATAAATTTGTGTTGTGTGATAAGTGATAAGTGAATAGTGAAAAAGAGTGGAAAAAAGTAAAAAAATTGAAAAAAGTGAAAAAAGTGAAGAAAGAAAAAAAAAATAAAATGCCACCGAAAACCAGCGGAAAAGCTGCCAAAAAGGCTGGAAAAGCACAGAAAAATATTACTAAAAACGATAAGAAAAGAAAGCGCAAAAGGAAGGAAAGTTATGCCATCTATATTTATAAAGTGCTGAAACAAGTTCATCCTGATACTGGTATTTCTTCTAAAGCAATGAGTATCATGAACAGTTTTGTTAATGATATTTTTGAACGCATTGCTGCCGAAGCTTCTCGTTTGGCGCATTACAACAAAAGATCAACAATCACCAGTCGAGAAATTCAAACAGCTGTTCGTCTTCTGTTGCCTGGTGAATTGGCAAAGCATGCTGTTAGTGAAGGAACCAAAGCGGTCACAAAATACACTAGTTCCAAATAAACATTTATCGATTTACAAATCAATTGTTTCCTCTCCACAAAGGCCCTTTTCAGGGCCACAAAATAAATTTTTCAACTGGATAAAAATTATTGTCTGCATAAAATAGAATATTCTAAATATTTTCCTCAAAAAAAAAAAAAAAATAAAAGAAAAAATTCAATTGCGTAACATATAAAAATTGTACACACTTGGTATAGAATTAAACAAAGTGGTTAACAAAATGAAAGACTACGTATGTTAGAATTAAGAATATATAAAAATTATATTCAATAAAAATTTCATATATTTCTTACATTAAATTGCATTCACACATTCATTTAACTAATTCAATAATAGTTTATATAACATATTTAAGGTATAAAATACTATCTAAATATAGTCTATTTGTGTTACAATATAAAATTTATATCTTTTGTCTTTAGAAAATTTTGTAGCCCTGAAAAGGGCTTTGATTGAAATAAAATTCGCGATATAAACGAACTTTATATGAATTAAGTTAATTTGTTCACTTACTTCATTTTTTAGCTATGGGTTTTTTAACAGATTTTTTTGACACTTTAACTGATTTTTTTACCGCAGCTGTCTTTATAGATTTAGTTATCTTTCCTTTAGAAACTGCGCCGGCTGCTGCTTTAGTTTTAATAGGTTTTGATTTAGCAGATTCATTTTTTTTAATACCTTTAAGTTTGCTGCTTTTTTCCACTTTTTTCTTCTCAGTTGTCTTTTTTGAAATTACAGCTTTCTTCGTCTTTTTATCACCAGACAAGGTCTTTTTAGTTGAAGTTAATTTCTTCTTTGGAGCCACTTTCGTCAATTTTCTACTTTCAATAGATTTTGATTTTTGTTTTGGTTCTTTACTGGCAGCAGCAGACAATTTAAATGATCCAGACGCACCTTTACCTTTTGTTTGAATTAGTTTGCCACTCACAACAGCCGATTTAAGATATTTCTTAATGAATGGTGCCAACTTTTGGGCATCACATTTATATGTTGCACTTATATATTTTTTAATTGCCAATAATGATGATCCACCGCGTTCTTTTAAATTCTTAATTGAAGCATCAACCATTTGTTGTGTTGGTGGATGAGATGGACCAGCAGATGGCTTCTTAGAAGTTTTTTTAATAACTTTTTTCTCAGCAGTAACAGCAACTGGAGAAGATGTTGTAGCAATTATGGTAGCCTCAGACATTTTATTTAAATATTCACTTTAAAACTTTTTCTTTAATTATATTCTATTCACACTTTAAATTCACTTTTAAATTCTGTTTGGTTTTTTTTTTGCTCTTCCTTCACTTAAGCTACTAAATTTAGCCTCACTTGAAAATTTGAGAATCGCCGAGAAGAGACGTTTCATATAAATTTACATTTCTGTGTTTACACACTATTTCAACATGGTTTGTATGTCGCTTAAAGTAGTTTTAAACAAATTTTAAACAACTATATATAAAAAACTAACATTGATAACAAAATTTAAATATTTTTTTTCCATAATACATAATTCATATGGTTATTATGTATGAAAATTCGTCTGGAAACATTATGAAATTACGGAGAATATCATTATTGTAAATGAAATTTAAGAAATATTTTCCATGGTTGCGCGTCAAATACATGAATTAATTAAAAATTTCTATGACACATATAATATATAAATAATATTTTTCTTAAAAATGTATAAAACAAAATTATTCTTTAATATAAAAATTCATTATACGTATACATAACGGCTAGCGGCTCCCAGCAAATCTTAAATACGTCAACAATCAAAGTTGTATATTGCTAAAATAATAATTTAAAAAATTATATTATAATATAAATTATGAATGAAGATTTATATATTATGGACTTACAATAAAAGGCTGTCAATATATATTAAGTTATATGCTTATATGCATCAAATTATGCCACTTTACTACCATTTAATCAGTAAATCAGCCGATTTATTTAGTTATAATGTTCAAATAAAATTGAGAAAAATTACACAGTACGTTTATCAAGCAGCTAAAAATATTTTAGTGAATTTAACATCATATTCAATTGTTTTATATTGTTAATCGAAGTTACGTTTCCATTTATAAATGAACGAAACCTTACAAATGTGAATGATCGACATCGTTATTATGTTTAAATAAATTGAATTCAACTAGAAAATACAAACAAACTAAGCATTATAAATGCTTGAGTTTTTAAAATGTATGTTAGGTATTGATTTTATTGCGAATAAATTACAATATAACTACAAAAACCCTACAAATGTTGAACAAAAAAAATTTTCTAACATTTTTCTTCATATCAATAAATTCAAATATCAGATATGCTCGTATTTTCCAATCAAAATTAGTTCGAATTTTAAGAATCACATAAAATTTTTTTTAAAAAAAGGACAAATTTAATCTGAAAGTTTTCAATATACTAAAATTTCAACATTTAGCAATATAAAATGTTTTTTAAAAATATTTATTTTAAATAAATTTTATTATAAATTGCATCTCATTTGATTTTAATTTTGTTTTGGTCCTGAGAAGGACCGATTTTGCTTCGTTTGAGATATATTTAGTTTTTTTTTTTTATGCGCGTTCACCACGTATGCGACGAGCCAATTGAATGTCCTTTGGCATTATTGTTACACGTTTAGCATGAATAGCGCACAAGTTAGTATCTTCAAAGAGTCCCACTAAATATGCTTCACTTGCCTCTTGAAGAGCCATTACTGCTGAACTTTGAAACCGTAAATCCGTTTTGAAGTCTTGAGCAATTTCACGAACCAAACGTTGAAATGGCAATTTTCGAATTAACAGTTCTGTGCTCTTTTGGTAGCGACGAATTTCTCGAAGAGCAACTGTGCCTGGACGATAACGATGTGGTTTTTTAACGCCACCCGTTGCTGGTGCACTTTTACGAGCTGCCTTTGTTGCCAATTGCTTACGTGGAGCCTTTCCACCAGTCGATTTACGAGCAGTTTGTTTTGTACGCGCCATTTTACACTTTTTTTCAAACTAACACTGTATCACACAAAATTTTTTTATTTTTCTTGTTCTTCTTCACACAAAGTATTTTTATTTTGTTTTTTTTTTTTTATCAACACTTTTCACTTCACTTCACTATGACAAATTTTCTTATATTTTAGAGCTTAAGTACTATTTGGCATGAAATCGTTTCAGATGTTCACATGTATGAAACTCTAAAAAGCAATATATTGCTGTCGCACTCTTTTCTTGGGCAATTTTTATATAAATAGAGCTCATTGGATAGAAGCAAGCATCAGTGATTGTGTGTCTTTGAAGTAATAAATAACTAATTGCAGTGAAGTTAAAAATAAAAAAGTAAGAAAAGTGAAGTGAAGTGAAGTGAAGTGACTTAAATTTGATTTGAAAGTAAAATACGTTAAAAAGTGATTTTTGATTATTTATTAAAATGACTGGACGCGGTAAAGGTGGAAAAGGTTTGGGTAAAGGCGGAGCAAAGCGGCATCGCAAAGTTCTTCGAGATAATATTCAAGGTATAACAAAGCCAGCTATTCGTCGTTTAGCTCGCCGTGGTGGTGTCAAGCGTATATCTGGTTTAATTTACGAAGAAACGCGTGGTGTTTTAAAAGTATTTTTGGAAAACGTTATACGTGATGCAGTTACATATACTGAGCATGCTAAAAGGAAAACAGTTACAGCTATGGACGTAGTATATGCTCTTAAAAGGCAAGGACGCACTCTTTACGGTTTTGGTGGTTAAAGAAAACTAAATATCATAGCTGAAATAGCATTTTAAAACAATCGGTCCTTTTCAGGACCACAAAATAAGAAAAAAATAGAGAGAAAAAATCTATTCTATCTTAGAAAAATTTTTCAAGTCAGAAAATTGATATATGTAGCTATATTTAAAATACATGTCGACTGTTTAAAAGAGTTAGTCTAATTTTTGTATTAATGCCTGAAAATTAAAAATTTATATATATACATTTAATAAAATAAATCTATTTTGTTATTAAATAGTTTTTTTATTCAAATAAAGTAGTTTTGTCTATACTTATGTACAAATTTTTTTCAATTTAGCCTCCCTTGAAAATTTGAGAATCGCCGAGAAGAGAAGTTTCATATAAATATGCATTGCTGCTTATAGGCAATTTTTCGACGTAAGTTGAGAATTGTTTATATTCAATTATTATAATAATTTTCATTTTTAAATTATATAAATGTATAATTACGATTGTATTGATAATTATACATATTAAAAAAAAAAATTATTCAGATACATATCTAAAATATCAAGTTATTTAACTTTTTCTTTCAAAAAAATTTTATATTCGCCTTGAAAAGAAAAATTTTAAGTACACTTTTTATATTTCAATTGACCATTTTATTTTGTATTTATTCAAATAATACACATATAATAGAACATTTTCTATTTTATAGCTTTTAGATCTAAAAAAAACCTTATTTTTCACTCTCTGTGTATATCAGACTGTCGTCCTGAAAAGGACGGTTTGTTTATAAGTACTGTATATTGAAAAATTATGCCTTCTTTTCAGTTTTCTTTGGTAAAAGTACTGCTTGGATATTTGGCAAAACACCACCTTGAGCAATCGTTACACCAGATAATAATTTATTTAATTCTTCATCATTCCGAATAGCCAATTGTAAATGACGCGGTATAATTCTTGTTTTTTTATTATCACGTGCAGCGTTGCCTGCCAATTCAAGAACTTCAGCAGCTAAATATTCCATTACAGCAGCTAGATAAACAGGAGCGCCAGCACCAACTCGTTCAGCATAGTTTCCTTTGCGCAATAAACGATGAATACGACCGACGGGAAATTGAAGACCAGCACGATTGGAACGAGACTTTGCCTTTCCTTTAACTTTACCACCTTTGCCACGGCCAGACATTTTTCACAATTTTTTGGTTTTTTTTTTTTTTCTATCACAAATTTAACACTTCACAAAATTTTTCACAACTGATACTCATCGCCTAAAATGACTTTGTATTTATACTTTTTTTTCATACGCTCAAGATCGTATGAGGGATGAAAATAAAAATCTTAACTATGCTTCTTTCGTACCTGAAAAACTCGTACAGAAAAAAGTACTTAAGGTTGGACATATTTTAGAGTTGATCAAATAAATTTGTGTTGTGTGATAAGTGATAAGTGAATAGTGAAAAAGAGTGGAAAAAAGTAAAAAAATTGAAAAAAGTGAAAAAAGTGAAGAAAGAAAAAAAAAATAAAATGCCACCGAAAACCAGCGGAAAAGCTGCCAAAAAGGCTGGAAAAGCACAGAAAAATATTACTAAAAACGATAAGAAAAGAAAGCGCAAAAGGAAGGAAAGTTATGCCATCTATATTTATAAAGTGCTGAAACAAGTTCATCCTGATACTGGTATTTCTTCTAAAGCAATGAGTATCATGAACAGTTTTGTTAATGATATTTTTGAACGCATTGCTGCCGAAGCTTCTCGTTTGGCGCATTACAACAAAAGATCAACAATCACCAGTCGAGAAATTCAAACAGCTGTTCGTCTTCTGTTGCCTGGTGAATTGGCAAAGCATGCTGTTAGTGAAGGAACCAAAGCGGTCACAAAATACACTAGTTCCAAATAAACATTTATCGATTTACAAATCAATTGTTTCCTCTCCACAAAGGCCCTTTTCAGGGCCACAAAATAAATTTTTCAACTGGATAAAAATTATTGTCTGCATAAAATAGAATATTCTAAATATTTTCCTCAAAAAAAAAAAAAAATAAAAGAAAAAATTCAATTGCGTAACATATAAAAATTGTACACACTTGGTATAGAATTAAACAAAGTGGTTAACAAAATGAAAGACTACGTATGTTAGAATTAAGAATATATAAAAATTATATTCAATAAAAATTTCATATATTTCTTACATTAAATTGCATTCACACATTCATTTAACTAATTCAATAATAGTTTATATAACATATTTAAGGTATAAAATACTATCTAAATATAGTCTATTTGTGTTACAATATAAAATTTATATCTTTTGTCTTTAGAAAATTTTGTAGCCCTGAAAAGGGCTTTGATTGAAATAAAATTCGCGATATAAACGAACTTTATATGAATTAAGTTAATTTGTTCACTTACTTCATTTTTTAGCTATGGGTTTTTTAACAGATTTTTTTGACACTTTAACTGATTTTTTTACCGCAGCTGTCTTTATAGATTTAGTTATCTTTCCTTTAGAAACTGCGCCGGCTGCTGCTTTAGTTTTAATAGGTTTTGATTTAGCAGATTCATTTTTTTTAATACCTTTAAGTTTGCTGCTTTTTTCCACTTTTTTCTTCTCAGTTGTCTTTTTTGAAATTACAGCTTTCTTCGTCTTTTTATCACCAGACAAGGTCTTTTTAGTTGAAGTTAATTTCTTCTTTGGAGCCACTTTCGTAAATTTTCTACTTTCAATAGATTTTGATTTTTGTTTTGGTTCTTTACTGGCAGCAGCAGACAATTTAAATGATCCAGACGCACCTTTACCTTTTGTTTGAATTAGTTTGCCACTCACAACAGCCGATTTAAGATATTTCTTAATGAATGGTGCCAACTTTTGGGCATCACATTTATATGTTGCACTTATATATTTTTTAATTGCCAATAATGATGATCCACCGCGTTCTTTTAAATTCTTAATTGAAGCATCAACCATTTGTTGTGTTGGTGGATGAGATGGACCAGCAGATGGCTTCTTAGAAGTTTTTTTAATAACTTTTTTCTCAGCAGTAACAGCAACTGGAGAAGATGTTGTAGCAATTATGGTAGCCTCAGACATTTTATTTAAATATTCACTTTAAAACTTTTTCTTTAATTATATTCTATTCACACTTTAAATTCACTTTTAAATTCTGTTTGGTTTTTTTTTTGCTCTTCCTTCACTTAAGCAAACAAGATTTTTTTTAGCAAACAAGATTTTTATTGACCCAATAAAATTTATACATCGAGTATTCTTATGAATATGATTTACATTTCTTTTATTTTTCTTAACATACATATATGTATTTATCTAAGATTTTAAATTTTACAGTTTTTGTTGTTTTTATGACAAATTTTATTTTGAAATTTTTTTTTGCAGTAACGCTAACATTTTGTGCATATTTTCCCAAAAAATGGGTAAAAAAGGAAATTTTTTACATAACAAACCTTAATACTATACTTAAAACTAAAAACAATAAGATTAAAAATAATAATAATAAGTGTGCTTAGGACAAACCAACAGTAATTTCTTGAATATCAAGTAAATTGTTATGTTTTCTTAAGCTTTAGTATATTGACTTTTATTGTATACCGTGTTATTGATATCAATGGATTGATACCGTCGGTGATAGTATAATAGTTTTTTATTATTATAAAGATTATTATTTGCACTAAGAATTTTTAGATAAATTGCAGAAAGATATCTCTCTTCAAAAGGAAACTCAATCTCATGTTCTTTAGAAACGTAATTTATTAATAGTTCATTATCTATGTCAGATGTGTTTGATAAAAATTTAACAGCTGATGCGACCAAGAAGCAGTCAATTCTCTCAGTTTGACAATGTTTGTATAATGTTTCATTTGAAACTCTTTTTCTAAAATTATTTTCCAATTGCAAAGGTTGCCATCCTAACCCCGAGCAAGTTCTTAGCATATTCCTTTCAAAAGTTCTAAGTCTCTCCATCTGACATGAAGAAATATCAAACCAGATAGGAAAGCCGTAGACTAAGACAGGACGTATGATCTGTTTATAGATGTTTAACTTTATGTTTGCTTTTAAGCTTTTCGTTTTTTTAAGCATATTGTAGTATGACATGAATATTTTTTTTGCTTTGCTTAAGATATAGTCGATGTGTCTTTCAAATCGATATGAGCTGGTCAGCACTACTCCTAAGTATTTTATTTTTTCTTTAAATCCTATAACTTGGCCCTGTATATTAATATTAGGTGAAAATTTTCTGGCATTAGGATATAAATTTTTCCTGAGACCCTTGAAAATTGTACACTCACATTTATTTACGTTTAATTTCAGTTTCCATTTATTAAAATATTTGTTTAATGTGACTAAATACTCGTTAATTATTTGTTCAGCGTTTATTATGAGTGGCTTGGAACTTAATATGAGAATGTCATCAGCGTAAATTAATGTCAGCGCACTAGGTTCTGGATCGGGCAAGTCTGCGAGAAGTAAATTATAAAGTACTGGGCCTAGAAGTGACCCTTGCGGTACTCCCGCCAAAATTGACTTTTCATCTGAGTTCTGAAGTTGATTAAAAACTCTAAATTTACGATGAGAAAGATAGCACAGTAAAATTCTACATATTATTTTGTCAAAGTTGTACATTTTATACATTTTGAAGATTATTCCTTCGAACCAAGCGGTGTCAAATGCCTTTTCAAAATCTAGGCTTACAGCAATTGTAGCTTTTTTTTTATTTAAATTGGATGTCACAAAGTCTGACATTAACATAAGAGCGTGGTTGGTGGAAAGAGATGGTCTAAAGCCGAATTGATAATTTTTAAGAATGTTGTGTTCTGTGATATGTTTTTTAATTTTTCTTAGAAGGAACTCTTCAAACAGCTTACTTATGTTGGATAGTAATGATATCGGCCTATAGCTTGTTAGATTTTTTGGGTTTGTGTTAGGTTTAAGAATTGGAATAATTTTTGCACATTTCCAGTTATTTGGAAAATACCCTATATTGTAGATATGGTTGAATAAAATAGCTAAAAATGTCCAAAAGAAGCTCTTTGTTTTTCTGAGCACAAAATTAGAAATGCCATCGTCTCCACAACTTTTCTTATTGTTTTTTTGCTTTAGTGCTATTTTTATGTCAGATGCTTTTACAAACTGGCTGTAAGCTTGTGCCAAAGTATTATTTTCTAATAGAGAGCTTTCGCCATCAGCAGTGAGTGCATTATTAAAATTGACCAGTGGATCGTTATTCATTAAATCAGAAATCTGACTATGAACAAAATAAGTAAATGGCGCAGAGCCCATGTTTAAGTTTTGCCGATGAATTTGATCAAAGTTTTCGGCAAGTAAATTAATTTTACTCGAATTGTCAACTATAATTCTGCCATTAGCATCAAGTAGTTCGGATAGGTCCGATTTTTTGTTAAGGCCACAGAGTCCTTTGATTTTTTTATATGTTTTGTTGTTCATTTTAATATTTTCAAAAACTTTGAACCAGTATTTATTTTCATGGATAATTATAAGTTCTTGAATTATCTTATCGAGATTTTTGACAGTGGCTTTTAAAATCGCTTTAGCTTGTGGATCTACACATCTATAGAGTTGCTTTCGTAATTTTTTCTTTTCAGTAATGAACTGAATGATTGTTGGTGAAAGGTTTATTTGACCTCTTTTTCGAATTATAGCTTTTGGTGTGGATACACGTATTGCGGACTCAAATGCCGGACACAGATTCAAAATGCAATCATCAACCTCTGTTTTCGTGACAACTCTATCCAAGGGCAACATATGGTCAATTAACCTTTCTCTTAATGCAGTGTTGAGAGCATCAACATCCAAACTGTTCCAATTGAACACTTCAACTGGAGGATTTCTTGCTATTTCAGTGGACAGAATATTTAACTCTACTGCACTGTGATCGGATTCATAAAAAATTGTTTTGAGACAGTCTGGATATTGAGGCTCAAACTCGACACAGACTGGGGCGGACGTTAAAAAGAGATCTATATATGAGCCACATGTTGAGACCCTAGTTGGCAATTTAGTTGGAATTATTTGTAGATGAGGGTAATGAGTTAACCATCTAGCTAACGTTCTACCCTCTGTGTTAGTTTGTGAGTTGCCCCAATTGGGATGTTTTGCATTTAAATCTCCGCCTAGAACTGTTTTATCGGAACTTATATTTGAAATTATTTTGTTAAGATCAACCTCTCGAAGCGAATCCTGCGGCTTGTTATACATTGCTACAAATGTTATTTTGCTACCATCGATGAGGTTCACTTTTATGGCAGTGTTTTCAATCAGTTCTGAATCTATAATTACTCTTTCAAAACTAAAGTTTTCTTTAATACAAATTGCCGTTCCTCCACCATTTCCCTGAGTTCTATGCTGTCTTATTAGGTTGTAGCCTTTAAAATTCAACCTATGCCTTATATTAAGCTTATGCTCTACTATTAGGACAATATCTGGCCTATGCTTAATTAAAAATAAATTAAAGAAATGCCTCCTTTGCAATGATACCAAAGAGTTAACATTAATTAAAATGCATTTTATTTTTCTAAACATAACGATTATTTAACTTGACAGATTTACGTACAAACTGAGAAGAACAACCCAAAAAGTTGTTCTTGCTTTATATGAGCTGGTGCATTTTTATCATACGTCGGTATGAACTGATTTATTTTTTGAATGATTTCCGAAAAGCTTTTACCGAACACACTATGGCATTCATTATTAATAAAAGAAAAATTGTTGTTATTGTTATTGTTATTGTTATTGTTATATAAGGGATAATTATTATTATTGTGAGAGATATCATTTCTGTTCTCTTTGAAAATTAAATTATTATTTTGTGTTGCGTTGTATCGCAGTGCATCAGCATATGACTTAAGTGGCGTACTAAAGCTTAAGGCTGATTTTTTTGTAAAGGTTTTCCTTGCTTCCTTTTCTAGCCTTTTTTCATTTATTGTGTTCTTAAGTCTTTGATACACAATACATTTTTTATAATTAGAAGTATGCCCTTCCGACTTGCAAAGTACGCAGTAAACCGGGACTCCAATTTGCTTTTTTATGGTACCATCACTAAGAGTTTTTGTGATTATATCATTATTTAGGTCCTTAGGAGGTATTTTACAATTTTTAGGTCCATGATTACCACCGCACTTAACACACCGAAAAGGCATATTACAATTTGTTGCTGCATGATTATACCTTTGGCAGCGCTTGCATTGCAATATTTTTTGGTTCTTAAATTTTTCAAAATAAACCCTATTTTGATTTAAAAATTTTATGTTTAATATGTCTGACACATTAGATGTATTATCAAATTGGACCAGCCAGTTTGATTTAATTTTGGAAACTCTTATTACCTTAATATTTAGTTCTACTGAATTTAAGGCACTTATGAGATCATTTTCGTTGTAATATTCTGGAAAATTTTTCAGAATAAGACTTATTGGCTTTTCGCTTTTAGGAGTGTATGTAAAATATTTAATATTTTCAGCCTCAAACATTTCTTTGACTTTTTTAAAGTCCTCTAAATTGAGTATTTGTACTAAGGTGCTATCACTATTTTTTTTATTAAAATAATAATTTTTATTATTAATTTTTTTAAAAATTTTCATACTTAGTTCTTTGACGTCCTCATTGCTGATAATCATTTGCGGGGGTTTTTCCGAGCCTGATTTCCTCTCTACCAGTCCTTTACCAGGAGGTATTTTTTCTCTGCTACCAGCTGATGTAGTTGCTGCAGGCTGCTGTGCCTTCTTTTTGTTGATTTTTCCAGCTTCTCTGATAGAAGGAAAGTCGCCGCTTTCGTCGATATCGATGTCATCGCACGATGAGAGTTCATAGAATTTGTTGTTTTTCAGATAATTTTCGTTTTCATTTTTTTTTAATTTATTTTCAAATTCCAAGCAGAGATTTTTTAAGTCTTCGATCTGCTTTGCTTGGATTTGAATTTTTCGATGTAAGTCAATTTCACTTTGTTGATCTTTTACATTATTGAAGGCATCTTCATACTCTGCCACTTTTGATTTTCGTCTTTTATGATTCGTAGGTTTATTCACATTTTGTTGTGAATCATCACAATTCGATGATGTGTCTATAGTTTCCATTTTATTCACATAGCCTTTAAAGTCACTATCTTTCTTGCGGCTTGTTTTTAAAATGTTTTTTCTTTTCTTTTGCGAATTTTTACGCTTCTCACACTTCATGCACAGTTTTTTGTGTTTTGTTTTAAATAGTTTTTTTAAATAAGTTTTTAGTTTTTTTTAAGCACTTCACTACTTAGAACTTTTCTTAACAACTTTTTTCTCAGCAGTAACAGCAACTGGAGAAGATGTTGTAGCAATTATGGTAGCCTCAGACATTTTATTTAAATATTCACTTTAAAACTTTTTCTTTAATTATATTCTATTCACACTTTAAATTCACTTTTAAATTCTGTTTGGTTTTTTTTTTGCTCTTCCTTCCTTCCCTTCCCTTCCCCTTCCCCCTCACTTAAGCTACTAAATTTAGCCTCACTTGAAAATTTGAGAATCGCCGAGAAGAGACGTTTCATATAAATTTACATTTCTGTGTTTACACACTATTTCAACATGGTTTGTATGTCGCTTAAAGTAGTTTTAAACAAATTTTAAACAACTATATATAAAAAACTAACATTGATAACAAAATTTAAATATTTTTTTTCCATAATACATAATTCATATGGTTATTATGTATGAAAATTCGTCTGGAAACATTATGAAATTACGGAGAATATCATTATTGTAAATGAAATTTAAGAAATATTTTCCATGGTTGCGCGTCAAATACATGAATTAATTAAAAATTTCTATGACACATATAATATATAAATAATATTTTTCTTAAAAATGTATAAAACAAAATTATTCTTTAATATAAAAATTCATTATACGTATACATAACGGCTAGCGGCTCCCAGCAAATCTTAAATACGTCAACAATCAAAGTTGTATATTGCTAAAATAATAATTTAAAAAATTATATTATAATATAAATTATGAATGAAGATTTATATATTATGGACTTACAATAAAAGGCTGTCAATATATATTAAGTTATATGCTTATATGCATCAAATTATGCCACTTTACTACCATTTAATCAGTAAATCAGCCGATTTATTTAGTTATAATGTTCAAATAAAATTGAGAAAAATTACACAGTACGTTTATCAAGCAGCTAAAAATATTTTAGTGAATTTAACATCATATTCAATTGTTTTATATTGTTAATCGAAGTTACGTTTCCATTTATAAATGAACGAAACCTTACAAATGTGAATGATCGACATCGTTATTATGTTTAAATAAATTGAATTCAACTAGAAAATACAAACAAACTAAGCATTATAAATGCTTGAGTTTTTAAAATGTATGTTAGGTATTGATTTTATTGCGAATAAATTACAATATAACTACAAAAACCCTACAAATGTTGAACAAAAAAAATTTTCTAACATTTTTCTTCATATCAATAAATTCAAATATCAGATATGCTCGTATTTTCCAATCAAAATTAGTTCGAATTTTAAGAATCACATAAAATTTTTTTTAAAAAAAGGACAAATTTAATCTGAAAGTTTTCAATATACTAAAATTTCAACATTTAGCAATATAAAATGTTTTTTAAAAATATTTATTTTAAATAAATTTTATTATAAATTGCATCTCATTTGATTTTAATTTTGTTTTGGTCCTGAGAAGGACCGATTTTGCTTCGTTTGAGATATATTTAGTTTTTTTTTTTTATGCGCGTTCACCACGTATGCGACGAGCCAATTGAATGTCCTTTGGCATTATTGTTACACGTTTAGCATGAATAGCGCACAAGTTAGTATCTTCAAAGAGTCCCACTAAATATGCTTCACTTGCCTCTTGAAGAGCCATTACTGCTGAACTTTGAAACCGTAAATCCGTTTTGAAGTCTTGAGCAATTTCACGAACCAAACGTTGAAATGGCAATTTTCGAATTAACAGTTCTGTGCTCTTTTGGTAGCGACGAATTTCTCGAAGAGCAACTGTGCCTGGACGATAACGATGTGGTTTTTTAACGCCACCCGTTGCTGGTGCACTTTTACGAGCTGCCTTTGTTGCCAATTGCTTACGTGGAGCCTTTCCACCAGTCGATTTACGAGCAGTTTGTTTTGTACGCGCCATTTTACACTTTTTTTCAAACTAACACTGTATCACACAAAATTTTTTTATTTTTCTTGTTCTTCTTCACACAAAGTATTTTTATTTTGCTTTTTTTTTTTTATCAACACTTTTCACTTCACTTCACTATGACAAATTTTCTTATATTTTAGAGCTTAAGTACTATTTGGCATGAAATCGTTTCAGATGTTCACATGTATGAAACTCTAAAAAGCAATATATTGCTGTCGCACTCTTTTCTTGGGCAATTTTTATATAAATAGAGCTCATTGGATAGAAGCAAGCATCAGTGATTGTGTGTCTTTGAAGTAATAAATAACTAATTGCAGTGAAGTTAAAAATAAAAAAGTAAGAAAAGTGAAGTGAAGTGAAGTGAAGTGACTTAAATTTGATTTGAAAGTAAAATACGTTAAAAAGTGATTTTTGATTATTTATTAAAATGACTGGACGCGGTAAAGGTGGAAAAGGTTTGGGTAAAGGCGGAGCAAAGCGGCATCGCAAAGTTCTTCGAGATAATATTCAAGGTATAACAAAGCCGAGGTATATTCGTCGTTTAGCTCGCCGTGGTGGTGTCAAGCGTATATCTGGTTTAATTTACGAAGAAACGCGTGGTGTTTTAAAAGTATTTTTGGAAAACGTTATACGTGATGCAGTTACATATACTGAGCATGCTAAAAGGAAAACAGTTACAGCTATGGACGTAGTATATGCTCTTAAAAGGCAAGGACGCACTCTTTACGGTTTTGGTGGTTAAAGAAAACTAAATATCATAGCTGAAATAGCATTTTAAAACAATCGGTCCTTTTCAGGACCACAAAATAAGAAAAAAAATAGAGAGAAAAAATCTATTCTATCTTAGAAAAATTTTTCAAGTCAGAAAATTGATATATGTAGCTATATTTAAAATACATGTCGACTGTTTAAAAGAGTTAGTCTAATTTTTGTATTAATGCCTGAAAATTAAAAATTTATATATATACATTTAATAAAATAAATCTATTTTGTTATTAAATAGTTTTTTTATTCAAATAAAGTAGTTTTGTCTATACTTATGTACAAATTTTTTTCAATTTAGCCTCCCTTGAAAATTTGAGAATCGCCGAGAAGAGAAGTTTCATATAAATATGCATTGCTGCTTATAGGCAATTTTTCGACGTAAGTTGAGAATTGTTTATATTCAATTATTATAATAATTTTCATTTTTAAATTATATAAATGTATAATTACGATTGTATTGATAATTATACATATTAAAAAAAAAAATTATTCAGATACATTTCTAAAATATCAAGTTATTTAACTTTTTCTTTCAAAAAAATTTTATATTCGCCTTGAAAAGAAAAATTTTAAGTACACTTTTTATATTTCAATTGACCATTTTATTTTGTATTTATTCAAATAATACACATATAATAGAACATTTTCTATTTTATAGCTTTTAGATCTAAAAAAAACCTTATTTTTCACTCTCTGTGTATATCAGACTGTCGTCCTGAAAAGGACGGTTTGTTTATAAGTACTGTATATTGAAAAATTATGCCTTCTTTTCAGTTTTCTTTGGTAAAAGTACTGCTTGGATATTTGGCAAAACACCACCTTGAGCAATCGTTACACCAGATAATAATTTATTTAATTCTTCATCATTCCGAATAGCCAATTGTAAATGACGCGGTATAATTCTTGTTTTTTTATTATCACGTGCAGCGTTGCCTGCCAATTCAAGAACTTCAGCAGCTAAATATTCCATTACAGCAGCTAGATAAACAGGAGCGCCAGCACCAACTCGTTCAGCATAGTTTCCTTTGCGCAATAAACGATGAATACGACCGACGGGAAATTGAAGACCAGCACGATTGGAACGAGACTTTGCCTTTCCTTTAACTTTACCACCTTTGCCACGGCCAGACATTTTTCACAATTTTTTGGTTTTTTTTTTTTTTTCTATCACAAATTTAACACTTCACAAAATTTTTCACAACTGATACTCATCGCCTAAAATGACTTTGTATTTATACTTTTTTTTCATACGCTCAAGATCGTATGAGGGATGAAAATAAAAATCTTAACTATGCTTCTTTCGTACCTGAAAAACTCGTACAGAAAAAAGTACTTAAGGTTGGACATATTTTAGAGTTGATCAAATAAATTTGTGTTGTGTGATAAGTGATAAGTGAATAGTGAAAAAGAGTGGAAAAAAGTAAAAAAATTGAAAAAAGTGAAAAAAGTGAAGAAAGAAAAAAAAAATAAAATGCCACCGAAAACCAGCGGAAAAGCTGCCAAAAAGGCTGGAAAAGCACAGAAAAATATTACTAAAAACGATAAGAAAAGAAAGCGCAAAAGGAAGGAAAGTTATGCCATCTATATTTATAAAGTGCTGAAACAAGTTCATCCTGATACTGGTATTTCTTCTAAAGCAATGAGTATCATGAACAGTTTTGTTAATGATATTTTTGAACGCATTGCTGCCGAAGCTTCTCGTTTGGCGCATTACAACAAAAGATCAACAATCACCAGTCGAGAAATTCAAACAGCTGTTCGTCTTCTGTTGCCTGGTGAATTGGCAAAGCATGCTGTTAGTGAAGGAACCAAAGCGGTCACAAAATACACTAGTTCCAAATAAACATTTATCGATTTACAAATCAATTGTTTCCTCTCCACAAAGGCCCTTTTCAGGGCCACAAAATAAATTTTTCAACTGGATAAAAATTATTGTCTGCATAAAATAGAATATTCTAAATATTTTCCTCAAAAAAAAAAAAAAATAAAAGAAAAAATTCAATTGCGTAACATATAAAAATTGTACACACTTGGTATAGAATTAAACAAAGTGGTTAACAAAATGAAAGACTACGTATGTTAGAATTAAGAATATATAAAAATTATATTCAATAAAAATTTCATATATTTCTTACATTAAATTGCATTCACACATTCATTTAACTAATTCAATAATAGTTTATATAACATATTTAAGGTATAAAATACTATCTAAATATAGTCTATTTGTGTTACAATATAAAATTTATATCTTTTGTCTTTAGAAAATTTTGTAGCCCTGAAAAGGGCTTTGATTGAAATAAAATTCGCGATATAAACGAACTTTATATGAATTAAGTTAATTTGTTCACTTACTTCATTTTTTAGCTATGGGTTTTTTAACAGATTTTTTTGACACTTTAACTGATTTTTTTACCGCAGCTGTCTTTATAGATTTAGTTATCTTTCCTCTAGAAACTGCGCCGGCTGCTGCTTTAGTTTTAATAGGTTTTGATTTAGCAGATTCATTTTTTTTAATACCTTTAAGTTTGCTGCTTTTTTCCACTTTTTTCTTCTCAGTTGTCTTTTTTGAAATTACAGCTTTCTTCGTCTTTTTATCACCAGACAAGGTCTTTTTAGTTGAAGTTAATTTCTTCTTTGGAGCCACTTTCGTCAATTTTCTACTTTCAATAGATTTTGATTTTTGTTTTGGTTCTTTACTGGCAGCAGCAGACAATTTAAATGATCCAGACGCACCTTTACCTTTTGTTTGAATTAGTTTGCCACTCACAACAGCCGATTTAAGATATTTCTTAATGAATGGTGCCAACTTTTGGGCATCACATTTATATGTTGCACTTATATATTTTTTAATTGCCAATAATGATGATCCACCGCGTTCTTTTAAATTCTTAATTGAAGCATCAACCATTTGTTGTGTTGGTGGATGAGATGGACCAGCAGATGGCTTCTTAGAAGTTTTTTTAATAACTTTTTTCTCAGCAGTAACAGCAACTGGAGAAGATGTTGTAGCAATTATGGTAGCCTCAGACATTTTATTTAAATATTCACTTTAAAACTTTTTCTTTAATTATATTCTATTCACACTTTAAATTCACTTTTAAATTCTGTTTGGTTTTTTTTTTGCTCTTCCTTCACTTAAGCTACTAAATTTAGCCTCACTTGAAAATTTGAGAATCGCCGAGAAGAGACGTTTCATATAAATTTACATTTCTGTGTTTACACACTATTTCAACATGGTTTGTATGTCGCTTAAAGTAGTTTTAAACAAATTTTAAACAACTATATATAAAAAACTAACATTGATAACAAAATTTAAATATTTTTTTTCCATAATACATAATTCATATGGTTATTATGTATGAAAATTCGTCTGGAAACATTATGAAATTACGGAGAATATCATTATTGTAAATGAAATTTAAGAAATATTTTCCATGGTTGCGCGTCAAATACATGAATTAATTAAAAATTTCTATGACACATATAATATATAAATAATATTTTTCTTAAAAATGTATAAAACAAAATTATTCTTTAATATAAAAATTCATTATACGTATACATAACGGCTAGCGGCTCCCAGCAAATCTTAAATACGTCAACAATCAAAGTTGTATATTGCTAAAATAATAATTTAAAAAATTATATTATAATATAAATTATGAATGAAGATTTATATATTATGGACTTACAATAAAAGGCTGTCAATATATATTAAGTTATATGCTTATATGCATCAAATTATGCCACTTTACTACCATTTAATCAGTAAATCAGCCGATTTATTTAGTTATAATGTTCAAATAAAATTGAGAAAAATTACACAGTACGTTTATCAAGCAGCTAAAAATATTTTAGTGAATTTAACATCATATTCAATTGTTTTATATTGTTAATCGAAGTTACGTTTCCATTTATAAATGAACGAAACCTTACAAATGTGAATGATCGACATCGTTATTATGTTTAAATAAATTGAATTCAACTAGAAAATACAAACAAACTAAGCATTATAAATGCTTGAGTTTTTAAAATGTATGTTAGGTATTGATTTTATTGCGAATAAATTACAATATAACTACAAAAACCCTACAAATGTTGAACAAAAAAAATTTTCTAACATTTTTCTTCATATCAATAAATTCAAATATCAGATATGCTCGTATTTTCCAATCAAAATTAGTTCGAATTTTAAGAATCACATAAAATTTTTTTTAAAAAAAGGACAAATTTAATCTGAAAGTTTTCAATATACTAAAATTTCAACATTTAGCAATATAAAATGTTTTTTAAAAATATTTATTTTAAATAAATTTTATTATAAATTGCATCTCATTTGATTTTAATTTTGTTTTGGTCCTGAGAAGGACCGATTTTGCTTCGTTTGAGATATATTTAGTTTTTTTTTTTTATGCGCGTTCACCACGTATGCGACGAGCCAATTGAATGTCCTTTGGCATTATTGTTACACGTTTAGCATGAATAGCGCACAAGTTAGTATCTTCAAAGAGTCCCACTAAATATGCTTCACTTGCCTCTTGAAGAGCCATTACTGCTGAACTTTGAAACCGTAAATCCGTTTTGAAGTCTTGAGCAATTTCACGAACCAAACGTTGAAATGGCAATTTTCGAATTAACAGTTCTGTGCTCTTTTGGTAGCGACGAATTTCTCGAAGAGCAACTGTGCCTGGACGATAACGATGTGGTTTTTTAACGCCACCCGTTGCTGGTGCACTTTTACGAGCTGCCTTTGTTGCCAATTGCTTACGTGGAGCCTTTCCACCAGTCGATTTACGAGCAGTTTGTTTTGTACGCGCCATTTTACACTTTTTTCAAACTAACACTGTATCACACAAAATTTTTTTATTTTTCTTGTTCTTCTTCACACAAAGTATTTTTATTTTGTTTTTTTTTTTTTATCAACACTTTTCACTTCACTTCACTATGACAAATTTTCTTATATTTTAGAGCTTAAGTACTATTTGGCATGAAATCGTTTCAGATGTTCACATGTATGAAACTCTAAAAAGCAATATATTGCTGTCGCACTCTTTTCTTGGGCAATTTTTATATAAATAGAGCTCATTGGATAGAAGCAAGCATCAGTGATTGTGTGTCTTTGAAGTAATAAATAACTAATTGCAGTGAAGTTAAAAATAAAAAAGTAAGAAAAGTGAAGTGAAGTGAAGTGAAGTGACTTAAATTTGATTTGAAAGTAAAATACGTTAAAAAGTGATTTTTGATTATTTATTAAAATGACTGGACGCGGTAAAGGTGGAAAAGGTTTGGGTAAAGGCGGAGCAAAGCGGCATCGCAAAGTTCTTCGAGATAATATTCAAGGTATAACAAAGCCAGCTATTCGTCGTTTAGCTCGCCGTGGTGGTGTCAAGCGTATATCTGGTTTAATTTACGAAGAAACGCGTGGTGTTTTAAAAGTATTTTTGGAAAACGTTATACGTGATGCAGTTACATATACTGAGCATGCTAAAAGGAAAACAGTTACAGCTATGGACGTAGTATATGCTCTTAAAAGGCAAGGACGCACTCTTTACGGTTTTGGTGGTTAAAGAAAACTAAATATCATAGCTGAAATAGCATTTTAAAACAATCGGTCCTTTTCAGGACCACAAAATAAGAAAAAAAATAGAGAGAAAAAATCTATTCTATCTTAGAAAAATTTTTCAAGTCAGAAAATTGATATATGTAGCTATATTTAAAATACATGTCGACTGTTTAAAAGAGTTAGTCTAATTTTTGTATTAATGCCTGAAAATTAAAAATTTATATATATACATTTAATAAAATAAATCTATTTTGTTATTAAATAGTTTTTTTATTCAAATAAAGTAGTTTTGTCTATACTTATGTACAAATTTTTTTCAATTTAGCCTCCCTTGAAAATTTGAGAATCGCCGAGAAGAGAAGTTTCATATAAATATGCATTGCTGCTTATAGGCAATTTTTCGACGTAAGTTGAGAATTGTTTATATTCAATTATTATAATAATTTTCATTTTTAAATTATATAAATGTATAATTACGATTGTATTGATAATTATACATATTAAAAAAAAAAATTATTCAGATACATATCTAAAATATCAAGTTATTTAACTTTTTCTTTCAAAAAAATTTTATATTCGCCTTGAAAAGAAAAATTTTAAGTACACTTTTTATATTTCAATTGACCATTTTATTTTGTATTTATTCAAACTAGTATCGCCTGTGGTCAAAATTCGACCATATCAAAATAGATTTTTCTCTTATTTTTTTTTTTAAATTTATTGAAAAAAGCTTTGTAAAGTTAAAAAGAAGTTGGCTGTATGTGGACCCATCCGTGGATTTTGACAGTGTATCTTTGTCCTTACCCTTATCCTTATCCTTATTCTTGTCCCTATCTTTCATTTGTTCCCAAACTAATAATTGAAGAGTCGACGCGAATAACGTTGTAAGCGACATATTAATCAAAAATAGTTTTTTTGCATATTAACGTTAAAAGTGCTCCAGCCTATTATAAGAGCACATAGTTTCTAAAATTCCATAAATTTTTGGACATTTACATGGCTCAAAGTTTGCCATTAAAACCGTTTTTTTTTTTGCAATTCCTGAAAACGTATAATTTTGTCACTTACAATGTTATTCGCGTCGACTATTCAATTGTCTTACTTCCTGTTCAAACTCTTCTTTTAATCCATATCCAAATTCCTAACCTTAACCTTGTTCGAATCCTTTCCTAATCATTGTCCAACTTTATTTCTAAATCTTTGTTCTAAATTTTGTCCTAAGTGTGTTTAAATCCTTGTTCTATTCCTTTTCCCTTGTTCTATTCCTTGCCAAATTACAGCCATGAGAGTGAGCGTGCATACACTTCTTTTAAACTGCAATAATCACATAATATATTTAATTTTTTTTTTTTATTTTTTGGCACATCTCTTTGGCTCATTACCTTTCGACTGATATAAGAATCATGCCCTTTTTTGTATTATAAATATTAAAAAAGTGCACCACAAGATTTTTGTTTGCGTATTAATATATAGATAACTTTGGAGTGGTTTAAAATATTTGAAAAATTTTTTCACAGAAATTGTTTTTTAGCTGTAGAACTTTGTAAAAAATACAAAAACAACACTTTGAAAAATGTAATTTTCATCAAAAAAATCATAGGGGGTAGCTCATGATTTTCGATGATAGAAACACTTAATTAAATTATGTGTCAAAATGAAGCAATTGTTGCAAATAAATGATATGATGTATGAAAGAGTGTGAGAGAAGAAAATAGAAAAACAAAAAAAAAATTGGAAAATAAGAATGTCTGGTCTAATTTTTAAGCAAAAATTGAATATTTTAGAGTGTTTTTGAAAACAGCATAAGAAATTGAATTAGTGAGATAACGGTAAATCTTTTCTTATTTCTCAAAAGCAATTTAATTAAACTTTCAGACAAAGAAAATTTAGGGAAAATCGATTGAAAAATGGCTGAAATATTTGCATGCAAAATCAAAATTTGAAATATCAATTGTTTTTTTCTCATTCTGAGGCAATGACATTGCTTTAAGAAATGCATTGCATGGAAAAAATCTACAGGTTTCGAAATATCGCAATACTTTTGATGTCATAATAACGGGAAATTCTTTTACATACTATTCGTGGGAAAATATTAGCAAAAAAGTTTTCGTGTACCGTTATTTTTCTCAACCAACGAATTTTCATACAAAAAACGTTGTACTGAAAACATCTATAGTTTTCGAGATATCACAATAATTTTGATGTCAAAATAACGGAAATTTTTCAAAATTTACTATTTGTAAGCAATTTTACCATCACAATATATATTGACAATTGTTACATGAAATAGTGCTTATTGTAGGGTAACCGTAAGCGATGGTGAAAAATATTAAATTTTTTTTTGCACATCTTATAAATGTCTAAATTTCTCTCTTATATCATGTTTTTCCATCTCTTATAGTTAAGCTTTTATTTAATAAATGCTCTTTTTCCGCTCATATTTGAGGTCAAAGGTCACCAATCTTATATTCAATCATACTGTGCAGCCAGACCTTTCATCTGATATCACATTCTTCATTTTACCTCTTCCCAGTTCTGAGATCCCTAACTAAAATTGATATAAACTTTCAACGTTAATATTTCGGGTCAAAGGTCATGAATTTAAAATCTAACATAATTCGGCACATCTATGGTGCAGTACCTTTCGAATGATGTACGTTTCATTGTCCTTATTCTAAAATAAATATTGAAAAAGTGTACGACAACATTCGATGTTTGCGTATTAATATATAAGATAATACACATATAATAGAACATTTTCTATTTTATAGCTTTTAGATCTAAAAAAAACCTTATTTTTCACTCTCTGTGTATATCAGACTGTCGTCCTGAAAAGGACGGTTTGTTTATAAGTACTGTATATTGAAAAATTATGCCTTCTTTTCAGTTTTCTTTGGTAAAAGTACTGCTTGGATATTTGGCAAAACACCACCTTGAGCAATCGTTACACCAGATAATAATTTATTTAATTCTTCATCATTCCGAATAGCCAATTGTAAATGACGCGGTATAATTCTTGTTTTTTTATTATCACGTGCAGCGTTGCCTGCCAATTCAAGAACTTCAGCAGCTAAATATTCCATTACAGCAGCTAGATAAACAGGAGCGCCAGCACCAACTCGTTCAGCATAGTTTCCTTTGCGCAATAAACGATGAATACGACCGACGGGAAATTGAAGACCAGCACGATTGGAACGAGACTTTGCCTTTCCTTTAACTTTACCACCTTTGCCACGGCCAGACATTTTTCACAATTTTTGGTTTTTTTTTTTTTCTATCACAAATTTAACACTTCACAAAATTTTTCACAACTGATACTCATCGCCTAAAATGACTTTGTATTTATACTTTTTTTTCATACGCTCAAGATCGTATGAGGGATGAAAATAAAAATCTTAACTATGCTTCTTTCGTACCTGAAAAACTCGTACAGAAAAAAGTACTTAAGGTTGGACATATTTTAGAGTTGATCAAATAAATTTGTGTTGTGTGATAAGTGATAAGTGAATAGTGAAAAAGAGTGGAAAAAAGTAAAAAAATTGAAAAAAGTGAAGAAAGAAAAAAAAAATAAAATGCCACCGAAAACCAGCGGAAAAGCTGCCAAAAAGGCTGGAAAAGCACAGAAAAATATTACTAAAAACGATAAGAAAAGAAAGCGCAAAAGGAAGGAAAGTTATGCCATCTATATTTATAAAGTGCTGAAACAAGTTCATCCTGATACTGGTATTTCTTCTAAAGCAATGAGTATCATGAACAGTTTTGTTAATGATATTTTTGAACGCATTGCTGCCGAAGCTTCTCGTTTGGCGCATTACAACAAAAGATCAACAATCACCAGTCGAGAAATTCAAACAGCTGTTCGTCTTCTGTTGCCTGGTGAATTGGCAAAGCATGCTGTTAGTGAAGGAACCAAAGCGGTCACAAAATACACTAGTTCCAAATAAACATTTATCGATTTACAAATCAATTGTTTCCTCTCCACAAAGGCCCTTTTCAGGGCCACAAAATAAATTTTTCAACTGGATAAAAATTATTGTCTGCATAAAATAGAATATTCTAAATATTTTCCTCAAAAAAAAAAAAAAAATAAAAGAAAAAATTCAATTGCGTAACATATAAAAATTGTACACACTTGGTATAGAATTAAACAAAGTGGTTAACAAAATGAAAGACTACGTATGTTAGAATTAAGAATATATAAAAATTATATTCAATAAAAATTTCATATATTTCTTACATTAAATTGCATTCACACATTCATTTAACTAATTCAATAATAGTTTATATAACATATTTAAGGTATAAAATACTATCTAAATATAGTCTATTTGTGTTACAATATAAAATTTATATCTTTTGTCTTTAGAAAATTTTGTAGCCCTGAAAAGGGCTTTGATTGAAATAAAATTCGCGATATAAACGAACTTTATATGAATTAAGTTAATTTGTTCACTTACTTCATTTTTTAGCTATGGGTTTTTTAACAGATTTTTTTGACACTTTAACTGATTTTTTTACCGCAGCTGTCTTTATAGATTTAGTTATCTTTCCTTTAGAAACTGCGCCGGCTGCTGCTTTAGTTTTAATAGGTTTTGATTTAGCAGATTCATTTTTTTTAATACCTTTAAGTTTGCTGCTTTTTTCCACTTTTTTCTTCTCAGTTGTCTTTTTTGAAATTACAGCTTTCTTCGTCTTTTTATCACCAGACAAGGTCTTTTTAGTTGAAGTTAATTTCTTCTTTGGAGCCACTTTCGTCAATTTTCTACTTTCAATAGATTTTGATTTTTGTTTTGGTTCTTTACTGGCAGCAGCAGACAATTTAAATGATCCAGACGCACCTTTACCTTTTGTTTGAATTAGTTTGCCACTCACAACAGCCGATTTAAGATATTTCTTAATGAATGGTGCCAACTTTTGGGCATCACATTTATATGTTGCACTTATATATTTTTTAATTGCCAATAATGATGATCCACCGCGTTCTTTTAAATTCTTAATTGAAGCATCAACCATTTGTTGTGTTGGTGGATGAGATGGACCAGCAGATGGCTTCTTAGAAGTTTTTTTAATAACTTTTTTCTCAGCAGTAACAGCAACTGGAGAAGATGTTGTAGCAATTATGGTAGCCTCAGACATTTTATTTAAATATTCACTTTAAAACTTTTTCTTTAATTATATTCTATTCACACTTTAAATTCACTTTTAAATTCTGTTTGGTTTTTTTTTTGCTCTTCCTTCACTTAAGCTACTAAATTTAGCCTCACTTGAAAATTTGAGAATCGCCGAGAAGAGACGTTTCATATAAATTTACATTTCTGTGTTTACACACTATTTCAACATGGTTTGTATGTCGCTTAAAGTAGTTTTAAACAAATTTTAAACAACTATATATAAAAAACTAACATTGATAACAAAATTTAAATATTTTTTTTCCATAATACATAATTCATATGGTTATTATGTATGAAAATTCGTCTGGAAACATTATGAAATTACGGAGAATATCATTATTGTAAATGAAATTTAAGAAATATTTTCCATGGTTGCGCGTCAAATACATGAATTAATTAAAAATTTCTATGACACATATAATATATAAATAATATTTTTCTTAAAAATGTATAAAACAAAATTATTCTTTAATATAAAAATTCATTATACGTATACATAACGGCTAGCGGCTCCCATCAAATCTTAAATACGTCAACAAACAAAGTTGTATATTGCTAAAATAATAATTTAAAAAATTATATTATAATATAAATTATGAATGAAGATTTATATATTATGGACTTACAATAAAAGGCTGTCAATATATATTAAGTTATATGCTTATATGCATCAAATTATGCCACTTTACTACCATTTAATCAGTAAATCAGCCGATTTATTTAGTTATAATGTTCAAATAAAATTGAGAAAAATTACACAGTACGTTTATCAAGCAGCTAAAAATATTTTAGTGAATTTAACATCATATTCAATTGTTTTATATTGTTAATCGAAGTTACGTTTCCATTTATAAATGAACGAAACCTTACAAATGTGAATGATCGACATCGTTATTATGTTTAAATAAATTGAATTCAACTAGAAAATACAAACAAACTAAGCATTATAAATGCTTGAGTTTTTAAAATGTATGTTAGGTATTGATTTTATTGCGAATAAATTACAATATAACTACAAAAACCCTACAAATGTTGAACAAAAAAAATTTTCTAACATTTTTCTTCATATCAATAAATTCAAATATCAGATATGCTCGTATTTTCCAATCAAAATTAGTTCGAATTTTAAGAATCACATAAAATTTTTTTTAAAAAAAGGACAAATTTAATCTGAAAGTTTTCAATATACTAAAATTTCAACATTTAGCAATATAAAATGTTTTTTAAAAATATTTATTTTAAATAAATTTTATTATAAATTGCATCTCATTTGATTTTAATTTTGTTTTGGTCCTGAGAAGGACCGATTTTGCTTCGTTTGAGATATATTTAGTTTTTTTTTTTTATGCGCGTTCACCACGTATGCGACGAGCCAATTGAATGTCCTTTGGCATTATTGTTACACGTTTAGCATGAATAGCGCACAAGTTAGTATCTTCAAAGAGTCCCACTAAATATGCTTCACTTGCCTCTTGAAGAGCCATTACTGCTGAACTTTGAAACCGTAAATCCGTTTTGAAGTCTTGAGCAATTTCACGAACCAAACGTTGAAATGGCAATTTTCGAATTAACAGTTCTGTGCTCTTTTGGTAGCGACGAATTTCTCGAAGAGCAACTGTGCCTGGACGATAACGATGTGGTTTTTTAACGCCACCCGTTGCTGGTGCACTTTTACGAGCTGCCTTTGTTGCCAATTGCTTACGTGGAGCCTTTCCACCAGTCGATTTACGAGCAGTTTGTTTTGTACGCGCCATTTTACACTTTTTTTCAAACTAACACTGTATCACACAAAATTTTTTTATTTTTCTTGTTCTTCTTCACACAAAGTATTTTTATTTTGTTTTTTTTTTTTTATCAACACTTTTCACTTCACTTCACTATGACAAATTTTCTTATATTTTAGAGCTTAAGTAGTATTTGGCATGAAATCGTTTCAGATGTTCACATGTATGAAACTCTAAAAAGCAATATATTGCTGTCGCACTCTTTTCTTGGGCAATTTTTATATAAATAGAGCTCATTGGATAGAAGCAAGCATCAGTGATTGTGTGTCTTTGAAGTAATAAATAACTAATTGCAGTGAAGTTAAAAATAAAAAAGTAAGAAAAGTGAAGTGAAGTGAAGTGAAGTGACTTAAATTTGATTTGAAAGTAAAATACGTTAAAAAGTGATTTTTGATTATTTATTAAAATGACTGGACGCGGTAAAGGTGGAAAAGGTTTGGGTAAAGGCGGAGCAAAGCGGCATCGCAAAGTTCTTCGAGATAATATTCAAGGTATAACAAAGCCAGCTATTCGTCGTTTAGCTCGCCGTGGTGGTGTCAAGCGTATATCTGGTTTAATTTACGAAGAAACGCGTGGTGTTTTAAAAGTATTTTTGGAAAACGTTATACGTGATGCAGTTACATATACTGAGCATGCTAAAAGGAAAACAGTTACAGCTATGGACGTAGTATATGCTCTTAAAAGGCAAGGACGCACTCTTTACGGTTTTGGTGGTTAAAGAAAACTAAATATCATAGCTGAAATAGCATTTTAAAACAATCGGTCCTTTTCAGGACCACAAAATAAGAAAAAAAATAGAGAGAAAAAATCTATTCTATCTTAGAAAAATTTTTCAAGTCAGAAAATTGATATATGTAGCTATATTTAAAATACATGTCGACTGTTTAAAAGAGTTAGTCTAATTTTTGTATTAATGCCTGAAAATTAAAAATTTATATATATACATTTAATAAAATAAATCTATTTTGTTATTAAATAGTTTTTTTATTCAAATAAAGTAGTTTTGTCTATACTTATGTACAAATTTTTTTCAATTTAGCCTCCCTTGAAAATTTGAGAATCGCCGAGAAGAGAAGTTTCATATAAATATGCATTGCTGCTTATAGGCAATTTTTCGACGTAAGTTGAGAATTGTTTATATTCAATTATTATAATAATTTTCATTTTTAAATTATATAAATGTATAATTACGATTGTATTGATAATTATACATATTAAAAAAAAAAATTATTCAGATACATATCTAAAATATCAAGTTATTTAACTTTTTCTTTCAAAAAAATTTTATATTCGCCTTGAAAAGAAAAATTTTAAGTACACTTTTTATATTTCAATTGACCATTTTATTTTGTATTTATTCAAATAATACACATATAATAGAACATTTTCTATTTTATAGCTTTTAGATCTAAAAAAAACCTTATTTTTCACTCTCTGTGTATATCAGACTGTCGTCCTGAAAAGGACGGTTTGTTTATAAGTACTGTATATTGAAAAATTATGCCTTCTTTTCAGTTTTCTTTGGTAAAAGTACTGCTTGGATATTTGGCAAAACACCACCTTGAGCAATCGTTACACCAGATAATAATTTATTTAATTCTTCATCATTCCGAATAGCCAATTGTAAATGACGCGGTATAATTCTTGTTTTTTTATTATCACGTGCAGCGTTGCCTGCCAATTCAAGAACTTCAGCAGCTAAATATTCCATTACAGCAGCTAGATAAACAGGAGCGCCAGCACCAACTCGTTCAGCATAGTTTCCTTTGCGCAATAAACGATGAATACGACCGACGGGAAATTGAAGACCAGCACGATTGGAACGAGACTTTGCCTTTCCTTTAACTTTACCACCTTTGCCACGGCCAGACATTTTTCACAATTTTTTGGTTTTTTTTTTTTTTTCTATCACAAATTTAACACTTCACAAAATTTTTCACAACTGATACTCATCGCCTAAAATGACTTTGTATTTATACTTTTTTTTCATACGCTCAAGATCGTATGAGGGATGAAAATAAAAATCTTAACTATGCTTCTTTCGTACCTGAAAAACTCGTACAGAAAAAAGTACTTAAGGTTGGACATATTTTAGAGTTGATCAAATAAATTTGTGTTGTGTGATAAGTGATAAGTGAATAGTGAAAAAGAGTGGAAAAAAGTAAAAAAATTGAAAAAAGTGAAGAAAGAAAAAAAAAATAAAATGCCACCGAAAACCAGCGGAAAAGCTGCCAAAAAGGCTGGAAAAGCACAGAAAAATATTACTAAAAACGATAAGAAAAGAAAGCGCAAAAGGAAGGAAAGTTATGCCATCTATATTTATAAAGTGCTGAAACAAGTTCATCCTGATACTGGTATTTCTTCTAAAGCAATGAGTATCATGAACAGTTTTGTTAATGATATTTTTGAACGCATTGCTGCCGAAGCTTCTCGTTTGGCGCATTACAACAAAAGATCAACAATCACCAGTCGAGAAATTCAAACAGCTGTTCGTCTTCTGTTGCCTGGTGAATTGGCAAAGCATGCTGTTAGTGAAGGAACCAAAGCGGTCACAAAATACACTAGTTCCAAATAAACATTTATCGATTTACAAATCAATTGTTTCCTCTCCACAAAGGCCCTTTTCAGGGCCACAAAATAAATTTTTCAACTGGATAAAAATTATTGTCTGCATAAAATAGAATATTCTAAATATTTTCCTCAAAAAAAAAAAAAAAATAAAAGAAAAAATTCAATTGCGTAACATATAAAAATTGTACACACTTGGTATAGAATTAAACAAAGTGGTTAACAAAATGAAAGACTACGTATGTTAGAATTAAGAATATATAAAAATTATATTCAATAAAAATTTCATATATTTCTTACATTAAATTGCATTCACACATTCATTTAACTAATTCAATAATAGTTTATATAACATATTTAAGGTATAAAATACTATCTAAATATAGTCTATTTGTGTTACAATATAAAATTTATATCTTTTGTCTTTAGAAAATTTTGTAGCCCTGAAAAGGGCTTTGATTGAAATAAAATTCGCGATATAAACGAACTTTATATGAATTAAGTTAATTTGTTCACTTACTTCATTTTTTAGCTATGGGTTTTTTAACAGATTTTTTTGACACTTTAACTGATTTTTTTACCGCAGCTGTCTTTATAGATTTAGTTATCTTTCCTTTAGAAACTGCGCCGGCTGCTGCTTTGGTTTTAATAGGTTTTGATTTAGCAGATTCATTTTTTTTAATACCTTTAAGTTTGCTGCTTTTTTCCACTTTTTTCTTCTCAGTTGTCTTTTTTGAAATTACAGCTTTCTTCGTCTTTTTATCACCAGACAATGCTTTTTTAGTTGAAGTTAATTTCTTCTTTGGAGCCACTTTCGTCAATTTTCTACTTTCAATAGATTTTGATTTTTGTTTTGGTTCTTTACTGGCAGCAGCAGACAATTTAAATGATCCAGACGCACCTTTACCTTTTGTTTGAATTAGTTTGCCACTCACAACAGCCGATTTAAGATATTTCTTAATGAATGGTGCCAACTTTTGGGCATCACATTTATATGTTGCACTTATATATTTTTTAATTGCCAATAATGATGATCCACCGCGTTCTTTTAAATTCTTAATTGAAGCATCAACCATTTGTTGTGTTGGTGGATGAGATGGACCAGCAGATGGCTTCTTAGAAGTTTTTTTAATAACTTTTTTCTCAGCAGTAACAGCAACTGGAGAAGATGTTGTAGCAATTATGGTAGCCTCAGACATTTTATTTAAATATTCACTTTAAAACTTTTTTTTTAATTATATTCTATTCACACTTTAAATTCACTTTTAAATTCTGTTTGGTTTTTTTTTGCTCTTCCTTCACTTAAGCTACTAAATTTAGCCTCACTTGAAAATTTGAGAATCGCCGAGAAGAGACGTTTCATATAAATTTACATTTCTGTGTTTACACACTATTTCAACATGGTTTGTATGTCGCTTAAAGTAGTTTTAAACAAATTTTAAACAACTATATATAAAAAACTAACATTGATAACAAAATTTAAATATTTTTTTTCCATAATACATAATTCATATGGTTATTATGTATGAAAATTCGTCTGGAAACATTATGAAATTACGGAGAATATCATTATTGTAAATGAAATTTAAGAAATATTTTCCATGGTTGCGCGTCAAATACATGAATTAATTAAAAATTTCTATAACACATATAATATATAAATAATATTTTTCTTAAAAATGTATAAAACAAAATTATTCTTTAATATAAAAATTCATTATACGTATACATAACGGCTAGCGGCTCCCAGCAAATCTTAAATACGTCAACAATCAAAGTTGTATATTGCTAAAATAATAATTTAAAAAATTATATTATAATATAAATTATGAATGAAGATTTATATATTATGGACTTACAATAAAAGGCTGTCAATATATATTAAGTTATATGCTTATATGCATCAAATTATGCCACTTTACTACCATTTAATCAGTAAATCAGCCGATTTATTTAGTTATAATGTTAAAATAAAATTGAGAAAAATTACACAGTACGTTTATCAAGCAGCTAAAAATATTTTAGTGAATTTAACATCATATTCAATTGTTTTATATTGTTAATCGAAGTTACGTTTCCATTTATAAATGAACGAAACCTTACAAATGTGAATGATCGACATCGTTATTATGTTTAAATAAATTGAATTCAACTAGAAAATACAAACAAACTAAGCATTATAAATGCTTGAGTTTTTAAAATGTATGTTAGGTATTGATTTTATTGCGAATAAATTACAATATAACTACAAAAACCCTACAAATGTTGAACAAAAAAAATTTTCTAACATTTTTCTTCATCTTATATATTAATACGCAAACATCGAATGTTGTCGTACACTTTTTCAATATTAATTTTAGAATAAGGACAATTAAACGTATATCATTCGAAAGGTACTGCACCATAGATGTGCCGAATTATGTTGGATTTTAAATTGATGACCTTTGACCCGAAATATTAACGTTGAAAGTTTATATTAATTTTAGTTAGGGATCTCAGAACTGGGAAGAGATAGAATGAAGAATGAGGTATCGGATGAAAGGTCTAGCTGCACAATATGATTGAATATTGGATTGGTGACCTTTGACCTCAAATATGAGCGGAAAAGGAGCATTTATTAAATAAAAGCTAAACTATAAGAGGTGGAAAAACATGATGTAAGAAAGAAATTTAGACATTCATAAGATGTGCAAATAAAAATTTAATATTTTTCACCATCGTTTACGGTTACCCTACAATAAGCACTTTTTCATGTAACAAGTGTCAATATGTATTGTGATTGTAAAATTGCTTACAAATAATAAATTTTGAAATATTTCCGTTATTTTGACATCAAAATTATTGTGATATCTCGAAAACTATAGATGTTTTCAGTACAACGTTTTCTGTATGAAAATTCGTTGGTTGAGAAAAATAACGGTATACGAAAACTTTTTTGCTAATATTATCCATGAATAGTATGTTAAAATAATTTCCCGTTATTATGTCATCAAAAGTATTGCGATATTACGAAACCTGTAGATTTTTTCCATGCAATGTATTTCTTAAAGCAATGTCATTGCCTCAGAATGAGAAAAAAACAATTGATATTTCAAATTTTGATTTTGCATGCAAATATCTCAGCCATTTTTCAATCGATTTTCCCTAAATTTTCTTTGTCTGAAAGCTTAATTAAATAACTTTTGAGAAATAAGAAAAGATTTACCGTTATCTTACAAATTCAATTTCTTATGTTGTTTTCAAAAAAACTCTAAAATATTCAAGTTTTGCTTAAAAATTAGACCAGACATTCTTTTTTTGTAATTTTATTTTTGTTTTTCTATTTTCTTCTCTCACACTCTTTCATATACCATATCATTTATTTGCAAAAATTGCTTCATTTTGACACATAATTTAATTAAGTGTTTCTATCATCGAAAATCATGAGCTACCACCCTCTATGATTTTTGTATTTTTTATAAAGTTCGTCAGCTAAAAAAATAATTTCTGTGAAAAAATGTTTCAAATATTTCAAACCTATCCAAAGTTAAATACACAAATATATGTTTTAAACCATTTCCTTATCTACTTTATATATTATATATATTATTATTATATCTATATGTAAATAGGCGTAGGTAGAACAATGAAGAACCATTTTCTCCCGTGTCAACTGAATTTGATAATTTTTTTTTAAATCAACAAGAGTAGGGGGAAGGAGTGCACCGGATATCTATAGTGAACGTGGCACATCCCATACAACCCAAATTTGACGTAGGGGCGTGGCACTTTTCAGCAACCCAAATTTTCGGTAAAACTTTCGAACTATAATCAATGAAACGCGATAGGAAATTCCTTTTTGTCGTATTCTTCTACTGAAAAATTTGAGCGAGCTTTAGACAAAGGGGCGTGGCACCACCCATACAATTCAGAGTTTTTATATCGAATAGCTTTGGAAGTAAATGCCGGAAAGCAATGAAACTCAATATGGAGTTCCTACTTGCTGATATCCTTCTACTTAAAAGTAGAATATGGGAAGTAGGCTACTGGGACGCGCATTGGACAAAGGGGTGTGGCACTGCATTGACAAATTTTTGATATTGAATAGCTTGAAAGTAAAAGTCACAGAACATGGAAACTCAGAGTGAAGCATTTTGTGAATTCCTGCTGGTGGTGCGTATGGTGCGGTATGAGTTCAGTTACGTTTGCACATGAGTGAAGAAAGAAAAAAATGTTTTCAATAAAAATAAAAACAAAATCCATTTTTAAATGGTCGAACTTCGACCAAAGGCATTACTAGTATCAATAAATTCAAATATCAGATATGCTCGTATTTTCCAATCAAAATTAGTTCGAATTTTAAGAATCACATAAAATTTTTTTTAAAAAAAGGACAAATTTAATCTGAAAGTTTTCAATATACTAAAATTTCAACATTTAGCAATATAAAATGTTTTTTAAAAATATTTATTTTAAATAAATTTTATTATAAATTGCATCTCATTTGATTTTAATTTTGTTTTGGTCCTGAGAAGGACCGATTTTGCTTCGTTTGAGATATATTTAGTTTTTTTTTTTTATGCGCGTTCACCACGTATGCGACGAGCCAATTGAATGTCCTTTGGCATTATTGTTACACGTTTAGCATGAATAGCGCACAAGTTAGTATCTTCAAAGAGTCCCACTAAATATGCTTCACTTGCCTCTTGAAGAGCCATTACTGCTGAACTTTGAAACCGTAAATCCGTTTTGAAGTCTTGAGCAATTTCACGAACCAAACGTTGAAATGGCAATTTTCGAATTAACAGTTCTGTGCTCTTTTGATAGCGACGAATTTCTCGAAGAGCAACTGTGCCTGGACGATAACGATGTGGTTTTTTAACGCCACCCGTTGCTGGTGCACTTTTACGAGCTGCCTTTGTTGCCAATTGCTTACGTGGAGCCTTTCCACCAGTCGATTTACGAGCAGTTTGTTTTGTACGCGCCATTTTACACTTTTTTTCAAACAAACACTGTACCACACAACATTTTTTTATTTTTCTTGTTCTTCTTCACACAAAGTATTTTTATTTTGTTTTTTTTTTTTTTATCAACACTTTTCACTTCACTTCACTATGACAAATTTTCTTATATTTTAGAGCTTAAGTACTATTTGGCATGAAATCGTTTCAGATGTTCACATGTATGAAACTCTAAAAAGCAATATATTGCTGTCGCACTCTTTTCTTGGGCAATTTTTATATAAATAGAGCTCATTGGATAGAAGCAAGCATCAGTGATTGTGTGTCTTTGAAGTAATAAATAACTAATTGCAGTGAAGTTAAAAATAAAAAAGTAAGAAAAGTGAAGTGAAGTGAAGTGAAGTGACTTAAATTTGATTTGAAAGTAAAATACGTTAAAAAGTGATTTTTGATTATTTATTAAAATGACTGGACGCGGTAAAGGTGGAAAAGGTTTGGGTAAAGGCGGAGCAAAGCGGCATCGCAAAGTTCTTCGAGATAATATTCAAGGTATAACAAAGCCAGCTATTCGTCGTTTAGCTCGCCGTGGTGGTGTCAAGCGTATATCTGGTTTAATTTACGAAGAAACGCGTGGTGTTTTAAAAGTATTTTTGGAAAACGTTATACGTGATGCAGTTACATATACTGAGCATGCTAAAAGGAAAACAGTTACAGCTATGGACGTAGTATATGCTCTTAAAAGGCAAGGACGCACTCTTTACGGTTTTGGTGGTTAAAGAAAACTAAATATCATAGCTGAAATAGCATTTTAAAACAATCGGTCCTTTTCAGGACCACAAAATAAGAAAAAAAAATAGAGAGAAAAAATCTATTCTATCTTAGAAAAATTTTTCAAGTCAGAAAATTGATATATGTAGCTATATTTAAAATACATGTCGACTGTTTAAAAGAGTTAGTCTAATTTTTGTATTAATGCCTGAAAATTAAAAATTTATATATATACATTTAATAAAATAAATCTATTTTGTTATTAAATAGTTTTTATATTCAAATAAAGTAGTTTTGTCTATACTTATGTACAAATTTTTTTCAATTTAGCCTCCCTTGAAAATTTGAGAATCGCCGAGAAGAGAAGTTTCATATAAATATGCATTGCTGCTTATAGGCAATTTTTCGAAGTAAGTTGAGAATTGTTTATATTCAATTATTATAATAATTTTCATTTTTAAATTATATAAATGTATAATTACGATTGTATTGATAATTATACATATTAAAAAAAAAATTATTCAGATACATATCTAAAATATCAAGTTATTTAACTTTTTCTTTCAAAAAAATTTTATATTCGCCTTGAAAAGAAAAATTTTAAGTACACTTTTTATATTTCAATTGACCATTTTATTTTGTATTTATTCAAATAATACACATATAATAGAACATTTTCTATTTTATAGCTTTTAGATCTAAAAAAAACCTTATTTTTCACTCTCTGTGTATATCAGACTGTCGTCCTGAAAAGGACGGTTTGTTTATAAGTACTGTATATTGAAAAATTATGCCTTCTTTTCAGTTTTCTTTGGTAAAAGTACTGCTTGGATATTTGGCAAAACACCACCTTGAGCAATCGTTACACCAGATAACAATTTATTTAATTCTTCATCATTCCGAATAGCCAATTGTAAATGACGCGGTATAATTCTTGTTTTTTTATTATCACGTGCAGCGTTGCCTGCCAATTCAAGAACTTCAGCAGCTAAATATTCCATTACAGCAGCTAGATAAACAGGAGTGCCAGCACCAACTCGTTCAGCATAGTTTCCTTTGCGCAATAAACGATGAATACGACCGACGGGAAATTGAAGACCAGCACGATTGGAACGAGACTTTGCCTTTCCTTTAACTTTACCACCTTTGCCACGGCCAGACATTTTTCACAATTTTTTGTTTTTTTTTTTTTCTATCACAAATTTAACACTTCACAAATTTTTCACAACTGATACTCATCGCCTAAAATGACTTTGTATTTATACTTTTTTTTCATACGCTCAAGATCGTATGAGGGATGAAAATAAAAATCTTAACTATGCTTCTTTCGTACCTGAAAAACTCGTACAGAAAAAAGTACTTAAGGTTGGACATATTTTAGAGTTGATCAAATAAATTTGTGTTGTGTGATAAGTGATAAGTGAATAGTGAAAAAGAGTGGAAAAAAGTAAAAAAATTGAAAAAAGTGAAAAAAGTGAAGAAAGAAAAAAAAAATAAAATGCCACCGAAAACCAGCGGAAAAGCTGCCAAAAAGGCTGGAAAAGCACAGAAAAATATTACTAAAAACGATAAGAAAAGAAAGCGCAAAAGGAAGGAAAGTTATGCCATCTATATTTATAAAGTGATGAAACAAGTTCATCCTGATACTGGTATTTCTTCTAAAGCAATGAGTATCATGAACAGTTTTGTTAATGATATTTTTGAACGCATTGCTGCCGAAGCTTCTCGTTTGGCGCATTACAACAAAAGATCAACAATCACCAGTCGAGAAATTCAAACAGCTGTTCGTCTTCTGTTGCCTGGTGAATTGGCAAAGCATGCTGTTAGTGAAGGAACCAAAGCGGTCACAAAATACACTAGTTCCAAATAAACATTTATCGATTTACAAATCAATTGTTTCCTCTCCACAAAGGCCCTTTTCAGGGCCACAAAATAAATTTTTCAACTGGATAAAAATTATTGTCTGCATAAAATAGAATATTCTAAATATTTTCCTCAAAAAAAAAAAAAAAATAAAAGAAAAAATTCAATTGCGTAACATATAAAAATTGTACACACTTGGTATAGAATTAAACAAAGTGGTTAACAAAATGAAAGACTACGTATGTTAGAATTAAGAATATATAAAAATTATATTCAATAAAAATTTCATATATTTCTTACATTAAATTGCATTCACACATTCATTTAACTAATTCAATAATAGTTTATATAACATATTTAAGGTATAAAATACTATCTAAATATAGTCTATTTGTGTTACAATATAAAATTTATATCTTTTGTCTTTAGAAAATTTTGTAGCCCTGAAAAGGGCTTTGATTGAAATAAAATTCGCGATATAAACGAACTTTATATGAATTAAGTTAATTTGTTCACTTACTTCATTTTTTAGCTATGGGTTTTTTAACAGATTTTTTTGACACTTTAACTGATTTTTTTACCGCAGCTGTCTTTATAGATTTAGTTATCTTTCCTTTAGAAACTGCGCCGGCTGCTGCTTTGGTTTTAATAGGTTTTGATTTAGCAGATTCATTTTTTTTAATACCTTTAAGTTTGCTGCTTTTTTCCACTTTTTTCTTCTCAGTTGTCTTTTTTGAAATTACAGCTTTCTTCGTCTTTTTATCACCAGACAATGCTTTTTTAGTTGAAGTTAATTTCTTCTTTGGAGCCACTTTCGTCAATTTTCTACTTTCAATAGATTTTGATTTTTGTTTTGGTTCTTTACTGGCAGCAGCAGACAATTTAAATGATCCAGACGCACCTTTACCTTTTGTTTGAATTAGTTTGCCACTCACAACAGCCGATTTAAGATATTTCTTAATGAATGGTGCCAACTTTTGGGCATCACATTTATATGTTGCACTTATATATTTTTTAATTGCCAATAATGATGATCCACCGCGTTCTTTTAAATTCTTAATTGAAGCATCAACCATTTGTTGTGTTGGTGGATGAGATGGACCAGCAGATGGCTTCTTAGAAGTTTTTTTAATAACTTTTTTCTCAGCAGTAACAGCAACTGGAGAAGATGTTGTAGCAATTATGGTAGCCTCAGACATTTTATTTAAATATTCACTTTAAAACTTTTTTTTTAATTATATTCTATTCACACTTTAAATTCACTTTTAAATTCTGTTTGGTTTTTTTTTGCTCTTCCTTCACTTAAGCTACTAAATTTAGCCTCACTTGAAAATTTGAGAATCGCCGAGAAGAGACGTTTCATATAAATTTACATTTCTGTGTTTACACACTATTTCAACATGGTTTGTATGTCGCTTAAAGTAGTTTTAAACAAATTTTAAACAATTATATATAAAAAACTAACATCGATAACAAAATTTAAATATTTTTTTTCCATAATACATAATTCATATGGTTATTATGTATGAAAATTCGTCTGGAAACATTATGAAATTACGGAGAATATCATTATTGTAAATGAAATTTAAGAAATATTTTCCATGGTTGCGCGTCAAATACATGAATTAATTAAAAATTTCTATGACACATATAATATATAAATAATATTTTTCTTAAAAATGTATAAAACAAAATTATTCTTTAATATAAAAATTCATTATACGTATACATAACGGCTAGCGGCTCCCAGCAAATCTTAAATACGTCAACAATCAAAGTTGTATATTGCTAAAATAATAATTTAAAAAATTATATTATAATATAAATTATGAATGAAGATTTATATATTATGGACTTACAATAAAAGGCTGTCAATATATATTAAGTTATATGCTTATATGCATCAAATTATGCCACTTTACTACCATTTAATCAGTAAATCAGCCGATTTATTTAGTTATAATGTTAAAATAAAATTGAGAAAAATTACACAGTACGTTTATCAAGCAGCTAAAAATATTTTAGTGAATTTAACATCATATTCAATTGTTTTATATTGTTAATCGAAGTTACGTTTCCATTTATAAATGAACGAAACCTTACAAATGTGAATGATCGACATCGTTATAATGTTTAAATAAATTGAATTCAACTAGAAAATACAAACAAACTAAGCATTATAAATGCTTGAGTTTTTAAAATGTATGTTAGGTATTGATTTTATTGCGAATAAATTACAATATAACTACAAAAACCCTACAAATGTTGAACAAAAAAAATTTTCTAACATTTTTCTTCATATCAATAAATTCAAATATCAGATATGCTCGTATTTTCCAATCAAAATTAGTTCGAATTTTAAGAATCACATAAAATTTTTTTTAAAAAAAGGACAAATTTAATCTGAAAATTTTCAATATACTAAAATTTCAACATTTAGCAATATAAAATGTTTTTTAAAAATATTTATTTTAAATAAATTTTATTATAAATTGCATCTCATTTGATTTTAATTTTGTTTTGGTCCTGAGAAGGACCGATTTTGCTTCGTTTGAGATATATTTAGTTTTTTTTTTTTTATGCGCGTTCACCACGTATGCGACGAGCCAATTGAATGTCCTTTGGCATTATTGTTACACGTTTAGCATGAATAGCGCACAAGTTAGTATCTTCAAAGAGTCCCACTAAATATGCTTCACTTGCCTCTTGAAGAGCCATTACTGCTGCACTTTGAAACCGTAAATCCGTTTTGAAGTTTTGAGCAATTTCACGAACCAAACGTTGAAATGGCAATTTTCGAATTAACAGTTCTGTGCTCTTTTGGGAGCGACGAATTTCTCGAAGAGCAACTGTGCCTGGACGATAACGATGTGGTTTTTTAACGCCACCCGTTGCTGGTGCACTTTTACGAGCTGCCTTTGTTGCCAATTGCTTACGTGGAGCCTTTCCACCAGTCGATTTACGAGCAGTTTGTTTTTTACGCGCCATTTTACACTTTTTTTCAAACTAACACTGTACCACACAAAATTTTTTTATTTTTCTTGTTCTTCTTCACACAAAGTATTTTTATTTTGTTTTTTTTTTTTATCAACACTTTTTACTTCACTTCACTATGACAAATTTTCTTATATTTTAGAGCTTAAGTACTATTTGGCATGAAATCGTTTCAGATGTTCACATGTATGAAACTCTAAAAAGCAATATATTGCTGTCGCACTCTTTTCTTGGGCAATTTTTATATAAATAGAGCTCATTGGATAAAGGCAAGCATGATTGGATAGAGGCAAGCATCATCATCATCATTCATCGAATCAAGCATCGGTTGAACTTAACGTCAAATAATTTTGAAAAGAAAAAAAAAAAAAAAAAAAACGATAAAAAGCTTCTTTTATAGAACAAATTTATAAAAAAAGTGAAATATGAGTGAAAAAGACACCAATTTTGGTTTTATGAACAAATTTAATGAACTAGAATCTGCTGACAGTGATACAATGCTAGATAGCTTTAATAACTCAAGTCAGTGCCTTGGCGAGAGCTCCCAAGAAAAATCAAAAAAATCCGGAAAGAAGAAAAAAACTAAAAAGAGAAAATCTAACAACGAAGTTTTGACTGATGCTTCGAACGGCAGCTCAAACTATAATCTTCTGCTTGATAAGATCAGTGAATTAAGTGCAAAAATAGAAACTCTACAAAAACAAAATTTATTTTTAGTCACAACAAATCAAAATCTGAATAAAATGTTGGCAGATGTGCACAAAAACCCAAATGTGTCTTCAGTTACTGATATACAACAAGACATTGAGTGTGAAATGCTGGATGACTATCCCCCGCTTCCAACTCAACCGAGTGTTGAACCTAATTCTAACTCTTCTACAACAAGCAAAGGCTGTGCACTCAGTTTTCCTGCTAAAAACAAAAACAGCATCAATAACAGCAATAGCAATAACAACTCAGACGACAAATGTGATGACAACAATATAAGCAGCAAGAAGCAGACCACTGAAGCTGAGAGAAATCAAGGACGGAAAAAGCTACCACCAAGCCTTGTATGCTACAATATTGACCAGAAAATACTGACGGTGAGCTTATCCAAGACTTTGGGTCACAATAAATTTTCTTTTGATATTGTGAACAAAAATATAACGAGAGTTAATTGTTTGACAATGAACGATTATTTGACAGTAAAAAATTTTCTCAAAAAAGATGATTTCAAGTTTTTTACTTATACTCCTTCTGAGTTAAAACCATACTCTGTGGTTATAAATAAACTTCCTTCGTCTTATGAGAAAGATGAAATAATTGAATACATCAACGAACTAAAACTAAATATTAAAATTATTAATTTAATTAACTTGAATAAGTACAAATGGTTGATTCAGTTAGACAAAGAGTCTAATTTAAAAGAATTTAAAAACATTAGATACATCTTAAACTGCAAAATTAGTTTTGCAAATTTAAAATCACAATCTCCTGCGCAATGCAGAAATTGCCAGCGATACACACATGTTGCAAGCAATTGCAATATGCCGTATCGTTGCGTTAAGTGCTCTGAATCTCATGGGCCGGGAAACTGCAAAATCCCCCCAAAAGGAAAAAATAATATTGAGTACGTCGTTCAGGATCCTGAGACGGGCAAACTCACCAAACAAATTGGCTTGCCTTTAAAGTGTGCCAACTGTGACACTGAAGGTCACACTGCAAATTCTTCTTTATGTCCAAAAAGGCAAGAAATTATAAAGAGGCATAGTGAGAAAAAGATGGCTATGCAAAGGATTCCACCTCCAGCAAACTTGAGAACTAGCCAATCTTATGCATCTCATTTTAAAAATCATAAGTTGGCTGAGCCACCAAGAATCTTGACTAAAAATCAAAATTATTCTTATCAAAATTCAAATTATTCTGCCATCAATGATGACTGCATAAAATTTTTCGGAAAAAACTTTTATACTTGCCTCAATAAAGTGGCGTTATTTTCAAAAAGCTATGTTAATCTAAATGATAACTAGATCTAAATGATATTTTTAGATCTTCATGTTAATGAATAATAAAATTCTAAAATGTATTTTCATCAACGTAAATTCTCTGATATTCTTTAGTAAGCGAAACCTTTTAAAATTATTTCTTCAAATCCATAGGCCTGACATAGTGCTCGTAGCTGAAACTAAGCTATCGCAAAGACATAAGCTCACTTTTAGTGGTTATAATTTAGAAAGGCAGGATCGTGATACTGGTATGGGTGGAGGAACGGCCATTCTTGTAAGGGAAAATATTTCATATGAAAGAATCTTAGTTAATGCTAACCAACTTGAGTGCACAGCAATACGAATTAAAAATAATGATGGTAGTGGTATCTCTTTTGCGGCTTTATATAATAAACCTTCTGTTGCTTTGCAAGAAAGCGACTTAAACATTATAATTAATTCACTCAATACTGATGATTTAGTATTGGGTGGCGATCTCAATGCCCGACATCCTCATTGGGGTGATAGTGTTTGCAACATTAATGGCAACGTATTATCCCAGTGGGTATCAAGAAACCTGAATATAGCTATCATTCCAACTAAAAGTCCTACAAGGTTTTCTAGTTTCTTAGACCTCTTCTTGATATCATCTACTGTTGTAGTTGAATATAATCCAGATTTTCCTGGTTATTTGGAGACACTCGATGATTTCAAATCTGATCATAAAGCTGTGGAGCTGGTCATTTCTGGCAATAACACTCTAGAAATACCACCCATAACGGTGTATAATTATGAAAAAGTTAACATCAGAAAGTTCAACCACAGACTCCAAAGGGATCTTGTTGATCATGTACTCCCCAATAACTGCAATGCTACCTGCAATGAAATTGATAAATTTATAAATGAATTAAACAAAGCGATCGAAAGCGCTATTAACGAATCAGTACCAAAAGTGAACATTAGAAAAAGAGGCCCGATAAATCTGCCACGACACATTTTAGATTTTATAGCTAAAAAGAAAGTTCTCAGAAGACAGCAGCATCGTTGTATGGACCCATGCAGACAAAATACCCTGAAAGCCATTATCCGTAATATTGATACAATTGTGCGTGAGCTAATAAAAAAGCATGAGGAAGATTATTGGAATAATTTCTTTAAGAACATCAAGATGAATGATAAAACATATAAAAAAGTGAAAGGTCTTTGCGGTTTAAACAAAAAATCATAATAGGCAATTTGCTTAATGAAGATTCCGGCAACCTTGTCCAGACCCAAAGCGAAAAATTAAATCTTCTAGCAGAACACTTTGAAAAAGTACATGCTCAAAATCAAGACCTTGGAAGCACTGATTTCTCTAATCATGTTCACGGAGAAATATCTGTACTAAAAAGTGATGCACCATTTATAAATTTTAGCGAAATCTACCTATCTGATGGCTTATCATCTCCAATTGACTTAGACGAAAATACCTTTAAATATAAACAGCTCACAAATCCTTCAGAAGTTGCAAAATTCATTACATATAAAAACAATAAAAAAAGTTCTGGAAATGACGAAATTTCAAATTTTCTCCTCAAAAACACAGACAGTACATTTAGCAGACACTTATCGTCACTTTTTAATCATATGTATAATATAGGATACTTTCCAAAGATGTGGAAGAGAGCAAAGGTTGTTCCCATACTGAAACCAAATTCTAATGCAAAATTTCCAAAAAGTTACCGTCCAATTTCACTTTTGTCAAACATAAGCAAATTATTCGAACAAATTCTTGCCAAAAAAATTAAAAATCACGCAGATAACTTTAATATCTTTAAAAACTGCCAATTTGGTTTTAGACCGCATCTTTCCACGTCCCATGCCCTAACTTTATTGTCAGATTTTGTTGTTACAAATCTAAATCATAGGTGCGCTACAATAGCTGTCAGTCTTGACTTCGAACTGCTTTCGACACTGCTTGGATTGAGGGAATAATTTACAAAATGTACAAAATATTTAATTTTGATATTTATTTGTGCAGGATTATATATAGATATCTAACTGAAAGAAAGCTGAGCGTTTGTATTGGCGAAACCTTTTCTGAAGAAAAAAATGTTTTGGCTGGGGTACCTCAGGGATCAGTTTTAGGGCCAGTGCTTTATAATATATTTCTCGCGGATGTCCCAGATCCGGATCCTGACATACGCGTTCTCATATATGCTGACGATATTCTCGTACTCTGTTCAAGAGCCTCTCTTAAATTAGCAAACACTTCCATAAATTCATATCTGAGCTGTTTGTATACATATTTTCAAAAATGGAAATTAAAGCTTAACATACCGAAATGCGAATGTACTGTTTTCAAGGGAATTAAAAAGTATCTATATCCTAACTCAAGAAAATTCATTCCATCTATTAAAATTTCAGTTCATGATGTTACGTTTAAAGACAGAATCAAGTACTTAGGTATAATTTTGCATACCTCATTCAGCTTTTATCGTCATATTGATTATATTCTTGCGAAAGCAAAAAAGATGTTTTTTGTTTACAATAAATTCTTAAAAAATGCAAAGCAAACAGAATGCCAAATTAAATTAAACTGTTATAAGCAACTCATCCGACCAATTGTTTGCTATGCATTTCCGGTATGTTTTGCAATTTCATCTGCCCAAATGGAGAGACTGAGAGTATTTGAAAGACAATGTTTGAGATCTTGCACAGGAGTTGCTAGAAAAGTTTGTGACTCAGAAAATGTTCCAAAACTTTTTTCAAACAAATTTTTATATAACAAATTCAAAACTACAAGGATAGACTACTTTTTAATTGAATCCTCCATTAAATTTCTAAGTGATTTGCAATTTAATGATAACGACTTAATCGCAACGTATTTAAGAAAAGAGAATGATATTCAATTTCCTTTTGACGAAAAATATATCTATAATATTTTACATGATCGAAATAATAAATTACTCTTCTATCATAGAAGATTTAATACTTATAATACTGAAAATACAGTGTATAATATTTATCAAATAATAAACTGAAATTAATTTTGATGTTATTCTTGTTATTCCTAATTATAATGTTAAGTTACTCTTAATCTTGTTGTTGTTTTTATTACCTTTGTTATTATTTAAGTTATCTAGTTTTAAGATATACAAGAAAAAACAATGAAACTTCCTTTTTATGTATCCAATTTTTTGGGGAGATATTATTTAAAAGATTAAAATACATTCTAAAAAATGTGCCTTTAAAAAAATTCTATACTTGAGAGTAAAATATAAAAACTTAAATTCTTATATTCTTAGAAAAATACATTAGTATGTTAAGAAACATCTAAAACAATGTTCACTCTGTAAAATAATATTATTTGGATAAATAAAACGCTCTGTAGAGCAAGCATCTGTAGAGGCAAGCATCAGTGATTGTGTGTCTTTGAAGTAATAAATAACTAATTGCAGTGAAGTTAAAAATAAAAAAGTAAGAAAAGTGAAGTGAAGTGAAGTGAATTAAATTTGATTTGAAAGTAAAATACGTTAAAAAGGTATTTTTGATTATTTATTAAAATGACTGGACGCGGTAAAGGTGGAAAAGGTTTGGGTAAAGGCGGAGCAAAGCGGCATCGCAAAGTTCTTCGAGATAATATTCAAGGTATAACAAAGCCAGCTATTCGTCGTTTAGCTCGCCGTGGTGGTGTCAAGCGTATATCTGGTTTAATTTACGAAGAAACGTGATGCAGTTACATATACTGAGCATGCTAAAAGGAAAACAGTTACAGCTATGGACGTAGTATATGCTCTTAAAAGGCAAGGACGCACTCTTTACGGTTTTGGTGGTTAAAGAAAACTAAATATCATAGCTGAAATAGCATTTTAAAACAATCGGTCCTTTTCAGGACCACAAAATAAGAAAAAAAATAGAGAGAAAAAATCTATTCTATCTTAGAAAAATTTTTCAAGTCAGAAAATTGATATATGTAGCTATATTTAAAATACATGTCGACTGTTTAAAAGAGTTAGTCTAATTTTTGTATTAATGCCTGAAAATTAAAAATTTATATATATACATTTAATAAAATAAATCTATTTTGTTATTAAATAGTTTTTATATTCAAATAAAGTAGTTTTGTATATACTTATGTACAAATTTTTTTCAATTTAGCCTCCCTTGAAAATTTGAGAATCGCCGAGAAGAGAAGTTTCATATAAATATGCATTGCTGCTTATAGGCAATTTTTCGACGTAAGTTGAGAATTGTTTATATTCAATTATTATAATAATTTTCATTTTTAAATTATATAAATGTATAATTACGATCGTGGCGTCCGTGGCGTAGTTGGTTAAAGTGCGTGGCCGCTTTGTCAAAGAACTTTGGAAACCCAGGTTCGAACCCCAGCAGCGACAGAAAATTATTTGAATTAAAATAATTTTTCTGTACGGCCGCCACCTCTCTGCAGACAATGGCAAACCTCAAAGAGTAATCAAAAATGCCATGTAAAGCTTCTTGAGAACGAGAACTTTCCGTTCATCGCCGTTCGGAGTCGGCGTTAAGCATGTAGGTCCGGTTCTCGGTCAATTGTGTACAAACTTAATAACACGCACAACACAATTGATCATAAGAAGCTAGGTCAAAGTCCTTTCAAGGGCTGAAATGGCCAGTTACTTATTTTTTTTTTTTTATAATTACGATTGTATTGATAATTATACATATTAAAAAAAAAATTATTCAGATACATATCTAAAATATCAAGTTATTTAACTTTTTCTTTCAAAAAAATTTTATATTCGCCTTGAAAAGAAAAATTTTAAGTACACTTTTTATATTTCAATTGACCATTTTATTTTGTATTTATTCAAATAATACACATATAATAGAACATTTTCTATTTTATAGCTTTTAGATCTAAAAAAAACCTTATTTTTCACTCTCTGTGTATATCAGACTGTCGTCCTGAAAAGGACGGTTTGTTTATAAGTACTGTATATTGAAAAATTATGCCTTCTTTTCAGTTTTCTTTGGTAAAAGTACTGCTTGGATATTTGGCAAAACACCACCTTGAGCAATCGTTACACCAGATAATAATTTATTTAATTCTTCATCATTCCGAATAGCCAATTGTAAATGACGCGGTATAATTCTTGTTTTTTTATTATCACGTGCAGCGTTGCCTGCCAATTCAAGAACTTCAGCAGCTAAATATTCCATTACAGCAGCTAGATAAACAGGAGCGCCAGCACCAACTCGTTCAGCATAGTTTCCTTTGCGCAATAAACGATGAATACGACCGACGGGAAATTGAAGACCAGCACGATTGGAACGAGACTTTGCCTTTCCTTTAACTTTACCACCTTTGCCACGGCCAGACATTTTTCACAATTTTTTGTTTTTTTTTTTTTCTATCACAAATTTAACACTTCACAAATTTTTCACAACTGATACTCATCGCCTAAAATGACTTTGTATTTATACTTTTTTTTCATACGCTCAAGATCGTATGAGGGATGAAAATAAAAATCTTAACTATGCTTCTTTCGTACCTGAAAAACTCGTACAGAAAAAAGTACTTAAGGTTGGACATATTTTAGAGTTGATCAAATAAATTTGTGTTGTGTGATAAGTGATAAGTGAATAGTGAAAAAGAGTGGAAAAAAGTAAAAAAATTGAAAAAAGTGAAAAAAGTGAAGAAAGAAAAAAAAAATAAAATGCCACCGAAAACCAGCGGAAAAGCTGCCAAAAAGGCTGGAAAAGCACAGAAAAATATTACTAAAAACGATAAGAAAAGAAAGCGCAAAAGGAAGGAAAGTTATGCCATCTATATTTATAAAGTGCTGAAACAAGTTCATCCTGATACTGGTATTTCTTCTAAAGCAATGAGTATCATGAACAGTTTTGTTAATGATATTTTTGAACGCATTGCTGCCGAAGCTTCTCGTTTGGCGCATTACAACAAAAGATCAACAATCACCAGTCGAGAAATTCAAACAGCTGTTCGTCTTCTGTTGCCTGGTGAATTGGCAAAGCATGCTGTTAGTGAAGGAACCAAAGCGGTCACAAAATACACTAGTTCCAAATAAACATTTATCGATTTACAAATCAATTGTTTCCTCTCCACAAAGGCCCTTTTCAGGGCCACAAAATAAATTTTTCAACTGGATAAAAATTATTATCTGCATAAAATAGAATATTCTAAATATTTTCCTCAAAAAAAAAAAAAAATAAAAGAAAAAATTCAATTGCGTAACATATAAAAATTGTACACACTTGGTATAGAATTAAACAAAGTGGTTAACAAAATGAAAGACTACGTATGTTAGAATTAAGAATATATAAAAATTATATTCAATAAAAATTTCATATATTTCTTACATTAAATTGCATTCACACATTCATTTAACTAATTCAATAATAGTTTATATAACATATTTAAGGTATAAAATACTATCTAAATATAGCCTATTTGTGTTACAATATAAAATTTATATCTTTTGTCTTTAGAAAATTTTGTAGCCCTGAAAAGGGCTTTGATTGAAATAAAATTCGCGATATAAACGAACTTTATATGAATTAAGTTAATTTGTTCACTTACTTCATTTTTTAGCTATGGGTTTTTTAACAGATTTTTTTGACACTTTAACTGATTTTTTTACCGCAGCTGTCTTTATAGATTTAGTTATCTTTCCTTTAGAAACTGCGCCGGCTGCTGCTTTGGTTTTAATAGGTTTTGATTTAGCAGATTCATTTTTTTTAATACCTTTAAGTTTGCTGCTTTTTTCCACTTTTTTCTTCTCAGTTGTCTTTTTTGAAATTACAGCTTTCTTCGTCTTTTTATCACCAGACAATGCTTTTTTAGTTGAAGTTAATTTCTTCTTTGGAGCCACTTTCGTCAATTTTCTACTTTCAATAGATTTTGATTTTTGTTTTGGTTCTTTACTGGCAGCAGCAGACAATTTAAATGATCCAGACGCACCTTTACCTTTTGTTTGAATTAGTTTGCCACTCACAACAGCCGATTTAAGATATTTCTTAATGAATGGTGCCAACTTTTGGGCATCACATTTATATGTTGCACTTATATATTTTTTAATTGCCAATAATGATGATCCACCGCGTTCTTTTAAATTCTTAATTGAAGCATCAACCATTTGTTGTGTTGGTGGATGAGATGGACCAGCAGATGGCTTCTTAGAAGTTTTTTTAATAACTTTTTTCTCAGCAGTAACAGCAACTGGAGAAGATGTTGTAGCAATTATGGTAGCCTCAGACATTTTATTTAAATATTCACTTTAAAACTTTTTCTTTAATTATATTCTATTCACACTTTAAATTCACTTTTAAATTCCGGTTGGGTTTTTTTTTGTTCTTCCTTCACTTAAGCGATAAAGATTTTTTTTTTTTTGCGATAAAGATTTTTTTATTGACCCAATAATATTTGTACATGAATTATTCTTAAGAATATTGTTTATATTTGCTTGTTTTTCTAACATACATATATGTACTTATCTAGAATTTTATACATTTAAAGCTTTTATTTGTTTTTTATCACATATATTATTTTTAATGTTTTGCAGTAAGCTTAATTTTTATGCATATTTTCCCAAAAAATGGGTAAAAAAGGAAATTTCATTACATAACAAATCTTAAATATACTTAAAACTAAAAACAATAAGTGTGCCCAAGACAATCGAACAATAATTCTTGAAAATCAAGTAAAATGTTATATTTTCTTAGGCTGTAGTGTATTGACTTTCATTATATACAGTGTTGGTGATATCAATGGTTTGATACCTTCGGTGATAATACAATAATTTTTTATTATTATAAAGTTTATTGTTAGCATTAAATATTTTTATGTATATTGCGGAAAGATATCTCTCTTCAAATGGAAAATCAATTTCATTTTCTTTGGATAAGTAATTTATTAAGAGTTCATTATCTATATAAGAAGATTTTAATAAAAATTTAACAGCTGAAGCCACCAGAAAGTAGTCAATTCTCTCAATTTCACAAAAGTTATACAGAGATTCATTTGAAATTCTTTTTCTGAAATTATTTTGCAATTGCAAAGGCTGCCAATTCATATCCGAGCAAGTTCTTAGCATGTTCCTTTCGAAAATTCTAAGTCTCTCCATCTGGCTTGATGAAATATCAAACCATATAGGAAAGCCATAGATTAAGACAGGAGGTATGATCTGTTTATAGATGTTTAATTTTATATTTGCTTTTAAGCTTTTCATTTGTTTTTTTAGTATATTGAAATACGACATGTATACTTTTTTTGCTTTCCTTAAGACATAGTCGATGTGTCTTTCAAATCTAAATGAGCTGGTCAGCACTACACCTAAGTATTTTATTTTTTCTTTAAATTCTATAACTTGGCCCTGTATGCTAATATTTGGTGAAAATTTTCTTGCATTAGGATATAAATTTTTCCGGAGACCCTTAAAAATTGTACACTCACATTTATTTATATTTAGTTTAAGTTTCCACTTATTAAAATATTCATTTAATGTTATTAAATACTCGCTGATTATTTGTTCAGCGTTTTTTATCAGTGGCTTGGAACTTAATATGATAATGTCATCAGCGTAAATTAATGTTAGTGCAGATGGTCCTGGATCGGGCAAGTCTGCGAGAAGTAGATTATAAAGTACTGGGCCTAGAAGTGATCCTTGCGGTACTCCTGCCAAAATTGACTTTTCCTCTGATTTCTGATGTTGGTTAAAAACTGTAAATTTGCGATGAGAAAGATAACATAGTAAAATTCTACATAATGTTTTCTCAAAATTGTACATTTTGTACATTTTGAAAATTATTGCTTCAAACCAAGCGGTGTCAAATGCCTTTTCAAAATCTAAGCTAACAGCTATTGTAGCTTTTTTGTTATTTAAATTGGATGTCACAAAGTCGGACAGTAACATAAGAGCGTGGTTGGTGGAAAGAGCTGGTCTAAAGCCAAATTGATAGTTTTTAAGAATGTTGTGTTCTGTGATGTGTATTTTGATTTTTTTTAAAAGAAACTCCTCAAACAGCTTACTTATATTGGATAGCAGTGATATTGGCCTATAGCTTGTTAGATTTTTGGGGTTTGAGTTAGGTTTTAGGATTGGAATAATTTTTGCACATTTCCAGTTATTCGGAAAATATCCTATATTGTATATATGATTAAATAAAATAGCCAAGAATTTCAGAAAAAAAGTTTTGGTTTTTCTGAGCACAAAGTTAGAGATGCCATCGTCTCCAAAACTTTTCTTATTATTTTTGTGCTTTAGTGCTATTTTTATGTCAAAAGCTGTTACAAACTGGCTGTAGGCTTGTGCCAAAGTATTATTTCCTATTACAGAACTTTCACCATCAGCAGTAATGGCATTATCAAAATTGACAATTGGATCGTTATTATTTAAATCCAAAATTTGACTTTGAACAAAATTAGTAAATGGCACAGAGCCCATATTTAAGTTTTGTCGATGAGTTTGCTCAAAGTTCTCAGCAAGTGAGTTAATTTTACATGAATTCTCAATTATAACTCTGCCATTCGCATCCAGTAGTTCTGATAACTCAGGTTTTCTGTTAAGGCCACAGAGTCCTTTAATTTGCTTGTATGTTTTGTTGTTCATTTTAATATTTTTAAAATATTTACACCAGTATTTATTTTCGTGTATAATTATAAGTTCATGAATTATTTTGTCAAGATTTTTGACAGTGGCTTTTAATATCGCCTTAGCTTGTGGATCTACACATCTGTAAAATTGCTTTCGCAATCTTTTCTTTTCAGTAATGAACTGAATAATTGTTGGTGGTAGGTTTATTTGACCTCTCTTTCGTATTATGGCTTTAGGTGTTGATACGTTTATTGCAGACTCAAATGCCGGGCACAGATTCGAAATGCAATCATCAACCTCTGTTTTTGTGACAACTCTATCCAAGGGCAACAAGTGGTTACTTAACCTTTCTCTTAATTCAGCGTTGAAAGCCTCAACATCCAAACTGTCCCATTTGAAGACCTCAATTGGGGGAGTTTTTGCAATTTCAGTGGCCAGAACATTTAGTTCTACTGCACTGTGATCAGATTCATAAAAAATTGTTTTGAGACAGTCTGGATGTTGAGGCTCAAACTCGACGCAGACTGGAGCGGACGTTAAAAAGATATCTATATATGAGCCGCATGTTGAGACCCTAGTTGGCAAATTAGATGGAATTATTTGTAGATGAGAGTAATGAGTTAACCATCTAGCTAACGTTCTACCACTTGTGTTAGTAAGTGAATTTCCCCAATTGGGATGTTTTGCATTCAAATCCCCGCCCAGAACTATTTTGTCAGAATCTATATTCGAAATTATTTTATTTAGATCAGCATCTCGAAGCGACTCATTCGGCTTGTTGTACATTGCTACAAAAGTTATTTTGCTGCCATCAATGAGATGAACTTTTATGGCAGTGTTTTCAATTAGTTCTGCATCTATACTTATTCTTTCGTAACTAAAGTTTTCTCTTATACAAATGGCAGTTCCTCCACCATTTCCCTGAGCTCTGTGCTGCCTAATTAAATTGTAACCTTTAAAAGTCAGTCTATGTCTTATGTTAAGCTTATGTTCAACTATCAAGACAACATCTGGTCTATGCTTGATTAAAAACAAATTAAAGAAATGCCTCCTTTGTAGAGATACTAAGGAGTTAACATTTATTAATATGCATTTTATTTTTTTTATCATTACTTAAGATTTTTATGAACAAATTGAGAAAAACAACCCAAAGAGTTGTTCTTGCTTTACATGAGGTGGTGCATTTCTTTCATACGTAGGCATGAATTGATTTATTTTCTGGATGATTTCCGAAAAGCTTTTTCCGAACACACTTTGGCATTCATTATTTATGAAAGAGAAGTTATTGTTATTATTACGTGAGGGATAATTATTACTATTGTGAGAAATATCATTTGTCATTATTGAAATATGATTGTTATTTTGTTGTGCGTTAAAACGCAGTGCATCAGCATACGACTTAAGTGGTGTACTAAAGTTTAGGGCTGATTTTTTTGCAAAGACTTTTCTTGCTTCTTTTTCTTGTCTTTTTTCATTTATTGTGTTCTTAAGCCTTTGATACACAATGCATTTTTTATAATTGGAAGTATGCCCTTCCGACTTGCAAAGTACGCAGTAAACCGGGACTCCAATTTGCTTTTTAATTGTTCCATCACTAAGCGTTTTAGTTATTATGTCATTATTTAGGTCCTTTGGAGGAATTCTACAATTTTTTGGTCCATGGTTACCACCGCATTTCACACACCGAAAGGGCATATTGCAATTCATTGCTGCATGGTTGTACCTTTGGCAGCGCTTGCATTGCAAAATTTTTTGATTTTTAAATTTTTCAAAATAAACTCTATTTTAATTTAAATATTTGATATTTAATATTTCTGAAATACTAGACGAGTTATCAAATTGGACCAGCCAGTTTGATTTAATTTTTGAGACTTTATTAACTTTTATATTTAGCTCAACTAAATTTAAAGCGCTTATGAGATCATTCTCATTATAAAATTCGGGAAAATTTTTTAGAATAAAAGAAATTGGTTTTTCGCTTTTTGGTGTATAAGTAAAATATTTAATATTTTCCGCATCAAACATTTCTTTGACTTTTTTAAAGTCATTTAAATTAAGTATTTGCACTAAAGTGCTATCACTATTTTTTTTATTAAAATAATAATTTTTATTATTAATACTTTTAAATATTTTATTACTTAACTCCTTAATATCTTCGTTGCTAATTATCATTTGCGGGGGTTTTTCTGAGCCCGGCTTCTTCACAGGTTGGCTCTCACTTGCCCATCCTTTATTCTGCTACCAGCTGAAGTAGTTGCTGCAGACCGGCATGCCTTTTTAATTTTTTCAGCTTCTTTTGTTGAAGGAAATTCCCTGCATTCTTCGGTATCGATGTCAATATCGATGTCATCACACGATGAGAGTTCGTAAAATTTGTTGTTTTTTAAATAACACTCGTTTTCGTTGTTTTTTAATTTATTTTCAAGTTCAAAACAAAGATTTTTCAAGTCTTCTATTTGTTTTGCTTGGATTGTTATTTTTTGATTTAAGTCCACTTCACTTTGCAGATTTTTAACTTTATTGAAAGCACCCTCATATTCTGCCACTTTCGATTTACGTCTTTTATGACTGTTAGATCTGACCACTTTTTGTTGTTGTGAATCATCACAATTTTGTGGCGTGTCCATTGTTGCCATTTTTTTCACATTGTTCACTTTGCCTTTAAAGTCACTATCTTTACTACGGCTTGTTTTTAAAATATTTTTTCTTTCGATGCGCAAATTTCTACGCTTATCAAACTTTATTCAATATTTGTGTTTTATTTTAAAAAGTTTACATCAATTTTTTAGTTTTTTAATAGTTTTTAAATAGTTTTAAATCACTGCACAACACAACACTTCACTTCACTACTCAGTAGTAACAGCAACTGGAGAAGATGTTGTAGCAATTATGGTAGCCTCAGACATTTTATTTAAATATTCACTTTAAAACTTTTTCTTTAATTATATTCTATTCACACTTTAAATTCACTTTTAAATTCTGTTTGGTTTTTTTTTTGCTCTTCCTTCCTCCTTCCCTTTCCCTTCACTTAAGCTACTAAATTTAGCCTCACTTGAAAATTTGAGAATCGCCGAGAAGAGACGTTTCATATAAATTTACATTTCTGTGTTTACACACTATTTCAACATGGTTTGTATGTCGCTTAAAGTAGTTTTAAACAAATTTTAAACAACTATATATAAAAAACTAACATTGATAACAAAATTTAAATATTTTTTTTCCATAATACATAATTCATATGGTTATTATGTATGAAAATTCGTCTGGAAACATTATGAAATTACGGAGAATATCATTATTGTAAATGAAATTTAAGAAATATTTTCCATGGTTGCGCGTCAAATACATGAATTAATTAAAAATTTCTATGACACATATAATATATAAATAATATTTTTCTTAAAAATGTATAAAACAAAATTATTCTTTAATATAAAAATTCATTATACGTATACATAACGGCTAGCGGCTCCCAGCAAATCTTAAATACGTCAACAATCAAAGTTGTATATTGCTAAAATAATAATTTAAAAAATTATATTATAATATAAATTATGAATGAAGATTTATATATTATGGACTTACAATAAAAGGCTGTCAATATATATTAAGTTATATGCTTATATGCATCAAATTATGCCACTTTACTACCATTTAATCAGTAAATCAGCCGATTTATTTAGTTATAATGTTAAAATAAAATTGAGAAAATTACACAGTACGTTACGTTTATCAATCAGCTAAAAATATTTTAGTGAATTTAACATCATATTCAATTGTTTTATATTGTTAATCGAAGTTACGTTTCCATTTATAAATGAACGAAACCTTACAAATGTGAATGATCGACATCGTTATTATGTTTAAATAAATTGAATTCAACTAGAAAATACAAACAAACTAAGCATTATAAATGCTTGAGTTTTTAAAATGTATGTTAGGTATTGATTTTATTGCGAATAAATTACAATATAACTACAAAAACCCTACAAATGTTGAACAAAAAAAATTTTCTAACATTTTTCTTCATATCAATAAATTCAAATATCAGATATGCTCGTATTTTCCAATCAAAATTAGTTCGAATTTTAAGAATCACATAAAATTTTTTTTAAAAAAAGGACAAATTTAATCTGAAAGTTTTCAATATACTAAAATTTCAACATTTAGCAATATAAAATGTTTTTTAAAAATATTTATTTTAAATAAATTTTATTATAAATTGCATCTCATTTGATTTTAATTTTGTTTTGGTCCTGAGAAGGACCGATTTTGCTTCGTTTGAGATATATTTAGTTTTTTTTTTTATGCGCGTTCACCACGTATGCGACGAGCCAATTGAATGTCCTTTGGCATTATTGTTACACGTTTAGCATGAATAGCGCACAAGTTAGTATCTTCAAAGAGTCCCACTAAATATGCTTCACTTGCCTCTTGAAGAGCCATTACTGCTGAACTTTGAAACCGTAAATCCGTTTTGAAGTCTTGAGCAATTTCACGAACCAAACGTTGAAATGGCAATTTTCGAATTAACAGTTCTGTGCTCTTTTGGAAGCGACGAATTTCTCGAAGAGCAACTGTGCCTGGACGATAACGATGTGGTTTTTTAACGCCACCCGTTGCTGGTGCACTTTTACGAGCTGCCTTTGTTGCCAATTGCTTACGTGGAGCCTTTCCACCAGTCGATTTACGAGCAGTTTGTTTTGTACGCGCCATTTTACACTTTTTTTCAAACTAACACTGTACCACACAAAATTTATTTATTTTTCTTGTTCTTCTTCACAAAAAGTATTTTTATTTTGTTTTTTTTTTTTATCAACACTTTTCACTTCACTTTACTATGACAAATTTTCTTATATTTTAGAGCTTAAGTACTATTTGGCATGAAATCGTTTCAGATGTTCACATGTATGAAACTCTAAAAAGCAATATATTGCTGTCGCACTCTTTTCTTGGGCAATTTTTATATAAATAGAGCTCATTGGATAGAGGCAAGCATCAGTGATTGTGTGTCTTTGAAGTAATAAATAACTAATTGAAGTGAAGTTAAAAATAAAAAAGTAAGAAAAGTGAAGTGAAGTGAAGTGACTTAAATTTGATTTGAAAGTAAAATACTTTACAAAGTGATTTTTGATTATTTATTAAAATGACTGGACGCGGTAAAGGTGGAAAAGGTTTGGGTAAAGGCGGAGCAAAGCGGCATCGCAAAGTTCTTCGAGATAATATTCAAGGTATAACAAAGCCAGCTATTCGTCGTTTAGGTATCAAATGAAAGCACGTCCGCACAAAGACAAATTATAATTCAAATGAATGGCTGAAGAAACAACTTTAAAATGATAAATTTTGAACCAACTTGGACCTTCAGCTTAGGAGATATAAGCAAAAGAAGTTGATGATTTTGTTTTCATTGTAAAATTGGAAAATCGTGTCGCTTAAGGACAACTAAGGTATAAAACAAAAGAACATCCGCACAAAGACAAATTATAAATCATATGAAAAACTTAAGAAACACATTTACAAGGATCAATTGCTGGCCTCTACCATAGGAGATTTCAGCAAAAAAATTTAAGGATTTTGTTTTAAATTTAAAATTTAGAAAATCCTGTTGCTTAAGGGCAACTAAGGTATCAAACGATAGAACATCCGCGCGAAGACAAATTGTAAATCACATGAAAAACTTAAGAAACACCTTTACAAGGATCCACTGCCGAATACTCTAGGGCCACAAGCTTAGAAGATATCAGCAAAAGAAGTTGAGGATTTTGTTTTCATTGTAAAATTGGAAAAGCATGTGGTTTAAGGACAACTTATGTATTAAATAATAATACGTATTGTACAATGACAAGTTATTTATAAAATGAAAGGCTGAAAAAACACCTTTACATGAATCTAGAAGATATCTTAGAAGATATCAGCAAAAGAAATTAAAGATTTTGTTTTCATTATAAAATTTTAAAATTTTATCGCTTACGGACAACTTAGGTATCAAATGAAAGCACGTCCGCACAAAGACAAATTATACTTCAAATGTAAGGCTGAAGAAACACATTTAAAATGATCAATTTTGACACAACTTGGACCTTCAGCTTAGGAGATATAAGCAAACGAAGTTGATGATTTTGTTTTCATTGTAAAATTGGAAAATCGTGTAGCTTAAGGACAACTTAGGTGTCATATTAAAGGGCATGCCGCACAATGACAAATTATAAATCAAATGAAAGACTGAAGAAACACCTTTACAAGGATCAATTGCTGACGCCACTTCTGCCTCTACCATAGGAGATTTCAGCAAAACAATTTAAGGATTTTGTTTTAAATTTAAAATATAGAAAATCCTGTTTCTTAAGGGCAACTTAGGTATCAAACGATAGATCATCCGCACAAAAACAAATTATAAATCACATGAAAAACTTAAGAAACACCTTTACAAGGATCCACTTCCGAATACTCTAGGGCCACAAGCTTAGAAGATATCAGCAAAAGAAGTTGAGGATTTTGTTTTCATTGTAAAATTGGAAAAGCATGTGGTTTAAGGACAACTTATGTATTAAATAATAATAAATACGTATTGTACAATGACAAGTTATTTATAAAATGAAAGGCTGAAAAAAGACATTTACAAGGATCCACTTCCGAACACTCTAGGGCAACAAGCTTAGGAGATATAAGCAAAAGAAGTTGATGATTTTGTTTTCATTGGAAAATCATGTCGCTTAAGGACAACTAAGGTATCAAATGAAAGGACTTCCGCACAAAGACAAATTATAATTCAAATGTAAGGCTGAAGGAACACATTTAAAATGATCAATTTTGACACAACTTGGACCTTCAGCTTAGGAGATATAAGCAAAAGAAGTTGATGATTTTGTTTTCATTGTAAAATTGGAGAATCGTGTCGCTTAAGGACAACTTAGGTATCAAATGAAAGGACTTCCGCACAAAGACAAATTATAATTCAAATGTAAGGCTGAAGAATAACCCAATAATTAATTTAAGGGCAGTGTCGAGGCGAAAACTCTTATTCATTTCACGTCTTCAGCCCGACACAACAACTGAAAATGTAATGACGTTTGTCAAACAAAATATATTATATAGTCAAATGCATTCTGTTCATGCAAAAAAATTGGTAACAAGCCTTCCCACGCCTCCTTTATTCTAACGGTTGCAGCTGAAGAGTTTGCATCTGTTCTTAACTCTAAAATGTGGGCCGATAATATCCTCGTTTCTGAGCTTACGCCTAAAAATAAGTCTAGAGGGACGAATAAAATCGCCCATCAGACCCAAAAAAACTAAATAGATTATCGATTACGTTCTAAAACGCGCGACATATTTTTGGCGTCTCAGAATTTCTCTGAGGATATTATCGCGTTAACAGAAACATGGCTGAACGGAAGCATTACTGACTTGGAATTGTTTGACAATAGTTTTCAAGTTTTTAGAAGAGACAGACACACTAACAATATTTCTGCTGTTGGTGGTGGTGTCCTTTTAGCTGTAAGGAATTCCTTTGTCAGTTCCTTAATTGATATTCCCTGCTCTTCTAATATCGAACTTATATGCGTTATACATTGTAATTCCAATGTATATGTTATTAATGCGTATGTTCCCCCAAAGAGCAGTGCAGAAGTTTATGCAAGCCTTGCGGATTGCATAGAATATATAATAAGTCTACTTGACGTTACTGACGACATTTTACTGTTGGGCGATTTCAATCTGCCTGACTTAAAATGGCATTCTTCCGACGATGATACATATTTTTGTGCATCAAATTCGAAGACTCGCCAAGAACATATATTTGTTGACAATATATGTTCTGACTTACAACAAGTAAGTTGTATTTATAATAGTCTTGAAAGACTTCTTGACCTGGTCTTAACTACAGACAGTAACAATGTAATTGTTAAGAGGGCCTTTCATGCTCTGACTAATGTTGATGAATACCATCCACCATTGAGCATTTGGTATAAATCGGACAGGGAGAGCATAGTAAATTCGAGTTCAATCGATAAGGTTTATGAATTCAATTTTAAAAAAGCTGACTTTTTGAAGTTGAATCATTTACTTCATAACAAACTAAATGTTATTTTAGAGTACTTCAATGGAAATAACCTTGATGATTCCATAAATTTTTTTTATATGGAGCTCTTTACTGTGTTTTCTCAGTCCGTACCATATAGCCTCAAATTTGCGAAAAACTGTGCGTACCCTTGGTACACAAAGGATTTAAAAACTCTTCGCAACAACAGGAATAGGGCATGGAAGAAATATGTCTGTAGTTTAGACTCAAATGACCTGGAAACCTACAAACGTTTGTTTCTGGAATTTGAAAATAGCTCTGCTGCATTTTATAATGAATATTTAGACGATATAGAGCTGAGAATACTGTCTGATCCAAAGAAGTTTTGGGGATTCATAAATACAAAGAAAAAATCCGATGGATTCCCTTCATCATTCAAAACTGTTGATGGAATTACTGACGATCCCGTCATTATTTGTGGTTTATTTGCAAATCTTTTTAAAGAATCATTTTGTTCGGGTTCTTTTGATCCTGATGAGGGGTATTTTGAATATATGAATTCTACACCCAGAGTTTCTTTGGACTCTTTATCCTTTACCTCAGAGGATATTTTGAAATATATTAGTTCGATCGATGAAGATTTTAGCGCTGGACCTGACGGAATTCCTGCCGCAGTGTTAACTCAATGCGGTACAATTTTGTGTCAACCACTTTCTTTGTTATTTAATAAATCTATAAACGAAAGTTATTTTCCACTGTTTTTGAAAAAATCATTTATTAGTCCTATCTATAAAAAAGGTTGCAGGAATGATGTCATTAACTACAGGCCCATTGCTAAACTGTCATCGATTCCAAAACTTTTTGAGCGAATCGTGTATGATCGGGTAAAAATTCACTGTCGTGAAGTCATAACAACTCGTCAGCATGGTTTTGTTAGTGGCAGATCTACGGTATCTAATCTGCTCGATTTTACAACGTTTTGCTAAAACACCATTGAATCTGGTTGCCAGGTCGACTGCATCTACACTGATTTTAGCAAGGCATTTGATAAGTTACCACACAATTTAATTCTATTTAAACTTAAGTCCATTGGATTTCCACAATATTTTGTAAACTGGATTAAATCGTATTTGTCAGACCGATCTTATCAAATACGATTCCGAGGGGTTTTGTCTGCAGAGTTTATTGCGTTATCTGGTGTTCATCAAGGAAGTCACCTAGGTCCACTTCTGTTTATTTTAGCCATTAATGATGTGACCCATATCATTAAAAACTCTCATCTGCTTATTTATGCGGATGATATGAAAATATACAGAAAAATAAATTCTCAAGACAATTCAGCCCTACTCCAGTCCGATCTGAAATCTTTTGAAGTTTGGTGTTCTAAAAATAATATGTTTCTTAATCCAGATAAATGCCAAACTATGACCTTTTCGCGAAAAAGGAATAATTTAGTTTTTGATTATAAGATAAAAGATACTGCTTTATGTCGTGTGGATGTCGTTAAAGATCTGGGAATATGTATGGATTCTAAGCTTTCCTTTAACATTCATATTGATAACATTTGTAAAAAAGCATCTTCTATGCTTGGATTTATTAAACGCTGGGCCAAAGAATTCAATAGCATGATTACGACTACAACGCTGTATTATGCAATAGTGCGTCCTCACTTGGAGTACGCAAGTCAAGTTTGGTCTCCAAGTTACAATGTGCATGTTGATCGAATAGAGAGAATCCAAAAATGCTTCGTTCGGTTTGTCCTAAGAGGCTTAAGTGGATTTGACATTTTAAACCTTCCTCCTTATGAGGATCGCTTGAAACTTTTAAAAATGCAATCATTGAGTGAGCGAAGGAAGTCTGCAGATATCGTCTATTTGCACCAACTCATCACCGGTGTATTCGATTCTCCAGAACTTCTTTCTCTTATAAATTTTAATTCTAATCGTAGAAGCAGTAGAAATGCTAATAATTTCATTTACTTACCATTTAGTAGAACAAATTATATGTTAACTGCTCCTTTAAACCGTATGAGTAAATTAGTTAACAATTGTAGCTTTTTTGATGTTAACTTGTCTAAAGGTCAACTTAAGAGTAGATTAAAAACTATTGTGTAATTGCATGGTTATGTTTTTGCATGGTTAGTCGTGATGTCTTGTGTTGTCCTTGAGCCAAACCATATTTTGGTGGGTAAATTTTTCTCACATAAGCTTATTTTGAGCCACTTGTATTAATATCGTTGAAAATTTCAAAGATATTTGGATTGTGACTTTAAATGTGTTAATGATGAGAATGTGCGAAAAAGCTGTAGTAGCTAAACTCGATTGTTATTGCATGTTAAAAAAAAAGAAACACATTTAAAATGATAAATTTTGACACAACTTGGACCTTCAGCTTAGGAGATATAAGCAAAAGAAGTTGATGATTTTGTTTTCATTGTAAAATTGGAAAATCGTGTCGCTTAAGGACAGCTTAGGTATCAAATGAAAGTGCATGCCGCAAAATGACAAATTATAAATCATATTAAAGACTGAAGAAACACCTTTACAAGGATCAATTTCTGACCACACTACTGCCTCCTGGATAGGAGATATCAGTAAAATAAGTTGATGATTTTTTTTTTTCATTGTAAAATTAGAAAATCCTGTCGCTTAAGGTCAACTTTGGTATCAAAAGAAAGAACATCCGCACAAAGACATATTAAAAATAACATGAAAAACAAAAAAAAAACCTTTACAAGATTTAAGAGGATCCACTTCTGAACAAACTAGGGCCACAAGCTTAGAAGATATCAGTAAATGAAACTGAAAATGTTGTTTTCATTGTAAAAATGAAATATTCTATCGCTTTAGGAACGCCGAGGTATCGAACAAAAGGACATGCCGCCCAGTGACAAGTTATATATCAAATGAAAGACTAAAAACACCTTTACAATGGTATATTTCTAACACCACTAGTGCCACTAGCTTAGAAGATATAAGATAAATGAGTAAAGATTTTGTTTTCGTTTGAAAATTGGAGAATCGTGTCGTTTAACGAAAATTTGGGTATCAAATAAAAGGACATGCCACTCAATAAATAGTTATGTATCATATGAAAGGTTGAAAAAACACATTGAAAATTTGATTTTTTGATTTTTTTGAGGAGATATCTAGCTTAGAAGATATCAAGCTAAGGTGATATAAGCAAAAAAGTTAAAGATTTTATTATATTTGTAAAATGGTATCACTTAAGGACAACATAGGTATCAAACAAAAGAACATCCGCACAAAGACAAATTAAGAAACACATTTACAATGATCCACTACCGAACACTCTAGGGCCACAAGCTTAGAAGATATCAGCAAAAGAAGTTGGGGATTTTGTTTTCATTGTAAAATTAGAAAAGCATGTGGTTTAAGGACAACTTATGTATTAAATAATAATACGTATTGTACAATTACAAATTATAAATCAAATGAAAGACTGAAGAAACACCTATACAACTTATGTATTAAATAATAATACGTATTGTACAATGACAAATTATAAATCAAATGAAAGACTGAAGAAACACCTATACAACGATCAATTTCTGACCCCACTTCTGCCTCTACCATAGGAGATTTCAGCAAAATAATTAAAGGATTTTGTTTTCATTTTTTCATTTAGAAAACCCTGTTGCTTAAGGACAACTTAGGTATCAAACGAAAGAACATCCGCACAAAGATAAATTATAAATCACATGAAAAACTTAAGAAACATCTTTACAACGATCCACTTCCGAACACTCTAGGACCAGAAGTTTAGGAGATATCAGCAAAAGAACATAAGGATTTTGTTTTCATTGTAAAATTGGAAAAGCATGTGGTTAAAGGACAACTTATGTATTAAATAATAATACGTTTTTACAATGACAAGTTATTTATAAAATGAAAGGCTGAAAAAGCACCTTTACATGGATCCACTTCCGAACACTCTAGGGCCACAAGCTTAGAAGATATCAGCATTTCTTTTGCTGATTTTCGATTTTTTCAAGGATTTTGTTTTCATTGTAAAATTCGAAAATTGTATCGCTTAGGGACAACTTAGGTATCAAATGAAAGGACGTCCGCACAAAGACAAATTATAATTCAAATGTAATTCTGAAGAAACACATTTAAAATGATCAATTTTGACACAACTTGGACCTTCAGCTTAGGAGATATAAGCAAAAGAAGTTGATGATTTTGTTTTCATTGTAAAATTGGAAAATCGTGTAGCTTAAGGACAACTTAGGTGTCAAATTAAAGTGCATGCCGCACAATGACAAATTATAAATCAAATGAAAGACTGAAGAAACACCTTTACAAGGATCAATTGCTGACCCCACTTCTGCCTCTACACTAAGGGAAAAAAATATTAAATTTATCCAAAAACATTTTTAATTTACCCAAAAAGCGAGTCATTTTTGCACCAATAACGCATTTGAATAAATCGACTACGTAAATATTTAAAATTTATTTGAATGCTTTTTTAATTAAATTAAATATTTAAATATTTAATCAAAATTAATAAAAAATATATTAAAATTATGCACGAATTTTTTTAAAATATCTTTCTAATATTTACTATTCTAAAATAAACTATCGCATTTAAAGAAAATTTATATAAAAATATTGAATTTAAAAAAAAACATATTTAAATTGAATATGTTATTAGTGGTTTTATGGTATTATTTTCTTCATATTGCGTTCATCAAATGCCATTGCCTATATAATTTATTCTCGCTTCACTTTTTTCGTTCTCTAATTTATACTATTTTTGACAGTTGGTGCCCTAATATTGCACCAACTGTCAAACATAGTATAAAATAGAGAACGAAAAAGTAATCTACAAAATATATCTAGGTAGAAGCAAACTATGCAGGTAAATGACAACCGGTCCAAGATGTTCTTGAGAAAACACCGAGTTGTCACTCCACCCTACATAATTTCATTTCGTTGCCAAACATGCATACTATATTACTCCTGAAACAATAACTAAATGCGAACTATGAGAACTATAAGAACTGCAAATGCAAAAAAAAAAACTGCAGAAACAGAGTGCGATGCTGTTGCTGCTTGTCGGAGTATGTGTGTACGTGTGCGATGCTGTTGCTGCTTGCTTGTATGGAATATGTGTGTACGTGTGTGGTATAAATAAAATTCAAATACGGGAAAAAAACGAGTTGTATGGAAAACATTGGATTTATCCACGTACATATTTGAATAAAATTTATACTCAGGCGTGGATAATGCTAATATGCGTTATTTCCCTTAGTGTACCATAGGAGATTTCAGCAATCAATTGCTGCCCCACTTCTGCCTCTACCATAGGAGATTTCAGCAAAATAATTTAAGGATTTTGTTTTAATTTTTAAATTTAGAAAACCCTGTTGTTTAAGGACAACTTAGGTATCAAACGAAAAAGCATCCTCACAAAGACAAATTATAAATCATATGAAAAGCTTAAGAAATACATTTACAAGGATCCACTTCCGAACACTCTAGGGCCACAAGCTTAGAAGATATCAGCAAAAGAAGTTGAGGATTTTGTTTTCATTGTAAAATTGGAAAAGCGTGTGGTTTAAGGAAAACTTATGTATTAAATAATAATACGTATTGTACAATGACAAGTTATTTATAAAATGAAAGGCTGAAAAAAGACCTTTACAAGGATCTACTTCCGAACACTCTAGGGCCACAAGCTTAGGAGATATAAGCAAAAGAAGTTGATGATTTTGTTTTGATTGTAAAATTGGAAAATCGTGTCGCTTAAGGACAGCTTAGGTATCACATGAAAGTGCATGCCGCAAAATGACAAATTATAAATCATATTAAAGACTGAAGAAACACCTTTACAAGGATCAATTTCTGACCACACTACTGCCTCCTGGATAGGAGATATCAGTAAAATAAGTTGAGGATGTTTTTTTCATTGTAAAATTGGAAAATTCTGTCGCTTAAGGACAACTTAGGTATCAAATGAAATTACTTCCGCACAAAGACAAATTATAATTCAAATGAAAGGCTGAAGAAACACATTTAAAATGATAAATTTTGACATAACTTGGACTTTCATCTTAGGAGATATAAGCAAAAGAAGTTGATGATTTTGTTTTCATTGTAAAATTGGAAAATCGTGTCGCTTAAGGACAGCTTAGGTATCACATGAAAGTGCATGCCGAAAAATGACAAATTATAAATCATATTAAAGACTGAAGAAACACCTTTACAAGGATCAATTTCTGACCACACTACTGCCTCCTGGATAGGAGATATCAGTAAAATAAGTTGAGGATTTTTTTTTTCATTGTAAAATTGGAAAATCCTGTCGCTTAAGGACAGCTTAGGTATCAAATGAAAGGACTTCCGCACAAAGACAAATTATAATTCAAATGTAAGGCTGATGAAACACATTTAAAATGATAAATTTTGACACAACTTGGACCTTCAGCTTAGAAGATATAAGCAAAAGAAGTTGATGATTTTGTTTTCATTGTAAAATTGGAAAATCGTGTAGCTTAAGGACAACTAAAGTGTCATATTAAAGGGCATGCCGCACAATGACAAATTATAAATCAAATGAAAGACTGAAGAAACACCTTTACAAGGATCAATTGCTGACCCCACTTCTGCCTCTACCATAGGAGATTTCAGCAAAACAAATTAAGGATTTTAATTTAAATTTAAAATTTAGAAAATCCTGTTGCTTAAGGGCAACTTAGGTATCAAACGATAGAACATCCGCACAAAGACAAAATATAAATCACATGAAAAACTTAAGAAACACCTTTACAAGGATCCACTTCCGAACACTCTAGGGCCACGAGCTTAGAAGATATCAGCAAAAGAAGTTGGGGATTTTGTTTTCATTGTAAAATTGGAAAAGCATGTGGTTTAAGGACAACTTATGTATTAAATAATAACACGTATTGTACAATGACAAGTTATTTATAAAATGAAAGGCTGAAAAAAGACCTTTACAAGGATCCACTTCCGAACACTCTAGGGCAACAAGCTTAGGAGATATAAGCAAAAGAAGTTGATGATTTTGTTTTCATTGTAAAATTGGAAAATCGTGTCGCTTAAGGATAACTTAGGTATCAAATGAAAGGACTTCCGCACAAAGACAAATTATAATTCAAATTTAAGGCTGAAGGAACACATTTAAAATGATCAATTTTGACACAACTTGGACCTTCAGCTTAGGAGATGTAAGCAAAATAAGTTGATGATTTTGTTTTCATTGTAAAATTGGAGAATCGTGTCGCTTAAGGACAACTTAGGTATCAAATGAAAGGACTTCCGCGCAAAGACAAATTATAATTCAAATGTAAGGCTGAAGAAACACATTTAAAATTATCAATTTTGACACAACTTGGACCTTCAGCTTAGGAGATATAAGCAAAAGAAGTTGATGATTTTGTTTTCATTGTAAAATTGGAAAATCGTGTCGCTTAAGGACAGCTTAGATATCAAATGAAAGTGCATGCCGCAAAATGACAAATTATAAATCATATTAAAGACTGAAGAAACACCTTTACAAGGAACAATTTCTGACCACACTACTGCCTCCTGGATAGGAGATATCAGTAAAATAAGTTGATGATTTTTTTTTTCATTGTAAAATTAGAAAATCCTGTCGCTTAAGGACAACTTTGGTATCAAAAGAAAGAACATCCGCACAAAGACATATTAAAAATAACATGAAAAACAAAAAAAAAAACCTTTACAAGATTTACAAGGATCCACTTCTGAACAAACTAGGGCCACAAGCTTAGAAGATATCAGTAAATGAAATTGAAAATTTTGTTTTCATTGTAAAATTGAAATATTCTTTCGCTTTAGCAACGCCGAGGTATCGAACAAAAGGACATGCCGCCCAGTGACATGTTATATATCAAATGAAAGACTAAAAACACCTTTACAATGGTATATTTCTAACACCACTAGTGCCACTAGCTTAGGAGATAAAAGATAAATGAGTAAAGATTTTGTTTTCGTTTGAAAATTGGAGAATCGTGTCGTTTAACGAAAATTTGGGTATCAAATAAAAGGACATGCCACTCAATAAATAGTTATGTATCATATGAAAGGTTGAAAAAACACATTGAAAATTTGATTTTTTGACCCATCTAGGGCCTCTAGCTTAGGAGATATCTAGCTTAGAAGATATCAAGCTTAGGTGATATTAGCAAAAAAGTTAAAGATTTTATTATATTTGTAAAATGGTATCACTTAAGGACCACTTTTATCACTTTTGTAAGGTATCAAACAAAAGAACATCCGCACAAAGACAAATTAAGAAACACATTTACAATGATCCACTACCGAACACTCTAGGGCCACAAGCTTAGAAGATATCAGCAAAAAAAGTTGGGGATATTGTTTTCATTGTAAAATTAGAAAAGCATGTGGTTTAAGGACAACTTATGTATTAAATAATAATACGTATTGTACACTGACAAATTATAAATCAAATGAAAGACTGAAGAAACACCTATACAACGATCAATTTCTGACCCCACTTCTGCCTCTACCATAGGAGATTTCAGCAAAATAATTAAAGGATTTTGTTTTCATTTATTAATTTAGAAAACCCTGTTGCTTAAGGACAACTTAGGTATCAAACGAAAGAACATCCGCACAAAGATAAATTATAAATCACATGAAAAACTTAAGAAACATCTTTACAACGATCCACTTCCGAACACTCTAGGACCAGAAGTTTAGGAGATATCAGCAAAAGAACATAAGGATTTTGTTTTCATTGTAAAATTGGAAAAGTATGTGGTTAAAGGACAACTTATGTATTAAATAATAATACGTTTTGTACAATGACAAGTTATTTATAAAATGAAAGGCTGAAAAAGCACCTTTACATGGATCCACTTCCGAACACTCTAGGGCCACAAGCTTAGAAGATATCAGCAAAAGAAATTATGGATTTTGTTTTCATTGTAAAATTGCAAAATTTTATCGCTTAAGGACAACTTAGGTATCAAATGAAAGCACGTCCGCACAAAACCAAATTATAATTCAAATGAATGGCTGAAGAAACAACTTTAAAATTATCAATTTTGACACAACTTGAACCTTCAGCTTAGGAGATATAAGCGAAAGAAGTTGATGATTTTGTTTTCATTGTAAAATTGGAAAATCGTGTAGCTTAAGGACAACTTAGGTGTCATATTAAAGTGCATGCCGCACAATGACAAATTATAAATCATATTAAAGACTGAAGAAACACCTTTACAAGGATCAATTTCTGACCACACTACTGCCTCCTGGATAGGAGATATCAGTAAAATAAGTTGATGATTTTGTTTTCATTATAAAATTGGAAAAGCATGTCGCTTAAGGACAACTTTGGTATCAACAGAAAGAACATCCGCACAAAGACATATTAAAAATAACATGAAAAACAAAAAAAAACCTTTACAAGATTTACAAGGATCCACTTCTGAACAAACTAGGGCCACAAGCTTAGAAGATATCAGTAAATGAAATCGAAAATTTTGTTTTCATTGTAAAATTGAAATATTCTATCGCTTTAGGAACGCCGAGGTATCGAACAAAAGGACATGCCGCCCAGTGACAAGTTATACATCAAATGAAAGACTAAAAACACCTTTACAATGGTATATTTCTAACACCATTAGTGCTACTAGCTTAGGAGATATAAGATAAATGAGTAAAGATTTTGTTTTCGTTTGAAAATTGGAGAATCGTGTCGTTTAACGAAAATTTGGGTATCAAATAAAAGGACATGCCACTCAATAAATAGTTATGTATCATATGAAAGGTTGAAAAAACACATTGAAAATGTGATTTTTTGACCCTTCTAGGGCCTCTAGCTTAGGAGATATCTAGCTTAGAAGATATCAAGCTTAGGTGATATAAGCAAAAAAGTTAAAGATTTTATTATATTTGTAAAATGGTATCACTTAAGGACAACATAGGTATCAAACAAAAGAACATCCGCACAAAGACAAATTAAGAAACACATTTACAATGATCCACTACCGAACACTCTAGGGCCACAAGCTTAGAAGATATCAGCAAAAGAAGTTGGGGATTTTGTTTTCATTGTAAAATTAGAAAAGGATGTGGTTTAAGGACAACTTATGTATTAAATAATAATACGTATTGTACAATGACAAATTATAAATCAAATGAAAGACTGAAGAAACACCTATACAACGATCAATTTCTGACCCCACTTCTGCCTCTACCATAGGAGATTTCAGCAAAATAATTAAAGGATTTTGTTTTCATTTTTTCATTTAGAAAACCCTGTTGCTTAAGGACAACTTAGGTATCAAACGAAAGAACATCCGCACAAAGATAAATTATAAATCACATGAAAAACTTAAGAAACATCTTTACAACGATCCACTTCCGAACACACTAGGACCAAAAGTTTAGGAGATATCAGCAAAAGAACATAAGGATTTTGTTTTCATTGTAAAATTGGAAAAGCATGTGGTTAAAGGACAACTTATGTATTAAATAATAATACGTTTTGTACAATGACAAGTTATTTATAAAATGAAAGGCTGAAAAAGCACCTTTACATGGATCCACTTCCGAACACTCTAGGGCCACAAGCTTAGAAGATATCAGCATTTCTTTTGCTGATTTTCGATTTTTTCAAGGATTTTGTTTTCATTGTAAAATTCGAAAATTGTATCGCTTAGGGACAACTTAGGTATCAAATGAAAGGACGTCCGCACAAAGACAAATTATAATTCAAATGTAAGGCTGAAGAAACACATTTAAAATGATCAATTTTGACACAACTTGGACCTTCAGCTTAGGAGATATAAGCAAAAGAAGTTGATGATTTTGTTTTCATTGTAAAATTGGAAAATTGTGTAGCTTAAGGACAACTTAGGTGTCAAAATAATGCCGCACAATGACAAATTATAAATCAAATGAAAGACTGAAGAAACACCTTTACAAGGATCAATTGCTGACCCCACTTCTGCCTCTACACTAAGGGAAAAAAATATTAAATTTATCCAAAAACATTTTTAATTTACCCAAAAAGCGAGTCATTTTTGCACCAATAACGCATTTGAATAAATCGACTACGTAAATATTTAAAATTTATTTGAATACTTTTTTAATTAAATTAAATATTTAAATATTTAATCAGAATTAATAAAAAATATATTAAAATTATGCACGAATTTTTTTAAAATATCTTTCTAATATTTACTATTCTAAAATAAACTATCGCATTTAAAGAAAATTTATATAAAAATATTGAATTTAAAAAAAAACATATTTAAATTGAATATGTTATTAGTGGTTTTATGGTATTATTTTCTTCATATTGCGTTCATCAAATGCCATTGCCTATATAATTTATTCTCGCTTCACTTTTTTCGTTCTCTAATTTATACTATTTTTGACAGTTGGTGCCCTAATATTGCACCAACTGTCAAACATATTATAAAATAGAGAACGAAAAAGTAATCTACAAAATATATCTAGGTAGAAGCAAATTATGCAGGTAAATGACAACCGGTCCAAGATGTTCTTGAGAAAACACCGAGTTGTCACTCCACCCTACATAATTTCATTTCGTTGCCAAACATGCATACTATATTACTCCTGAAACAATAACTAAATGCGAACTATGAGAACTATAAGAACTGCAAATGCAAAAAAAAAAACTGCAGAAACAGAGTGCGATGCTGTTGCTGCTTGTCGGAGTATGTGTGTACGTGTGCGATGCTGTTGCTGCTTGCTTGTATGGAATATGTGTGTACGTGTGTGGTATAAATAAAATTCAAATACGGGAAAAAAACGAGTTGTAAGGAAAACATTGGATTTATCCACGTACATATTTGCATAAAATTTATACTCAGGCGTGGATAATGCTAATATGCGTTATTTCCCTTAGTGTACCATAGGAGATTTCAGCAATCAATTGCTGCCCCACTTCTGCCTCTACCATAGGAGATTTCAGCAAAATAATTAAAGGATTTTGTTTTAATTTTTAAATTTAGAAAACCCTGTTGTTTAAGGACAACTTAGGTATCAAACGAAAAAGCATCCTCACAAAGACAAATTATAAATCATATGAAAAGCTTAAGAAATACATTTACAAGGATCCACTTCCGAACACTCTAGGGCCACAAGCTTAGAAGATATCAGCAAAAGAAGTTGAGGATTTTGTTTTCATTGTAAAATTGGAAAAGCGTGTGGTTTAAGGAAAACTTATGTATTAAATAATAATACGTATTGTACAATGACAAGTTATTTATAAAATGAAAGGCTGAAAAAAGACCTTTACAAGGATCTACTTCCGAAAACTCTAGGGCCACAAGCTTAGGAGATATAAGCAAAAGAAGTTGATGATTTTGTTTTCAGTGTAAAATTGGAAAATCGTGTCGCTTAAGGACAACTTAGGTATCAAATGAAAGGACTTCCGCACAAAGAAAAATTATAATTCAAATGTAAGGCTGAAGAAACAAATTTAAAATGATCAATTTTGACACAACTTGGACCTTCAGCTTAGGAGATATAAGCAAAATAAGTTGATGATTTTGTTTTCATTGTAAAATTGGAAAATCGTGTAGCTTAAGGACAACTTAAGCATCAAATGAAAGCACGTCCGCACAAAACCAAATTATAATTCAAATGAATGGCTGAAGAAACAACTTTAAAATGATAAATTTTGAACAAACTTGGACTTTCAGCGTAGGAGATATAAGCAAAATAAGTTGATGATTTTGTTTTCATTGTAAAATTGGAAAATCCTGTCGCTTAAGGACAACTTAGGTATCAAATGAAAGGACTTCCGCACATGGACAAATTATAATTCAAATGTAAGGCTGATGAAACACATTTAAAATGATAAATTTTGACACAACTTGGACCTTCAGCTTAGAAGATATAAGCAAAAGAAGTTGATGATTTTGTTTTCATTGTAAAATTGGAAAATCGTGTAGCTTAAGGACAACTAAAGTGTCATATTAAAGGGCATGCCGCACAATGACAAATTATAAATCAAATGAAAGACTGAAGAAACACCTTTACAAGGATCAATTGCTGACGCCACTTCTGCCTCTACCATAGGAGATTTCAGCAAAACAATTTAAGGATTTTGTTTTAAATTTAAAATATAGAAAATCCTGTTTCTTAAGGGCAACTTAGGTATCAAACGATAGATCATCCGCACAAAAACAAATTATAAATCACATGAAAAACTTAAGAAACACCTTTACAAGGATCCACTTCCGAATACTCTAGGGCCACAAGCTTAGAAGATATCAGCAAAAGAAGTTGAGGATTTTGTTTTCATTGTAAAATTGGAAAAGCATGTGGTTTAAGGACAACTTATGTATTAAATAATAATAAATACGTATTGTACAATGACAAGTTATTTATAAAATGAAAGGCTGAAAAAAGACATTTACAAGGATCCACTTCCGAACACTCTAGGGCAACAAGCTTAGGAGATATAAGCAAAAGAAGTTGATGATTTTGTTTTCATTGCAAAATTGGAAAATCATGTCGCTTAAGGACAACTAAGGTATCAAATGAAAGGACTTCCGCACAAAGACAAATTATAATTCAAATGTAAGGCTGAAGGAACACATTTAAAATGATCAATTTTGACACAACTTGGACCTTCAGCTTAGGAGATATAAGCAAAAGAAGTTGATGATTTTGTTTTCATTGAACAACAACTGAAAATGTAATGACGTTTGTCAAACAAAATATATTATATAGTCAAATGCATTCTGTTCATGCAAAAAAATTGGTAACAAGCCTTCCCACGCCTCCTTTATTCTAACGGTTGCAGCTGAAGAGTTTGCATCTGTTCTTAACTCTAAAATGTGGGCCGATAATATCCTCGTTTCTGAGCTTACGCCTAAAAATAAGTCTAGAGGGACGAATAAAATCGCCCATCAGACCCAAAAAAACTAAATAGATTATCGATTACGTTCTAAAACGCGCGACATATTTTTGGCGTCTCAGAATTTCTCTGAGGATATTATCGCGTTAACAGAAACATGGCTGAACGGAAGCATTACTGACTTGGAATTGTTTGACAATAGTTTTCAAGTTTTTAGAAGAGACAGACACACTAACAATATTTCTGCTGTTGGTGGTGGTGTCCTTTTAGCTGTAAGGAATTCCTTTGTCAGTTCCTTAATTGATATTCCCTGCTCTTCTAATATCGAACTTATATGCGTTATACATTGTAATTCCAATGTATATGTTATTAATGCGTATGTTCCCCCAAAGAGCAGTGCAGAAGTTTATGCAAGCCTTGCGGATTGCATAGAATATATAATAAGTCTACTTGACGTTACTGACGACATTTTACTGTTGGGCGATTTCAATCTGCCTGACTTAAAATGGCATTCTTCCGACGATGATACATATTTTTGTGCATCAAATTCGAAGACTCGCCAAGAACATATATTTGTTGACAATATATGTTCTGACTTACAACAAGTAAGTTGTATTTATAATAGTCTTGAAAGACTTCTTGACCTGGTCTTAACTACAGACAGTAACAATGTAATTGTTAAGAGGGCCTTTCATGCTCTGACTAATGTTGATGAATACCATCCACCATTGAGCATTTGGTATAAATCGGACAGGGAGAGCATAGTAAATTCGAGTTCAATCGATAAGGTTTATGAATTCAATTTTAAAAAAGCTGACTTTTTGAAGTTGAATCATTTACTTCATAACAAACTAAATGTTATTTTAGAGTACTTCAATGGAAATAACCTTGATGATTCCATAAATTTTTTTTATATGGAGCTCTTTACTGTGTTTTCTCAGTCCGTACCATATAGCCTCAAATTTGCGAAAAACTGTGCGTACCCTTGGTACACAAAGGATTTAAAAACTCTTCGCAACAACAGGAATAGGGCATGGAAGAAATATGTCTGTAGTTTAGACTCAAATGACCTGGAAACCTACAAACGTTTGTTTCTGGAATTTGAAAATAGCTCTGCTGCATTTTATAATGAATATTTAGACGATATAGAGCTGAGAATACTGTCTGATCCAAAGAAGTTTTGGGGATTCATAAATACAAAGAAAAAATCCGATGGATTCCCTTCATCATTCAAAACTGTTGATGGAATTACTGACGATCCCGTCATTATTTGTGGTTTATTTGCAAATCTTTTTAAAGAATCATTTTGTTCGGGTTCTTTTGATCCTGATGAGGGGTATTTTGAATATATGAATTCTACACCCAGAGTTTCTTTGGACTCTTTATCCTTTACCTCAGAGGATATTTTGAAATATATTAGTTCGATCGATGAAGATTTTAGCGCTGGACCTGACGGAATTCCTGCCGCAGTGTTAACTCAATGCGGTACAATTTTGTGTCAACCACTTTCTTTGTTATTTAATAAATCTATAAACGAAAGTTATTTTCCACTGTTTTTGAAAAAATCATTTATTAGTCCTATCTATAAAAAAGGTTGCAGGAATGATGTCATTAACTACAGGCCCATTGCTAAACTGTCATCGATTCCAAAACTTTTTGAGCGAATCGTGTATGATCGGGTAAAAATTCACTGTCGTGAAGTCATAACAACTCGTCAGCATGGTTTTGTTAGTGGCAGATCTACGGTATCTAATCTGCTCGATTTTACAACGTTTTGCTTAAACACCATTGAATCTGGTTGCCAGGTCGACTGCATCTACACTGATTTTAGCAAGGCATTTGATAAGTTACCACACAATTTAATTCTATTTAAACTTAAGTCCATTGGATTTCCACAATATTTTGTAAACTGGATTAAATCGTATTTGTCAGACCGATCTTATCAAATACGATTCCGAGGGGTTTTGTCTGCAGAGTTTATTGCGTTATCTGGTGTTCATCAAGGAAGTCACCTAGGTCCACTTCTGTTTATTTTAGCCATTAATGATGTGACCCATATCATTAAAAACTCTCATCTGCTTATTTATGCGGATGATATGAAAATATACAGAAAAATAAATTCTCAAGACAATTCAGCCCTACTCCAGTCCGATCTGAAATCTTTTGAAGTTTGGTGTTCTAAAAATAATATGTTTCTTAATCCAGATAAATGCCAAACTATGACCTTTTCGCGAAAAAGGAATAATTTAGTTTTTGATTATAAGATAAAAGATACTGCTTTATGTCGTGTGGATGTCGTTAAAGATCTGGGAATATGTATGGATTCTAAGCTTTCCTTTAACATTCATATTGATAACATTTGTAAAAAAGCATCTTCTATGCTTGGATTTATTAAACGCTGGGCCAAAGAATTCAATAGCATGATTACGACTACAACGCTGTATTATGCAATAGTGCGTCCTCACTTGGAGTACGCAAGTCAAGTTTGGTCTCCAAGTTACAATGTGCATGTTGATCGAATAGAGAGAATCCAAAAATGCTTCGTTCGGTTTGTCCTAAGAGGCTTAAGTGGATTTGACATTTTAAACCTTCCTCCTTATGAGGATCGCTTGAAACTTTTAAAAATGCAATCATTGAGTGAGCGAAGGAAGTCTGCAGATATCGTCTATTTGCACCAACTCATCACCGGTGTATTCGATTCTCCAGAACTTCTTTCTCTTATAAATTTTAATTCTAATCGTAGAAGCAGTAGAAATGCTAATAATTTCATTTACTTACCATTTAGTAGAACAAATTATATGTTAACTGCTCCTTTAAACCGTATGAGTAAATTAGTTAACAATTGTAGCTTTTTTGATGTTAACTTGTCTAAAGGTCAACTTAAGAGTAGATTAAAAACTATTGTGTAATTGCATGGTTATGTTTTTGCATGGTTAGTCGTGATGTCTTGTGTTGTCCTTGAGCCAAACCATATTTTGGTGGGTAAATTTTTCTCACATAAGCTTATTTTGAGCCACTTGTATTAATATCGTTGAAAATTTCAAAGATATTTGGATTGTGACTTTAAATGTGTTAATGATGAGAATGTGCGAAAAAGCTGTAGTAGCTAAACTCGATTGTTATTGCATGTTAAAAAAAAAGAAACACATTTAAAATGATAAATTTTGACACAACTTGGACCTTCAGCTTAGGAGATATAAGCAAAAGAAGTTGATGATTTTGTTTTCATTGTAAAATTGGAAAATCGTGTCGCTTAAGGACAGCTTAGGTATCAAATGAAAGTGCATGCCGCAAAATGACAAATTATAAATCATATTAAAGACTGAAGAAACACCTTTACAAGGATCAATTTCTGACCACACTACTGCCTCCTGGATAGGAGATATCAGTAAAATAAGTTGATGATTTTTTTTTTTCATTGTAAAATTAGAAAATCCTGTCGCTTAAGGTCAACTTTGGTATCAAAAGAAAGAACATCCGCACAAAGACATATTAAAAATAACATGAAAAACAAAAAAAAAACCTTTACAAGATTTAAGAGGATCCACTTCTGAACAAACTAGGGCCACAAGCTTAGAAGATATCAGTAAATGAAACTGAAAATGTTGTTTTCATTGTAAAAATGAAATATTCTATCGCTTTAGGAACGCCGAGGTATCGAACAAAAGGACATGCCGCCCAGTGACAAGTTATATATCAAATGAAAGACTAAAAACACCTTTACAATGGTATATTTCTAACACCACTAGTGCCACTAGCTTAGAAGATATAAGATAAATGAGTAAAGATTTTGTTTTCGTTTGAAAATTGGAGAATCGTGTCGTTTAACGAAAATTTGGGTATCAAATAAAAGGACATGCCACTCAATAAATAGTTATGTATCATATGAAAGGTTGAAAAAACACATTGAAAATTTGATTTTTTGATTTTTTTGAGGAGATATCTAGCTTAGAAGATATCAAGCTAAGGTGATATAAGCAAAAAAGTTAAAGATTTTATTATATTTGTAAAATGGTATCACTTAAGGACAACATAGGTATCAAACAAAAGAACATCCGCACAAAGACAAATTAAGAAACACATTTACAATGATCCACTACCGAACACTCTAGGGCCACAAGCTTAGAAGATATCAGCAAAAGAAGTTGGGGATTTTGTTTTCATTGTAAAATTAGAAAAGCATGTGGTTTAAGGACAACTTATGTATTAAATAATAATACGTATTGTACAATTACAAATTATAAATCAAATGAAAGACTGAAGAAACACCTATACAACTTATGTATTAAATAATAATACGTATTGTACAATGACAAATTATAAATCAAATGAAAGACTGAAGAAACACCTATACAACGATCAATTTCTGACCCCACTTCTGCCTCTACCATAGGAGATTTCAGCAAAATAATTAAAGGATTTTGTTTTCATTTTTTCATTTAGAAAACCCTGTTGCTTAAGGACAACTTAGGTATCAAACGAAAGAACATCCGCACAAAGATAAATTATAAATCACATGAAAAACTTAAGAAACATCTTTACAACGATCCACTTCCGAACACTCTAGGACCAGAAGTTTAGGAGATATCAGCAAAAGAACATAAGGATTTTGTTTTCATTGTAAAATTGGAAAAGCATGTGGTTAAAGGACAACTTATGTATTAAATAATAATACGTTTTTACAATGACAAGTTATTTATAAAATGAAAGGCTGAAAAAGCACCTTTACATGGATCCACTTCCGAACACTCTAGGGCCACAAGCTTAGAAGATATCAGCATTTCTTTTGCTGATTTTCGATTTTTTCAAGGATTTTGTTTTCATTGTAAAATTCGAAAATTGTATCGCTTAGGGACAACTTAGGTATCAAATGAAAGGACGTCCGCACAAAGACAAATTATAATTCAAATGTAATTCTGAAGAAACACATTTAAAATGATCAATTTTGACACAACTTGGACCTTCAGCTTAGGAGATATAAGCAAAAGAAGTTGATGATTTTGTTTTCATTGTAAAATTGGAAAATCGTGTAGCTTAAGGACAACTTAGGTGTCAAATTAAAGTGCATGCCGCACAATGACAAATTATAAATCAAATGAAAGACTGAAGAAACACCTTTACAAGGATCAATTGCTGACCCCACTTCTGCCTCTACACTAAGGGAAAAAAATATTAAATTTATCCAAAAACATTTTTAATTTACCCAAAAAGCGAGTCATTTTTGCACCAATAACGCATTTGAATAAATCGACTACGTAAATATTTAAAATTTATTTGAATGCTTTTTTAATTAAATTAAATATTTAAATATTTAATCAAAATTAATAAAAAATATATTAAAATTATGCACGAATTTTTTTAAAATATCTTTCTAATATTTACTATTCTAAAATAAACTATCGCATTTAAAGAAAATTTATATAAAAATATTGAATTTAAAAAAAAACATATTTAAATTGAATATGTTATTAGTGGTTTTATGGTATTATTTTCTTCATATTGCGTTCATCAAATGCCATTGCCTATATAATTTATTCTCGCTTCACTTTTTTCGTTCTCTAATTTATACTATTTTTGACAGTTGGTGCCCTAATATTGCACCAACTGTCAAACATAGTATAAAATAGAGAACGAAAAAGTAATCTACAAAATATATCTAGGTAGAAGCAAATTATGCAGGTAAATGACAACCGGTCCAAGATGTTCTTGAGAAAACACCGAGTTGTCACTCCACCCTACATAATTTCATTTCGTTGCCAAACATGCATACTATATTACTCCTGAAACAATAACTAAATGCGAACTATGAGAACTATAAGAACTGCAAATGCAAAAAAAAAAACTGCAGAAACAGAGTGCGATGCTGTTGCTGCTTGTCGGAGTATGTGTGTACGTGTGCGATGCTGTTGCTGCTTGCTTGTATGGAATATGTGTGTACGTGTGTGGTATAAATAAAATTCAAATACGGGAAAAAAACGAGTTGTAAGGAAAACATTGGATTTATCCACGTACATATTTGAATAAAATTTATACTCAGGCGTGGATAATGCTAATATGCGTTATTTCCCTTAGTGTACCATAGGAGATTTCAGCAATCAATTGCTGCCCCACTTCTGCCTCTACCATAGGAGATTTCAGCAAAATAATTTAAGGATTTTGTTTTAATTTTTAAATTTAGAAAACCCTGTTGTTTAAGGACAACTTAGGTATCAAACGAAAAAGCATCCTCACAAAGACAAATTATAAATCATATGAAAAGCTTAAGAAATACATTTACAAGGATCCACTTCCGAACACTCTAGGGCCACAAGCTTAGAAGATATCAGCAAAAGAAGTTGAGGATTTTGTTTTCATTGTAAAATTGGAAAAGCGTGTGGTTTAAGGAAAACTTATGTATTAAATAATAATACGTATTGTACAATGACAAGTTATTTATAAAATGAAAGGCTGAAAAAAGACCTTTACAAGGATCTAATTCCGAACACTCTAGGGCCACAAGCTTAGGAGATATAAGCAAAAGAAGTTGATGATTTTGTTTTGATTGTAAAATTGGAAAATCGTGTCGCTTAAGGACAGCTTAGGTATCACATGAAAGTGCATGCCGCAAAATGACAAATTATAAATCATATTAAAGACTGAAGAAACACCTTTACAAGGATCAATTTCTGACCACACTACTGCCTCCTGGATAGGAGATATCAGTAAAATAAGTTGAGGATGTTTTTTTCATTGTAAAATTGGAAAATTCTGTCGCTTAAGGACAACTTAGGTATCAAATGAAATTACTTCCGCACAAAGACAAATTATAATTCAAATGTAAGGCTGAAGAAACACATTTAAAATGATAAATTTTGACATAACTTGGACTTTCATCTTAGGAGATATAAGCAAAAGAAGTTGATGATTTTGTTTTCATTGTAAAATTGGAAAATCGTGTCGCTTAAGGACAGCTTAGGTATCACATGAAAGTGCATGCCGAAAAATGACAAATTATAAATCATATTAAAGACTGAAGAAACACCTTTACAAGGATCAATTTCTGACCACACTACTGCCTCCTGGATAGGAGATATCAGTAAAATAAGTTGAGGATTTTTTTTTTCATTGTAAAATTGGAAAATCCTGTCGCTTAAGGACAGCTTAGGTATCAAATGAAAGGACTTCCGCACAAAGACAAATTATAATTCAAATGTAAGGCTGATGAAACACATTTAAAATGATAAATTTTGACACAACTTGGACCTTCAGCTTAGAAGATATAAGCAAAAGAAGTTGATGATTTTGTTTTCATTGTAAAATTGGAAAATCGTGTAGCTTAAGGACAACTAAAGTGTCATATTAAAGGGCATGCCGCACAATGACAAATTATAAATCAAATGAAAGACTGAAGAAACACCTTTACAAGGATCAATTGCTGACCCCACTTCTGCCTCTACCATAGGAGATTTCAGCAAAACAAATTAAGGATTTTAATTTAAATTTAAAATTTAGAAAATCCTGTTGCTTAAGGGCAACTTAGGTATCAAACGATAGAACATCCGCACAAAGACAAAATATAAATCACATGAAAAACTTAAGAAACACCTTTACAAGGATCCACTTCCGAACACTCTAGGGCCACGAGCTTAGAAGATATCAGCAAAAGAAGTTGGGGATTTTGTTTTCATTGTAAAATTGGAAAAGCATGTGGTTTAAGGACAACTTATGTATTAAATAATAACACGTATTGTACAATGACAAGTTATTTATAAAATGAAAGGCTGAAAAAAGACCTTTACAAGGATCCACTTCCGAACACTCTAGGGCAACAAGCTTAGGAGATATAAGCAAAAGAAGTTGATGATTTTGTTTTCATTGTAAAATTGGAAAATCGTGTCGCTTAAGGATAACTTAGGTATCAAATGAAAGGACTTCCGCACAAAGACAAATTATAATTCAAATTTAAGGCTGAAGGAACACATTTAAAATGATCAATTTTGACACAACTTGGACCTTCAGCTTAGGAGATGTAAGCAAAATAAGTTGATGATTTTGTTTTCATTGTAAAATTGGAGAATCGTGTCGCTTAAGGACAACTTAGGTATCAAATGAAAGGACTTCCGCGCAAAGACAAATTATAATTCAAATGTAAGGCTGAAGAAACACATTTAAAATTATCAATTTTGACACAACTTGGACCTTCAGCTTAGGAGATATAAGCAAAAGAAGTTGATGATTTTGTTTTCATTGTAAAATTGGAAAATCGTGTCGCTTAAGGACAGCTTAGATATCAAATGAAAGTGCATGCCGCAAAATGACAAATTATAAATCATATTAAAGACTGAAGAAACACCTTTACAAGGAACAATTTCTGACCACACTACTGCCTCCTGGATAGGAGATATCAGTAAAATAAGTTGATGATTTTTTTTTTCATTGTAAAATTAGAAAATCCTGTCGCTTAAGGACAACTTTGGTATCAAAAGAAAGAACATCCGCACAAAGACATATTAAAAATAACATGAAAAACAAAAAAAAAACCTTTACAAGATTTACAAGGATCCACTTCTGAACAAACTAGGGCCACAAGCTTAGAAGATATCAGTAAATGAAATTGAAAATTTTGTTTTCATTGTAAAATTGAAATATTCTTTCGCTTTAGCAACGCCGAGGTATCGAACAAAAGGACATGCCGCCCAGTGACATGTTATATATCAAATGAAAGACTAAAAACACCTTTACAATGGTATATTTCTAACACCACTAGTGCCACTAGCTTAGGAGATAAAAGATAAATGAGTAAAGATTTTGTTTTCGTTTGAAAATTGGAGAATCGTGTCGTTTAACGAAAATTTGGGTATCAAATAAAAGGACATGCCACTCAATAAATAGTTATGTATCATATGAAAGGTTGAAAAAACACATTGAAAATTTGATTTTTTGACCCATCTAGGGCCTCTAGCTTAGGAGATATCTAGCTTAGAAGATATCAAGCTTAGGTGATATTAGCAAAAAAGTTAAAGATTTTATTATATTTGTAAAATGGTATCACTTAAGGACCACTTTTATCACTTTTGTAAGGTATCAAACAAAAGAACATCCGCACAAAGACAAATTAAGAAACACATTTACAATGATCCACTACCGAACACTCTAGGGCCACAAGCTTAGAAGATATCAGCAAAAAAAGTTGGGGATATTGTTTTCATTGTAAAATTAGAAAAGCATGTGGTTTAAGGACAACTTATGTATTAAATAATAATACGTATTGTACACTGACAAATTATAAATCAAATGAAAGACTGAAGAAACACCTATACAACGATCAATTTCTGACCCCACTTCTGCCTCTACCATAGGAGATTTCAGCAAAATAATTAAAGGATTTTGTTTTCATTTATTAATTTAGAAAACCCTGTTGCTTAAGGACAACTTAGGTATCAAACGAAAGAACATCCGCACAAAGATAAATTATAAATCACATGAAAAACTTAAGAAACATCTTTACAACGATCCACTTCCGAACACTCTAGGACCAGAAGTTTAGGAGATATCAGCAAAAGAACATAAGGATTTTGTTTTCATTGTAAAATTGGAAAAGTATGTGGTTAAAGGACAACTTATGTATTAAATAATAATACGTTTTGTACAATGACAAGTTATTTATAAAATGAAAGGCTGATAAAGCACCTTTACATGGATCCACTTCCGAACACTCTAGGGCCACAAGCTTAGAAGATATCAGCAAAAGAAATTATGGATTTTGTTTTCATTGTAAAATTGCAAAATTTTATCGCTTAAGGACAACTTAGGTATCAAATGAAAGCACGTCCGCACAAAACCAAATTATAATTCAAATGAATGGCTGAAGAAACAACTTTAAAATTATCAATTTTGACACAACTTGAACCTTCAGCTTAGGAGATATAAGCGAAAGAAGTTGATGATTTTGTTTTCATTGTAAAATTGGAAAATCGTGTAGCTTAAGGACAACTTAGGTGTCATATTAAAGTGCATGCCGCACAATGACAAATTATAAATCATATTAAAGACTGAAGAAACACCTTTACAAGGATCAATTTCTGACCACACTACTGCCTCCTGGATAGGAGATATCAGTAAAATAAGTTGATGATTTTGTTTTCATTATAAAATTGGAAAAGCATGTCGCTTAAGGACAACTTTGGTATCAACAGAAAGAACATCCGCACAAAGACATATTAAAAATAACATGAAAAACAAAAAAAAACCTTTACAAGATTTACAAGGATCCACTTCTGAACAAACTAGGGCCACAAGCTTAGAAGATATCAGTAAATGAAATCGAAAATTTTGTTTTCATTGTAAAATTGAAATATTCTATCGCTTTAGGAACGCCGAGGTATCGAACAAAAGGACATGCCGCCCAGTGACAAGTTATACATCAAATGAAAGACTAAAAACACCTTTACAATGGTATATTTCTAACACCATTAGTGCTACTAGCTTAGGAGATATAAGATAAATGAGTAAAGATTTTGTTTTCGTTTGAAAATTGGAGAATCGTGTCGTTTAACGAAAATTTGGGTATCAAATAAAAGGACATGCCACTCAATAAATAGTTATGTATCATATGAAAGGTTGAAAAAACACATTGAAAATGTGATTTTTTGACCCTTCTAGGGCCTCTAGCTTAGGAGATATCTAGCTTAGAAGATATCAAGCTTAGGTGATATAAGCAAAAAAGTTAAAGATTTTATTATATTTGTAAAATGGTATCACTTAAGGACAACATAGGTATCAAACAAAAGAACATCCGCACAAAGACAAATTAAGAAACACATTTACAATGATCCACTACCGAACACTCTAGGGCCACAAGCTTAGAAGATATCAGCAAAAGAAGTTGGGGATTTTGTTTTCATTGTAAAATTAGAAAAGGATGTGGTTTAAGGACAACTTATGTATTAAATAATAATACGTATTGTACAATGACAAATTATAAATCAAATGAAAGACTGAAGAAACACCTATACAACGATCAATTTCTGACCCCACTTCTGCCTCTACCATAGGAGATTTCAGCAAAATAATTAAAGGATTTTGTTTTCATTTTTTCATTTAGAAAACCCTGTTGCTTAAGGACAACTTAGGTATCAAACGAAAGAACATCCGCACAAAGATAAATTATAAATCACATGAAAAACTTAAGAAACATCTTTACAACGATCCACTTCCGAACACACTAGGACCAAAAGTTTAGGAGATATCAGCAAAAGAACATAAGGATTTTGTTTTCATTGTAAAATTGGAAAAGCATGTGGTTAAAGGACAACTTATGTATTAAATAATAATACGTTTTGTACAATGACAAGTTATTTATAAAATGAAAGGCTGAAAAAGCACCTTTACATGGATCCACTTCCGAACACTCTAGGGCCACAAGCTTAGAAGATATCAGCATTTCTTTTGCTGATTTTCGATTTTTTCAAGGATTTTGTTTTCATTGTAAAATTCGAAAATTGTATCGCTTAGGGACAACTTAGGTATCAAATGAAAGGACGTCCGCACAAAGACAAATTATAATTCAAATGTAAGGCTGAAGAAACACATTTAAAATGATCAATTTTGACACAACTTGGACCTTCAGCTTAGGAGATATAAGCAAAAGAAGTTGATGATTTTGTTTTCATTGTAAAATTGGAAAATTGTGTAGCTTAAGGACAACTTAGGTGTCAAAATAATGCCGCACAATGACAAATTATAAATCAAATGAAAGACTGAAGAAACACCTTTACAAGGATCAATTGCTGACCCCACTTCTGCCTCTACACTAAGGGAAAAAAATATTAAATTTATCCAAAAACATTTTTAATTTACCCAAAAAGCGAGTCATTTTTGCACCAATAACGCATTTGAATAAATCGACTACGTAAATATTTAAAATTTATTTGAATACTTTTTTAATTAAATTAAATATTTAAATATTTAATCAGAATTAATAAAAAATATATTAAAATTATGCACGCATTTTTTTAAAATATCTTTCTAATATTTACTATTCTAAAATAAACTATCGCATTTAAAGAAAATTTATATAAAAATATTGAATTTAAAAAAAAACATATTTAAATTGAATATGTTATTAGTGGTTTTATGGTATTATTTTCTTCATATTGCGTTCATCAAATGCCATTGCCTATATAATTTATTCTCGCTTCACTTTTTTCGTTCTCTAATTTATACTATTTTTGACAGTTGGTGCCCTAATATTGCACCAACTGTCAAACATATTATAAAATAGAGAACGAAAAAGTAATCTACAAAATATATCTAGGTAGAAGCAAATTATGCAGGTAAATGACAACCGGTCCAAGATGTTCTTGAGAAAACACCGAGTTGTCACTCCACCCTACATAATTTCATTTCGTTGCCAAACATGCATACTATATTACTCCTGAAACAATAACTAAATGCGAACTATGAGAACTATAAGAACTGCAAATGCAAAAAAAAAAACTGCAGAAACAGAGTGCGATGCTGTTGCTGCTTGTCGGAGTATGTGTGTACGTGTGCGATGCTGTTGCTGCTTGCTTGTATGGAATATGTGTGTACGTGTGTGGTATAAATAAAATTCAAATACGGGAAAAAAACGAGTTGTAAGGAAAACATTGGATTTATCCACGTACATATTTGAATAAAATTTATACTCAGGCGTGGATAATGCTAATATGCGTTATTTCCCTTAGTGTACCATAGGAGACTTCAGCAATCAATTGCTGCCCCACTTCTGCCTCTACCATAGGAGATTTCAGCAAAATAATTAAAGGATTTTGTTTTAATTTTTAAATTTAGAAAGCCCTGTTGTTTAAGGACAACTTAGGTATCAAACGAAAAAGCATCCTCACAAAGACAAATTATAAATCATATGAAAAGCTTAAGAAATACATTTACAAGGATCCACTTCCGAACACTCTAGGGCCACAAGCTTAGAAGATATCAGCAAAAGAAGTTGAGGATTTTGTTTTCATTGTAAAATTGGAAAAGCGTGTGGTTTAAGGAAAACTTATGTATTAAATAATAATACGTATTGTACAATGACAAGTTATTTATAAAATGAAAGGCTGAAAAAAGACCTTTACAAGGATCTACTTCCGAAAACTCTAGGGCCACAAGCTTAGGAGATATAAGCAAAAGAAGTTGATGATTTTGTTTTCAGTGTAAAATTGGAAAATCGTGTCGCTTAAGGACAACTTAGGTATCAAATGAAAGGACTTCCGCACAAAGAAAAATTATAATTCAAATGTAAGGCTGAAGAAACAAATTTAAAATGATCAATTTTGACACAACTTGGACCTTCAGCTTAGGAGATATAAGCAAAATAAGTTGATGATTTTGTTTTCATTGTAAAATTGGAAAATCGTGTAGCTTAAGGACAACTTAAGCATCAAATGAAAGCACGTCCGCACAAAACCAAATTATAATTCAAATGAATGGCTGAAGAAACAACTTTAAAATGATAAATTTTGAACAAACTTGGACTTTCAGCGTAGGAGATATAAGCAAAATAAGTTGATGATTTTGTTTTCATTGTAAAATTGGAAAATCCTGTCGCTTAAGGACAACTTAGGTATCAAATGAAAGGACTTCCGCACATGGACAAATTATAATTCAAATGTAAGGCTGATGAAACACATTTAAAATGATAAATTTTGACACAACTTGGACCTTCAGCTTAGAAGATATAAGCAAAAGAAGTTGATGATTTTGTTTTCATTGTAAAATTGGAAAATCGTGTAGCTTAAGGACAACTAAAGTGTCATATTAAAGGGCATGCCGCACAATGACAAATTATAAATCAAATGAAAGACTGAAGAAACACCTTTACAAGGATCAATTGCTGACCCTACTTCTGCCTCTACCATAGGAGATTTCAGCAAAACAAATTAAGGATTTTAATTTAAATTTAAAATTTAGAAAATCCTGTTGCTTAAGGGCAACTTAGGTATCAAACGATAGAACATCCACACAAAGACAAAATATAAATCACATGAAAAACTTAAGAAACACCTTTACAAGGATCCACTTCCGAACACTCTAGGGCCACAAGCTTAGAAGATATCAGCAAAAGAAGTTGGGGATTTTGTTTTCATTGTAAAATTGGAAAATCGTGTTGCTTAAGGATAACTTAGGTATCAAATGAAAGGACTTCCGCACAAAGACAAATTATAATTCAAATGTAAGGCTGAAGGAACACATTTAAAATGATCAATTTTGACACAACTTGGACCTTCAGCTTAGGAGATGTAAGCAAAATAAGTTGATGATTTTGTTTTCATTGTAAAATTGGAGAATCGTGTTGCTTAAGGATAACTTAGGTATCAAATGAAAGGACTTCCGCACAAAGACAAATTATAATTCAAATGTAAGGCTGAAGGAACACATTTAAAATGATCAATTTTGACACAACTTGGACCTTCAGCTTAGGAGATGTAAGCAAAATAAGTTGATGATTTTGTTTTCATTGTAAAATTGGAGAATCGTGTCGCTTTAGGACAACTTAGGTATCAAATGAAAGGACTTCCGCACAAAGACAAATTATAATTCAAATGTAAGGCTGAAGGAACACATTTAAAATGATCAATTTTGACACAACTTGGACCTTCAGCTTAGGAGATGTAAGCAAAATAAGTTGATGATTTTGTTTTCATTGTAAAATTGGAAAATCGTGTCGCTTAAGGACAGCTTAGGTATCAAATGAAAGTGCATGCCGCAAAATGACAAATTATAAATCATATTAAAGACTGAAGAAACACCTTTACAAGGATCAATTTCTGACCACACTACTGCCTCCTGGATAGGAGATATCAGTAAAATAAGTTGATGATTTTGTTTTCATTGTAAAATTGCAAAAGCATGTCGCTTAAGGACAACTTTGGTATCAACAGAAAGAACATCCGCACAAAGGCATTTTAAAAATAACATGAAAAACAAAAAAAAAACCTTTACAAGATTTACAAGGATCCACTTCTGAACAAACTAGGGCCACAATCTTAGAAGATATCAGTAAATGAAATTGAAAATTTTGTTTTCATTGTAAAATTGAAATATTCTATCGCTTAAGGAACACCGAGGTATCGAACATAAGGACATGCCGCCCAGTGACAAGTTATATATCAAATGAAAGACTAAAAACACCTTTACAATGGTATATTTCTAACACCACTACTGCCACTAGCTTAGGAGATATAAGATAAATGAGTAAAGATTTTGTTTTCGTTTGAAAATTGGAGAATCGCGTCGTTTAACGAAACTTTGGGTATCAAATAAAAGGACATGCCACTTAATAAATAGTTATGTATCATATGAAAGGTTGAAAAACCACATTGAAAATTTTATTTTTTGACCCATCTAGGGCCTCTAGCTTAGGAGATATCTAGCTTAGGAGATATAAGCAAAAAAGTTAAAGATTTTATTATATTTGTAAAATGGTATCACTTAAGGACAACTTAGGTATGAAACAAAAGAACATCCGCACAAAGACAAATTATAAATCACATGAAAAACTTAAGAAACACCTTTACGAGGATCAATTGCTGACCCCACTTCTGCCTCTACAATAGGAGATTTCAGCAAAATAATTTAAGGATTTTGTTTTAAATTTAAAATTTAGAAAATCCTGTTGCTTAAGGGCAACTAAGGTATCAAACGATAAAACATCCGCACAAAGACAAATTATAAATCACATGAAAAAATTAAGAAACACCTTTACAAGGATCCACTTCCGAACACTCTAGGGCCACAAGCTTAGAAGATATCAGCAAAAGAAGTTGAGGATTTTGTTTTCATTGTAAAATTGGAAAAGCGTGTGGTTTAAGGACAACTTAAATAATAATATTAAATAATAACACGTATTGTACAATGACAAGTTATTTATAAAATGAAAGGCTGAAAAAACACCTTTACAAGTATCCACTTCCGAACACTCTAGGGCAACAAGCTTAGGAGATATAAGCAAAAGAAGTTGATGATTTTGTTTTCATTGTAAAATTGGAAAATCGTGTCGCTTAAGGACAACTTAGGTATCAAATGAAAGGACTTCCGCACAAAGACAAATTATAATTCAAATGTAAGGCTGAAGGAACACATTTAAAATGATCAATTTTGACACAACTTGGACCTTCAGCTTAGGAGATATAAGCAAAAGAAGTTGATGATTTTGTTTTCATTGTAAAATTGGAAAAATCGTGTCGCTTAAGGACAACTTAGGTATCAAATGAAAGGACTTCCGCACAAAGACAAATTATAATTCAAATGTAAGGCTGAAGAAACACATTTAAAATTATCAATTTTGACACAACTTTGACCTTCAGCTTAGGAGATATAAGCAAAAGACGTTGATGATTTTGTTTTCATTGTAAAATTGGAAAATCGTGTCGCTTAAGGACAGCTTAGGTATCAAATGAAAGTGCATGCCGCAAAATGACAAATTATAAATCATATTAAAGACTGAAGAAACACCTTTACAAGGATCAATTTCTGACCACACTACTGCCTCCTGGATAGGAGATATCAGTAAAATAAGTTGATGATTTTTTTTTCATTGTAAAATTGGAAAATCCTGTTGCTTAAGGACAACTTTGGTATCAACAGAAAGAACATCCGCACAAAGACATATTAAAAATAACATGAAAAACAAAAAAAAAACCTTTACAAGATTTACAAGGATCCACTTCTGAACAAACTAGGGCCACAAGCTTAGAAGATATCAGTAAATGAAATTGAAAATTTTGTTTTCATTGTAAAATTGAAATATTCTATCGCTTTAGGAACGCCGAGGTATCGAACAAAAGGACATGCCGCCCAGTGACAAGTTATACATCAAATGAAAGACTAAAAACACCTTTACAATGGTATATTTCTAACACCATTAGTGCCACTAGCTTAGGAGATATAAGATAAATGAGTAAAGATTTTGTTTTCGTTTGAAAATTGGAGAATCGTGTCGCTTAACGAAAATTTGGGTATCAAATAAAAGGACATGCCACTCAATAAATAGTTATGTATCATATGAAAGGTTGAAAAAACACATTGAAAATGTGATTTTTTGACCCTTCTAGGGCCTCTAGCTTAGGAGATATCTAGCTTAGAAGATATCAAGCTTAGGTGATATAAGCAAAAAAGTTAAAGATTTTATTATATTTGTAAAATGGTATCACTTAAGGACAACATAGGTATCAAACAAAAGAACATCCGCACAAAGACAAATTAAGAAACACATTTACAATGATCCACTACCGAACACTCTAGGGCCACAAGCTTAGAAGATATCAGCAAAAGAAGTTGGGGATTTTGTTTTCATTGTAAAATTAGAAAAGCATGTGGTTTAAGGACAACTTATGTATTAAATAATAATACGTATTGTACAATGACAAATTATAAATCAAATGAAAGACTGAAGAAACACCTATACAACGATCAATTTCTGACCCCACTTCTGCCTCTACCATAGGAGATTTCAGCAAAATAATTAAAGGATTTTGTTTTCATTTTTTCATTTAGAAAACCCTGTTGCTTAAGGACAACTTAGGTATCAAACGAAAGAACATCCGCACAAAGATAAATTATAAATCACATGAAAAACTTAAGAAACATCTTTACAACGATCCACTTCCGAACACTCTAGGACCAGAAGTTTAGGAGATATCAGCAAAAGAACATAAGGATTTTGTTTTCATTGTAAAATTGGAAAAGCATGTGGTTAAAGGACAACTTATGTATTAAATAATAAAACGTTTTGTACAATGACTAGTTATTTATAAAATGAAAGGCTGAAAAAGCACCTTTACATGGATCCACTTCCGAACACTCTAGGGCCACAAGCTTAGAAGATATCAGCATTTCTTTTGCTGATTTTCGATTTTTTCAAGGATTTTGTTTTCATTGTAAATTCGAAAATTGTATCGCTTAAGGACAACTTAGGTATCAAATGAAAGGACGTCCGCACAAAGACAAATTATAATTCAAATGTAATTCTGAAGAAACACATTTAAAATGATCAATTTTGACACAACTTGGACCTTCAGCTTAGGAGATATAAGCAAAAGAAGTTGATGATTTTGTTTTCATTGTAAAATTGGAAAATCGTGTAGCTTAAGGACAACTTAGGTGTCAAATTAAAGTGCATGCCGCACAATGACAAATTATAAATCAAATGAAAGACTGAAGAAACACCTTTACAAGGATCAATTGCTGACCCCACTTCTGCCTCTACACTAAGGGAAAAAAATATTAAATTTATCCAAAAACATTTTTAATTTACCCAAAAAGCGAGTCATTTTTGCACCAATAACGCATTTGAATAAATCGACTACGTAAATATTTAAAATTTATTTGAATACTTTTTTAATTAAATTAAATATTTAAATATTTAATCAGAATTAATAAAAAATATATTAAAATTATGCACGAATTTTTTTAAAATATCTTTCAAATATTTACTATTTCTTCTTCTTAACATATTCATTTCCGACTTGTCAGAAGTTCTAAACGATATCCCACATCTTATGTACGCAGATGATTTAAAAATGTACTGTGCAATTAAATCGGAGGCAGATGTAAATTTTTTACAGTCAAAACTGTTTTCTCTCGAGCAATGGTGTATCCAAAATAAACTTCACCTTAATGTCAATAAATGCAATGTTATAAGCTTTTCTCGAAAGAACAACGTAACATTAAATACCTACCATCTCAATAGTACTGAGCTTAAAAGAGTCAATCATATAGTGGATCTTGGCGTTGTCTTAGATTGCAAGTTGCGCTTTAATCTGCACTATGATAAAATTTTGTCCAGGGCCAGTAAACAGCTCGGTTTTATAAAAAGACGAGCAAATGAATTCAAGAATATTTGGGTCACTACATCGTTGTACTGTGCATTAGTGCGGCCGATACTTGAATATGCCTGCATAATTTGGAATCCATCTTTCGATTCTCATTGTGAAAGAATTGAATCTGTTCAAAGGCAATTCTTACTATACGCACTGAGAGACATGTATAATCCCAGGGATTATTGTAGCCTTCCATCATATGTCTATAGACTCAGCCTCTTAAATTTGATGCCATTATCATCAAGGAGATCATTATTGGGCTCATGCTTCACATTCGATGTTATTAATGGTGCTATTGACAGCGAATTTATTTCTAGTTTGATTTCCTTCAACAACCCAATTAGACGCTCTAGGCATACTCGGCTGCTAACTGAATATCAGCATCATACTTCATACGCAAATAATGAACCCATCAGTCGATGCTGCAGGGAGTTTAACCACATCTCCTCATGCTACTCACCTTCCATGCCCAAATCCTCTTTCAAATTTACCCTATCTAAATTTCTCAATAACCAAAATTAGTCCAGGTTTGAGATAAATTATATGTATGTATGTATCAGAGATCTGCATGAATGGATTCATTTGCTGTTTCAAGTTCCTTTAATTTTTCAACTCCCTGCAAGTCGAGGCAGGCAAAAAACAAGTTTGCGCAAATCATAGGCAGCAAAAATCAAGTCGCCAAATGTAGAAAACTTGATATGTAGAAACTTGATATGTAGAAAACTTGAAATGTAGAAACTTGAAATGTAGGGAAAAAGCAATTATTTTGCCTACAAATCGTTTATTTTCAAGTCTGTTTACGAAGTTCATAGAATTAACTTCGTGTTGTCAGTGCAAACTTCGTTTCGCAAGTTCGTCTCCTGAGCTGAGAAAACAGTTTAACTTAAAGCATTGGATTGAAGTGTTTGTTTTTTTTTTGTTTTTGTTGTTGTTTTTGTTGTTGTTTTTTTGTTTTTAAGTGTGTTTTGTTTTGAAACAGATTTCTTGGTTGTTGTTATAAGACTTCAGGGCTACGAGTACAGTGGAGTATGTGAGTGCTGTGTTAAACGATGCGTTTTGAGTTGTGGTGGTGTGCACAGTGAAGTTTTTTTTAAACGTTAAGGCACAATGCATGTGTCACAAGAAGAACGAGTTCTTGCAGGATATAAGTTAATGCCAGAAACATTAACGCTGCCTAAATAAATGCTGACAACGCGTCTAGTGCACTTCCCGTGTGAACTAATTTCGACAACAACAGCTAGCGACGTCGGCGCGTGTTGAGAATAGCAAGCTAAGATATTTTTAGACCATAATAAGCTTAGTTTTGGTTTAAGAACTTTAGTCCTATTTTGAATAATAATAAAGGCGGTTGTGGTTAAATCCACAACCAATATTTTTTTATAACTTTTTAGCACAAAATAAGTTAATTTATATACATATTTGTATACATAGATATGTATGTATATATATATATATATATATATATATATATATATGTATTAAAAAATTGTAGTATTAAAAAAAATGTAAGTCGAATTATTTGTATTCGTAATTTATAAATAATAATTATTACATTGTTTTTATCATATAATTTACCTAAGGGGGCATATAGGTTACAAATTTTTTTCAAAACAAAATGTTTTTAGGGATTTTTTTTTCATAGAAGGAAAAAAGAAATCTTTTCAAATTTTGCACATTTATTAACTAACATTTAAAGAATAAAAAATATTTGTCTCAAAATTTTTTCAATGGTTTTTGACGTTATTTGATATTTTTAATTTTTTTGAAAAAATGCAAAAAAATTGACGGTGTGCAGGATATCACCAGTCTGGAACATTCTAGAAAAAAAAAGAAAACCAAATTAATCCTTGTTTAAGTGGCTATCGCCTGAACTAGGAATTTTATTCCAAAAAAAAACAATATGGTGGCCATCTGAAGAAAAAGAGAGGCCAAATAAAAATTTAACAGCTTGAGAGTGAAATTTCTTGTCGAAACTATACTCAAAAAGCGAGCGCTCACAATCGGTCATTGAAAAGCCGAATAATCTTAAAAACGCTGAAGTAAAAAAACAACAGCTGTTTTTGACAGGAGATGTTTTCTTGTAGAAGAGAAAATAAGCAGTTGTCAATGCTACCTGTTATTATTATACCAGGGCTTACGCGCTTAAGCATAAGTCACCATGACAAGCTCAAACTCCTTAGAAGGAGTTAAATTAAATAAGCTTCAATGTGTCAATTATATGATTTTCTAAAATTTATGTTTAATATTAAAGCATGCTAAAAATATTTGAAGTTATTTTTTTACCATATGTAGTCTTAACATCTCTCCTTCCCGTTTTTCGATTGCAGTCACATTTTCCTACACACCATTAAATTAAATTTGAAATATCCTATCTACACCACTGTGCTTTGTCCAATCGCAAGCACTTAATTTCATTGCTCCATTATTTATTTTAACCGAGATGCTGCATTTTTCACGATCAAAACAATGCACAAGAGCACAACGCATTTACATAAACAGCAAAAAAAAAAAAAAAACAAACAAAAAACCACAACGCAATAACTGTTTACGATCCGCATCATAAATAAAACGAACGAAAAACAATCCAACGCTCGTCAGTGGCTTTCTGCGGCAGCGCAGTCGCATAGACTTGAAAACAGACTTGAAAAGTAGAAAGCTTGGTTTTTTCTACCAATTCATGTAGGGTAGAAAACAAATAGAATCAAGTCTGACTTATGATTCGTTTTTCAGAAGCAAGTCGAGGCTTGTAGGGTAGAAACATATCAAGTTTCTACAAGTCAAGTCGAAGCTTGATTATTTTCAAGTTACTTGATTTTCAATTAACTTGTTGCAGATCTCTGGTATGTATATATATTTGATTTGGTAAATAACTTTACAAATTAGCATAATAGTGATAATAAGTTCCTTTTCTTATTAAAATGTGTTAGTATGTAAGTTCGCTTTATTTTTGCTTTTCTTCTTGCCTTTTCTTTTTGACATGTTCTTGAAATCATGTCATTCAGGTGGGCGGATTACGCCCACATTGAATTGATATCATCGAACACAAAAACAAGGAAAGGAGAGAGAGAATAAAAAAAAAAAAAATAAAAAAATTAAAAACAAAAAACCTGTTAGAATAAGTAAACTGCCTTGTTTGGCCAAATAAATAAATAAATAAATAAATAAATAAATAAACTATCGCATTTAAAGACAATTTATATAAAAATATTGAATTTAAAAAAACATATTTAAATTGAATATGTTATTAGTGGTTTTATGGTATTATTTTCTTCATATTGCGTTCATCAAATGCCATTGCCTGTATAATTTATTCTCGCTTCACTTTTTTCGTTCTCTAATTTAAACTATTTTTGACAGTTGGTGGCCCTAATATTGCACCAACTGTCAAACATAGTATAAAATAGAGAACGAAAAAGTAATCTACAGAATATATCTAGGTAGAAGCAAATTATGCAGGTAAATGACAACCGGTCCAAGATGTTCTTGAGAAAACACCGAGTTGTCACTCCACCCTACATAATTTCATTTCGTTGCCAAACATGCATACTATATTACTCCTGAAACAATAACTAAATGCGAACTATGAGAACTATAAGAACTGCAAATGCAAAAAAAAAAACTGCAGAAACAGAGTGCGATGCTGTTGCTGCTTGTCGGAGTATGTGTGTACGTGTGCGATGCTGTTGCTGCTTGCTTGTATGGAATATGTGTGTACGTGTGTGGTATAAATAAAATTCAAATACGGGAAAAAAACGAGTTGTAAGGAAAACATTGGATTTATCCACGTAAATATTTGAATAAAATTTATACTCAGGCGTGGATAATGCTAATATGCGTTATTTCCCTTAGTGTACAATAGGAGATTTCAGCAATCAATTGCTGACCCCAATTCTGCCGCTACCATAGGAGATTTCAGCAAAATAACTTAAGGATTTTGTTTTAATTTTTAAATTTAGAAAACCCTGTTGTTAAAGGACAACTTAGGTATCAAACGAAAAAGCATCCTCACAAAGACAAATTATAAATCATATGAAAAGCTTAAGAAACACATTTACAAGGATCCACTTCCGAACACTCTAGGGCCACAAGCTTAGGAGATATAAGCAAAAGAAGTTGATGATTTTGTTTTCATTGTAAAATTGGAAAATCGTGTCGTTTAAGGACAACTGAGGTATCAAATGAAAGGACTTCCGCACAAAGAAAAATTATAATTCAAATGTAAGGCTGAAAAAACACATTTAAAATGATCAATTTTGACACAACTTGGACCTTCAGCTTAGGAGATATAAGCAAAATAAGTTGATGATTTTGTTTTCATTGTAAAATTGGAAAAATCGTGTCGCTTAAGGACAACTTAGGTATCAAATGAAAGCACGTCCGCACAAAACCAAATTATAATTCAAATGAATGGCTGAAGAAACAACTTTAAAATGATAAATTTTGAACAAACTTGGACTTTCAGCGTAGGAGATATAAGCAAAAGAAGTTGATGATTTTGTTTTCATTGTAAAATTGGAAAATCGTGTCGCTTAAAGACAGCTTAGGTATGACATGAAAGTGCATGCCGCAAAATGACAAATTATAAATCATATTAAAGACTGAAGAAACACCTTTACAAGGATTAATTTCTGACCACACTACTGCCTCCTGGATAGGAGATATCAGTAAAATAAGTTGAGGATGTTTTTTTCATTGTAAAATTTAGAAAATCCTGTCGCTTAAGGACAACTTAGGTATCAAATGAAATTACTTCCGCACAAAGACAAATTATAATTCAAATGTAAGGCTGAATAAACACATTTAAAATGATCAATTTTGACACAACTTGGACTTTCAGCTTAGGAGATATAAGCAAAAGAAGTTGATGATTTTGTTTTCATTGTAAAATTGGAAAATCGTGTAGCTTAAGGACAACTTAGGTGTCATATTAAAGGGCATGCCGCACAATGACAAATTATAAATCAAATGAAAGACTGAAGAAACACCTTTACGAGGATCAATTGCTGACCCCACTTCTGCCTCTACCATAGGAGATTTTAGCAAAACAATTTAAAGATTTTGTTTTAAATTTAAAATTTAGAAAATCCTGTTTCTTAAGGGCAACTTAGGTATCAAACGATAGATCATCCGCACAAAAACAAATTATAAATCACATGAAAAACTTAAGAAACACCTTTACAAGGATCCACTTCCGAACAGTCTAGGGCCACAAGCTTAGAAGATATCAGCAAAAGAAGTTGAGAATTTTGTTTTCATTGTAAAATTGGAAAATCCTGTCGCTTAAGGACAACTTATGTATTAAATAATAACACGAATTGTACAATGACAAGTTATTTATAAAATGAAAGGCTGAAAAAAGACCTTTACGAGGATCCACTTCCGAACACTCTAGGGCAACAAGCTTAGGAGATATAAGCAAAAGAAGTTGATGATTTTGTTTTCATTGTAAAATTGGAAAATCGTGTCGCTTAAGGACAACTTAGGTATCAAATGAAAGGATTTCCGCACAAAGACAAATTATAATTCAAATGTAAGGCTGAAGGAACACATTTAAAATGATCAATTTTTACACAACTTGGACCTTCAGCTTAGGAAATATAAGCAAAAGAAGTTGATGATTTTGTTTTCATTGTAAAATTGGAGAATCGTGTCGCTTAAGGACAACTTAGGTATCAAATGAAAGGACTTCCGCACAAAGACAAATTATAATTCAAATGTAAGGCGGAAGAAACACATTTAAAATGATCAATTTTGACACAACTTGGACCTTCAGCTTAGGAGATATAAGCAAAAGAAGTTGATGATTTTTTTTTCATTGTGAAATTGGAAAATCGTGTCGCTTAAGGACAGCTTAGGTATCAAATGAAAGTGCATGCCGCAAAATGACAAATTATAAATCATATTAAAGACTGAAGAAACACCTTTACAAGGATCAATTTCTGACCACACTACTGCCTCGTGGATAGGAGATATCAGTAAAATAAGTTGATGATTTTTTTTTGATTGTAAAATTAGAAAATCCTGTTGCTTAAGGACAACTTTGGCATCAAAAGAAAGAACATCCGCACAAAGACATATTAAAAATAACATGAAAAACAAAAAAAAAACCTTTACAAGATTAAAGAGGATCCACTTCCGAATACTCTAGGGCCACAAGCTTAGAAGATATCAGCAAAAGAAGTTGAGGATTTTGTTTTCATTGTAAAATTGGAAAAGCGTGTGGTTTAAGGACAACTTATGTATTAAATAATAACACGTTTTGTACAATGACAAGTTATTTATAAAATGAAAGGCTGAAAAAATACCTTTACAAGGATCCACTTCCGAACACTCTAGGGCCACAAGCTTAGGAGATATAAGCAAAAGAAGTTGATGATTTTGTTTTCATTGTAAAATTGAAAAATTTTATCGCTTAAGGACAACTTAGGTATCAAATGAAAGCACGTCCGCACAAAACCAAATTATAATTCAAATGAATGGCTGAAGAAACAACTTTAAAATGATAAATTTTGAACAAACTTGGACTTTCAGCGTAGGAGATATAAGCAAAAGAAGTTGATGATTTTGTTTTCATTGTAAAATTGGAGAATCGTGTCGCTTAAGGACAGCTTAGGTATGACATGAAAGTGCATGCCGCAAAATGACAAATTATAAATCATATTAAAGACTGAAGAAACACCTTTACAAGGATAAATTTCTGACCACACTACTGCCTCCTGGATAGGAGATATCAGTAAAATAAGTTGAGGATGTTTTTTTCATTGTAAAATTTAGAAAATCCTGTCACTTAAGGACAACTTAGGTATCAAATGAAATTACTTCCGCACAAAGACAAATTATAATTCAAATGTAAGGCTGAAGAAACACATTTAAAATGATAAATTTTGACACAACTTGGACTTTCAGCTTAGGAGATATAAGCAAAAGAAGTTGATGATTTTGTTTTCATTGTAAAATTGGAAAATCGTGTAGCTTAAGGACAACTTAGGTGTCATATTAAAGGGCATGCCGCACAAAGACAAATTATAAATCACATGAACAACTTAAGAAACACATTTACAAAGATCCACTTCCGAACACTCTAGGGGGCCACAAGCTTAGAAGATATCAGCAAAAGAAGTTGAGGATTTTGTTTTCATTGTAAAATTGGAAAAGCATGTGGTTTAAGGACAATTTATGTATTAAATAATAATACACAGAAAATAAAAGAATTGATTTATTACCTAAACTAGTTTAGCTAATGTGAAAGTTTCTATTTCACCTAATCTTTTCAACAACTTTTCTACTTACACAGTTAATTTAACAATCATGCATAAGGTAATTCACCTAATTACAATTAGTAAATTCAACTAAAATTTTGCTTATTAAATCATCTAATTCTTCTAGTTATTTTACCTAATGCAAGTTGTCGATTTGTTCGTACACTAGGGAAATAACGCATATTAGCATTATCCACGCCTCAGTATAAATTTTATATAAATATTTACGTGGATAAATCAAATGCTTTCCTTACAACTTGTTTTTGCCCCGTATTTGAATTTTATAGGAGCACAGCGCTCTCCTATAAAAAACATAAATAAAAACAAAGTGAGAAAATTTTACAAAAATTAAAGTCTAACGCGAGAATTGAACTCGGGCCGCTTGCGTTATAGTCAAACGCTTTACCGCTGTGCTGTTACGCTGTTTGATAACTTGTGAACAAAATGTATATAAAAATATGAGGTCCACAACTCTGAAATTATGGGCATCTACAGCAATTTGATTAATTGGTATGTAGCGTAAATTCCTATATTGGAAATTTAGCTCAATAGCTAAGGCGTTGGTTGTTGAAATCTTGAGATCACAGGTTCAAATCTCAGCGGTGGCAAATAAATTTTTCAGTCATTTATACAATGTATATATCTCTCTCATTCTATCTACTACAAAACAAATCTTTCTTCTCTATCATGTGACGAAATGAAGTAAAGAGCCACCTAAGGAAAGTTTCACTTCCAAATAGAAACTGCAAAACAAAAAACATATTTTTTGCATATTTTTTGCACGGCATTCCCACTCTTAAGTGGGAATTCTATCTAAATAATTAGATGATTTTTCTACACTTAGTAGGTGGCTTGCCTAATCTGAAGTGGTCATAGTTTAAAAAAAATTAGCTAATTCTTCTAATAAATTATGTGTCTTATCTATTTTATGGTTGAAGGTACACCTAAATATTTAGGTTTTTTTAGCTACTCTCGCAGTTAAACTACCCAATATAATTGCATATAATTAACATTTAGAAATTGGTAGCGCACCTAATCAAATTCGTTGACTAAAAATCACCGGATTACTTTAGCTGAATTGACTACATTTTTAGGTAAAAGTTCTACTCTTTTTTTTCTGTGTACGTATTGTACAATGACAAGTTATTTATAAAATGAAAGGCTGAAAAAACACCTTTACAAGGATCAACTTCCGAACACTCTAGGGCCACAAGCTTAGAAGATATCAGCAAAAGAAATTAAGAATTTTGTTTTCATTGTAAAATTGTAAAATTTTATCGCTTAAGGACAACTTAGGTATCAAATGAAAGCACCTCCGCACAAAACCAAATTATAATTCAAATGAATGGCTGAAGAAACAACTTTAAAATGATCAATTTTGACACAACTTGGACCTTCAGCTTAGGAGATATAAGCAAAAGAAGTTGATGATTTTGTTTTCATTGTAAAATTGGAAAATCGTGTAGCTTAAGGACAACTTAGGTGTCAAATTAAAGTGCATACCGCACAATGACAAATTATAAATCAAATGAAAGACTGAAGAAACACCTTTACAAGGATCAATTGCTGACCCCACTTCTGCCTCTACGATAGGAGATTTCAGCAAAATAATTTAAGGATTTTGTTTTAATTTTTAAATTTAGAAAACCCTGTTGTTTAAGGACAACCTAGGTATCAAACGAAAAAACATCCTCACAAAGACAAATTATAAATCACATGAAAAACTTAAGAAACACATTTACAAGGATCCACTTCCGAACATTCTTGGGCCACAAGCTTAGAAGATATCAGCAAAAGAAGTTGAGGATTTTGTTTTCATTGTAAAATTGGAAAATCGTGTTGCTTAAGGACAACTTAGGTATCAAATGAAAGGACTTCCGCACAAAGACAAATTATAATTCAAATGTAAGGCTGAAGAAACACATTTAAAATGATCAATTTTGACACAACTTGGACCTTCAGCTTAGGAGATGTAAGCAAAAGAAGTTGATGATTTTGTTTTCATTGTAAAATTGGAGAATCGTGTCGCTTAAGGACAACTAAGGTATCAAATGAAAGGACTTCCGCACAAAGACAAATTATAATTCAAATGTAAGGCTGAAGAAACACATTTAAAATGATAAATTTTGACACAACTTGGACCTTCAGCTTAGGAGATATAAGCAAAAGAAGTTGATGATTTTGTTTTCATTGTAAAATTGTGTCGCTTAAGGACAGCTTAGGTATCAAATGAAAGTGCATGCCGCAAAATGACAAATTATAAATCATATTAAAGACTGAAGAAACACCTTTACAAGGATCAATTTCTGACCACACTACTGCCTCCTGGATAGGAGATATCAGTAAAATAAGTTGAGGATGTTTTTTTCATTGTAAAATTGGAAAATCCTGTCGCTTAAGGACAACTTAGGTATCAAATGAAATTACTTCCGCACAAAGACAAATTATAATTCAAATGTAAGGCTGAAGAAACACATTTAAAATGATCAATTTTGACACAACTTGGACCTTCAGCTTAGGAGATATAAGCAAAGGAAGTTGATGATTTTGTTTTCATTGTAAAAGTGGAAAATCGTATCGCTGAAGGGCAGCTTAGGTATCAAATGAAAGTGCATGCCGCAAAATGACAAATTATAAATCATATTAAAGACTGAAGAAACACCTTTACAAGGATCAATTTCTGACCACACTACTGCCTCCTGGATAGGAGATATCAGTAAAATAAGTTGATGATTTTTTTTTCATTATAAAATTATAAAATCTTGTCGCTTAAGGACAACTTAGGTATCAAATGAAAGGACTTCCGCACAAAGACAAATTATAATTAAATTGTAAGGCTGAAGAAACACATTTAAAATGATCATTTTTGACACAACTTGGACCTTCAGCTTAGGAGATATAAGCAAAAGAAGTTGATGATTTTGTTTTCATTGTAAAATTGGAGAATCGTGTCGCTTAAGGACAACTTAGGTATCAAATGAAAGGACTTCCGCACAAAGACAAATTATAATTCAAATGTAAGGCTGAAGAAACACATTTAAAATGATAAATTTTGACACAACTTGGACCTTCAGCTTAAGAGATATAAGCAAAAGAAGTTGATGATTTTGTTTTCATTGTAAAATTGGAAAATCGTGTAGCTTAAGGACAACTTAGGTGTCATATTAAAGGGCATGCCGCACAAAGACAAATTATAAATCACATGAACAACTTAAGAAACACATTTACAAGGATCCACTTCCGAACACTCTAGGGGGCCACAAGCTTAGAAGATATCAGCAAAAGAAGTTGAGGATTTTGTTTTCATTGTAAAATTGGAAAAGCATGTGGTTTAAGGACAATTTATGTATTAAATAATAATACGTATTGTACAATGACAAGTTATTTATAAAATGAAAGGCTGAAAAAACACCTTTACAAGGATCAACTTCCGAACACTCTAGGGCCACAAGCTTAGAAGATATCAGCAAAAGAAAATAAGAATTTTGTTTTCATTGTAAAATTGTAAAATTTTATCGCTTAAGGACAACTTAGGTATCAAATGAAAGCACCTCCGCACAAAACCAAATTATAATTCAAATGAATGGCTGAAGAAACAACTTTAAAATGATCAATTTTGACACAACTTGGACCTTCAGCTTAGGAGATATAAGCAAAATAAGTTGATGATTTTGTTTTCATTGTAAAATTGGAAAATCGTGTAGCTTAAGGACAACTTAGGTGTCAAATTAAAGTGCATGCCGCACAATGACAAATTATAAATCAAATGAAAGACTGAAGAAACACCTTTACAAGGATCAATTGCTGACCCCACTTCTGCCTCTACGATAGGTGATTTCAGCAAAATAATTTAAGGATTTTGTTTTAATTTTTAAATTTAGAAAACCCTGTTGTTTAAGGACAACCTAGGTATCAAACGAAAAAACATCCTCACAAAGACAAATTATAAATCACATGAAAAACTTAAGAAACACATTTACAAGGATCCACTTCCGAACATTCTTGGGCCACAAGCTTAGAAGATATCAGCAAAAGAAGTTGAGGATTTTGTTTTCATTGTAAAATTGGAAAAGCGTGTGGTTTAAGGACAACTTATGTACTAGGTGGCGCAAAAATAACCTTCCGATGTTTTTTGGCTGTAATTTAAAAAAAAAATGAAAAACTTTGATTCTTCTTGTGGATTATTTTTATTTGGTCTTTTAATTTTTTTTTACATCAAGTCGAGAATATGATGTCATGTTAATGGCCGCCGCCACAGTTGATTGTCATTTGAGCCCTTTTTATGGCATTTTTCATCACTTCGGCCAAAACTTCCGGCGATAGGTCCTCACATTCTTGACGGATATTGTCTTTAAGAGCTGCAAGAGTCTGAGGCTAGTTGACATAAGCCCGCGACTTCAAAAAGCCCCACAAAAAGAAGTCTGGAGTGGTCAAATCAGGCGATCTTGCTGGCCAGTGCAAATCTCCAAATCGGGAGATTAGGCGCCCGGGAAATGCATCCTTCAGCATATCGGTTGTGGCACGTGCAGTGTGTGCGTTTGCACCGTCCTGTTGGAACCACATGTCCAATTCATCCAATCCCAATTCATCAAGTTGCGGCAAAAAGAACTCGTTGATCATTGCTCTGTAGCGCTCACCATTTACAGTAACCGTTTGGCCCGCGACGTCTTCGAAGAAAAAAGGTCCGATGACTCCTCCAGCGAAAACAGCACACTATACAGTGACTTTGAGCGGGTGTAATGGCTCTTCGTGGGTTACACGCGGATTTTCAGTGCCCCAGAAGCGTAAATTTTGCTTATTTACGTACCCGCGAAGATGGAAATGGGCCTCATCACTCATGATTATTTTTGATGAAACGTCATGTTCCTCTTGGTGGTGATTAAGGATGGCTTGAGCGTATGTTAGACGCGATTGGTGGTCAGCAGCTAACAGCTGATGCACCGTCTGGACTTTGTACGGAAACATCTTCAAATCTTGTACCAAAATTCGCTGTAAAGACCGTCGACTGATACCCATTTGCGTGGCACGTCGTCTGGTCGATGTCGACGGCGCTTCCATGACATCCTCGGCTACAGCAACAATATTCTCTGCAGAACGGCTACTCCGGGGTCTGCCACGCCTGGCAGCATCTCGTGTTGTGCCAGTCTCTTCGAGGCGAGCGGCTAAACGTCGCAGTGTTTCACCAGTAGGCGTTGGACGGCCAGGAAATCTGCGGCGAAATTCACGTTGTGCCAAAGTCACCGACCGATTATTGGTCAAATAAATAGTCAGCAATATTCCGCGTTTTGGAGCAGTGTAGCGTAACATTGTTTATAAACGTGTATTTCGCATGTGTTTACTACACAAATGTCAAAACAGAACTGACATTAGGGGCCAATCGCAAAATTTATAGAATTTTCTGATAGGGGGATTACTTTTGCGCCACCTTGTATTAAATAATAACACGTATTGTACAATGACAAGTTATTAACAAAATGAAAGGCTGAAAAAACACATTTACAAGGATCCACTTCCGAACACTCTAGGGCCACAAGCTTAGGAGATATAAGCAAAAGAAGTTGATGATTTTGTTTTCATTGTAAAATTGGAAAATCGTGTCGCTTAAGGACAACTTAGGTATCAAATGAAAGGACTTCCACACAAAGACAAATTATAATTCAAATGTAAGGCTGAAGAAACACATTTAAAATGATAAATTTTGACACAACTTGGACCTTCAGCTTAAGAGATATAAGCAAAAGAAGTTGATGATTTTGTTTTCATTGTAAAATTGGAGAATCGTGTCGCTTAAGGACAACTTAGGTGTCTTACTGAAGTGCATGCCGCTCGATGACAAATTATAAATCAAATGAAAGACTGAAGAAACACCTTTACGAGGATCAATTGCTGACCACACTACTGCCTCCTGGATAGGAGATATCAGTAAAATAAGTTGATGATTTTTTTTTCATTGTAAAATTGGAAAATCCTGTCGCTTAAGGACAACTTAGGTATCAAATGAAATTACTTCCGCACAAAGACAAATTATAATTCAAATGTAAGGCTGAAGAAGCACATTTAAAATGATCAATTTTGACACAAATTGGAAATTCAGCTTAGAAGATATAAGCAAAAGAAGTTGATGATTTTGTTTTCATTGTGAAATTGGAAAATCGTGTAGCTTAAGGACAACTTAGGTGTCAAATTAAAGTGCATACCGCACAATGACAAATTATAAATCAAATGAAAGACTGAAGAAACACCTTTACAAAGATCAATTGCTGACCCCACTTCTGCCTCTACCATAGGAGATTTTAGCAAAACAATTTAAAGATTTTGTTTTAAATTTAAAATTTAGAAAATCCTGTTTCTTAAGGGCAACTTAGGTATCAAACGATAGATCATCCGCACAAAAACAAATTATAAATCACATGAAAAACTTAAGAAACACCTTTACAAGGATCCACTTCCGAACAGTCTAGGGCCACAAGCTTAGAAGATATCAGCAAAAGAAGTTGAGAATTTTGTTTTCATTGTAAAATTGGAAAATCCTGTCGCTTAAGGACAACTTATGTATTAAATAATAACACGTATTGTACAATGACAAGTTATTTATAAAATGAAAGGCTGAAAAAAGACCTTTACGAGGATCCACTTCCGAACACTCTAGGGCAACAAGCTTAGGAGATATAAGCAAAAGAAGTTGATGATTTTGTTTTCATTGTAAAATTGGAAAATCGTGTCGCTTAAGGACAACTTAGGTATCAAATGAAAGGATTTCCGCACAAAGACAAATTATAATTCAAATGTAAGGCTGAAGGAACACATTTAAAATGATCAATTTTTACACAACTTGGACCTTCAGCTTAGGAAATATAAGCAAAAGAAGTTGATGATTTTGTTTTCATTGTAAAATTGGAGAATCGTGTCGCTTAAGGACAACTTAGGTATCAAATGAAAGGACTTCCGCACAAAGACAAATTATAATTCAAATGTAAGGCGGAAGAAACACATTTAAAATGATCAATTTTGACACAACTTGGACCTTCAGCTTAGGAGATATAAGCAAAAGAAGTTGATGATTTTTTTTTCATTGTGAAATTGGAAAATCGTGTCGCTTAAGGACAGCTTAGGTATCAAATGAAAGTGCATGCCGCAAAATGACAAATTATAAATCATATTAAAGACTGAAGAAACACCTTTACAAGGATCAATTTCTGACCACACTACTGCCTCGTGGATAGGAGATATCAGTAAAATAAGTTGATGATTTTTTTTTGATTGTAAAATTAGAAAATCCTGTTGCTTAAGGACAACTTTGGCATCAAAAGAAAGAACATCCGCACAAAGACATATTAAAAATAACATGAAAAACAAAAAAAAAACCTTTACAAGATTAAAGAGGATCCACTTCCGAATACTCTAGGGCCACAAGCTTAGAAGATATCAGCAAAAGAAGTTGAGGATTTTGTTTTCATTGTAAAATTGGAAAAGCGTGTGGTTTAAGGACAACTTATGTATTAAATAATAACACGTTTTGTACAATGACAAGTTATTTATAAAATGAAAGGCTGAAAAAATACCTTTACAAGGATCCACTTCCGAACACTCTAGGGCCACAAGCTTAGGAGATATAAGCAAAAGAAGATGATGATTTTGTTTTCATTGTAAAATTGAAAAATTTTATCGCTTAAGGACAACTTAGGTATCAAATGAAAGCACGTCCGCACAAAACCAAATTATAATTCAAATGAATGGCTGAAGAAACAACTTTAAAATGATAAATTTTGAACAAACTTGGACTTTCAGCGTAGGAGATATAAGCAAAAGAAGTTGATGATTTTGTTTTCATTGTAAAATTGGAGAATCGTGTCGCTTAAGGACAGCTTAGGTATGACATGAAAGTGCATGCCGCAAAATGACAAATTATAAATCATATTAAAGACTGAAGAAACACCTTTACAAGGATAAATTTCTGACCACACTACTGCCTCCTGGATAGGAGATATCAGTAAAATAAGTTGAGGATGTTTTTTTCATTGTAAAATTTAGAAAATCCTGTCACTTAAGGACAACTTAGGTATCAAATGAAATTACTTCCGCACAAAGACAAATTATAATTCAAATGTAAGGCTGAAGAAACACATTTAAAATGATAAATTTTGACACAACTTGGACTTTCAGCTTAGGAGATATAAGCAAAAGAAGTTGATGATTTTGTTTTCATTGTAAAATTGGAAAATCGTGTAGCTTAAGGACAACTTAGGTGTCATATTAAAGGGCATGCCGCACAAAGACAAATTATAAATCACATGAACAACTTAAGAAACACATTTACAAGGATCCACTTCCGAACACTCTAGGGGGCCACAAGCTTAGAAGATATCAGCAAAAGAAGTTGAGGATTTTGTTTTCATTGTAAAATTGGAAAAGCATGTGGTTTAAGGACAATTTATGTATTAAATAATAATACACAGAAAATAAAAGAATTGATTTATTACCTAAACTAGTTTAGCTAATGTGAAAGTTTCTATTTCACCTAATCTTTTCAACAACTTTTCTACTTACACAGTTAATTTAACAATCATGCATAAGGTAATTCACCTAATTACAATTAGTAAATTCAACTAAAATTTTGCTTATTAAATCATCTAATTCTTCTAGTTATTTTACCTAATGCAAGTTGTCGATTTGTTCGTACACTAGGGAAATAACGCATATTAGCATTATCCACGCCTCAGTATAAATTTTATATAAATATTTACGTGGATAAATCAAATGCTTTCCTTACAACTTGTTTTTGCCCCGTATTTGAATTTTATAGGAGCACAGCGCTCTCCTATAAAAAACATAAATAAAAACAAAGTGAGAAAATTTTACAAAAATTAAAGTCTAACGCGAGAATTGAACTCGGGCCGCTTGCGTTATAGTCAAACGCTTTACCGCTGTGCTGTTACGCTGTTTGATAACTTGTGAACAAAATGTATATAAAAATATGAGGTCCACAACTCTGAAATTATGGGCATCTACAGCAATTTGATTAATTGGTATGTAGCGTAAATTCCTATATTGGAAATTTAGCTCAATAGCTAAGGCGTTGGTTGTTGAAATCTTGAGATCACAGGTTCAAATCTCAGCGGTGGCAAAGAAATTTTTCAGTCATTTATACAATGTATATATCTCTCTCATTCTATCTACTACAAAACAAATCTTTCTTCTCTATCATGTGACGAAATGAAGTAAAGAGCCACCTAAGGAAAGTTTCACTTCCAAATAGAAACTGCAAAACAAAAAACATATTTTTTGCATATTTTTTGCACGGCATTCCCACTCTTAAGTGGGAATTCTATCTAAATAATTAGATGATTTTTCTACACTTAGTAGGTGGCTTGCCTAATCTGAAGTGGTCATAGTTTAAAAAAAATTAGCTAATTCTTCTAATAAATTATGTGTCTTATCTATTTTATGGTTGAAGGTACACCTAAATATTTAGGTTTTTTTAGCTACTCTCGCAGTTAAACTACCCAATATAATTGCATATAATTAACATTTAGAAATTGGTAGCGCACCTAATCAAATTCGTTGACTAAAAATCACCGGATTACTTTAGCTGAATTGACTACATTTTTAGGTAAAAGTTCTACTCTTTTTTTTCTGTGTACGTATTGTACAATGACAAGTTATTTATAAAATGAAAGGCTGAAAAAACACCTTTACAAGGATCAACTTCCGAACACTCTAGGGCCACAAGCTTAGAAGATATCAGCAAAAGAAATTAAGAATTTTGTTTTCATTGTAAAATTGTAAAATTTTATCGCTTAAGGACAACTTAGGTATCAAATGAAAGCACCTCCGCACAAAACCAAATTATAATTCAAATGAATGGCTGAAGAAACAACTTTAAAATGATCAATTTTGACACAACTTGGACCTTCAGCTTAGGAGATATAAGCAAAAGAAGTTGATGATTTTGTTTTCATTGTAAAATTGGAAAATCGTGTAGCTTAAGGACAACTTAGGTGTCAAATTAAAGTGCATACCGCACAATGACAAATTATAAATCAAATGAAAGACTGAAGAAACACCTTTACAAGGATCAATTGCTGACCCCACTTCTGCCTCTACGATAGGAGATTTCAGCAAAATAATTTAAGGATTTTGTTTTAATTTTTAAATTTAGAAAACCCTGTTGTTTAAGGACAACCTAGGTATCAAACGAAAAAACATCCTCACAAAGACAAATTATAAATCACATGAAAAACTTAAGAAACACATTTACAAGGATCCACTTCCGAACATTCTTGGGCCACAAGCTTAGAAGATATCAGCAAAAGAAGTTAAGGATTTTGTTTTCATTGTAAAATTGGAAAATCGTGTTGCTTAAGGACAACTTAGGTATCAAATGAAAGGACTTCCGCACAAAGACAAATTATAATTCAAATGTAAGGCTGAAGAAACACATTTAAAATGATCAATTTTGACACAACTTGGACCTTCAGCTTAGGAGATGTAAGCAAAAGAAGTTGATGATTTTGTTTTCATTGTAAAATTGGAGAATCGTGTCGCTTAAGGACAACTAAGGTATCAAATGAAAGGACTTCCGCACAAAGACAAATTATAATTCAAATGTAAGGCTGAAGAAACACATTTAAAATGATAAATTTTGACACAACTTGGACCTTCAGCTTAGGAGATATAAGCAAAAGAAGTTGATGATTTTGTTTTCATTGTAAAATTGTGTCGCTTAAGGACAGCTTAGGTATCAAATGAAAGTGCATGCCGCAAAATGACAAATTATAAATCATATTAAAGACTGAAGAAACACCTTTACAAGGATCAATTTCTGACCACACTACTGCCTCCTGGATAGGAGATATCAGTAAAATAAGTTGAGGATGTTTTTTTCATTGTAAAATTGGAAAATCCTGTCGCTTAAGGACAACTTAGGTATCAAATGAAATTACTTCCGCACAAAGACAAATTATAATTCAAATGTAAGGCTGAAGAAACACATTTAAAATGATCAATTTTGACACAACTTGGACCTTCAGCTTAGGAGATATAAGCAAAGGAAGTTGATGATTTTGTTTTCATTGTAAAAGTGGAAAATCGTATCGCTGAAGGGCAGCTTAGGTATCAAATGAAAGTGCATGCCGCAAAATGACAAATTATAAATCATATTAAAGACTGAAGAAACACCTTTACAAGGATCAATTTCTGACCACACTACTGCCTCCTGGATAGGAGATATCAGTAAAATAAGTTGATGATTTTTTTTTCATTATAAAATTATAAAATCTTGTCGCTTAAGGACAACTTAGGTATCAAATGAAAGGACTTCCGCACAAAGACAAATTATAATTAAATTGTAAGGCTGAAGAAACACATTTAAAATGATCATTTTTGACACAACTTGGACCTTCAGCTTAGGAGATATAAGCAAAAGAAGTTGATGATTTTGTTTTCATTGTAAAATTGGAGAATCGTGTCGCTTAAGGACAACTTAGGTATCAAATGAAAGGACTTCCGCACAAAGACAAATTATAATTCAAATGTAAGGCTGAAGAAACACATTTAAAATGATAAATTTTGACACAACTTGGACCTTCAGCTTAAGAGATATAAGCAAAAGAAGTTGATGATTTTGTTTTCATTGTAAAATTGGAAAATCGTGTAGCTTAAGGACAACTTAGGTGTCATATTAAAGGGCATGCCGCACAAAGACAAATTATAAATCACATGAACAACTTAAGAAACACATTTACAAGGATCCACTTCCGAACACTCTAGGGGGCCACAAGCTTAGAAGATATCAGCAAAAGAAGTTGAGGATTTTGTTTTCATTGTAAAATTGGAAAAGCATGTGGTTTAAGGACAATTTATGTATTAAATAATAATACGTATTGTACAATGACAAGTTATTTATAAAATGAAAGGCTGAAAAAACACCTTTACAAGGATCAACTTCCGAACACTCTAGGGCCACAAGCTTAGAAGATATCAGCAAAAGAAAATAAGAATTTTGTTTTCATTGTAAAATTGTAAAATTTTATCGCTTAAGGACAACTTAGGTATCAAATGAAAGCACCTCCGCACAAAACCAAATTATAATTCAAATGAATGGCTGAAGAAACAACTTTAAAATGATCAATTTTGACACAACTTGGACCTTCAGCTTAGGAGATATAAGCAAAATAAGTTGATGATTTTGTTTTCATTGTAAAATTGGAAAATCGTGTAGCTTAAGGACAACTTAGGTGTCAAATTAAAGTGCATGCCGCACAATGACAAATTATAAATCAAATGAAAGACTGAAGAAACACCTTTACAAGGATCAATTGCTGACCCCACTTCTGCCTCTACGATAGGTGATTTCAGCAAAATAATTTAAGGATTTTGTTTTAATTTTTAAATTTAGAAAACCCTGTTGTTTAAGGACAACCTAGGTATCAAACGAAAAAACATCCTCACAAAGACAAATTATAAATCACATGAAAAACTTAAGAAACACATTTACAAGGATCCACTTCCGAACATTCTTGGGCCACAAGCTTAGAAGATATCAGCAAAAGAAGTTGAGGATTTTGTTTTCATTGTAAAATTGGAAAAGCGTGTGGTTTAAGGACAACTTATGTACTAGGTGGCGCAAAAATAACCTTCCGATGTTTTTTGGCTGTAATTTAAAAAAAAAATGAAAAACTTTGATTCTTCTTGTGGATTATTTTTATTTGGTCTTTTAATTTTTTTTTACATCAAGTCGAGAATATGATGTCATGTTAATGGCCGCCGCCACAGTTGATTGTCATTTGAGCCCTTTTTATGGCATTTTTCATCACTTCGGCCAAAACTTCCGGCGATAGGTCCTCACATTCTTGACGGATATTGTCTTTAAGAGCTGCAAGAGTCTGAGGCTAGTTGACATAAGCCCGCGACTTCAAAAAGCCCCACAAAAAGAAGTCTGGAGTGGTCAAATCAGGCGATCTTGCTGGCCAGTGCAAATCTCCAAATCGGGAGATTAGGCGCCCGGGAAATGCATCCTTCAGCATATCGGTTGTGGCACGTGCAGTGTGTGCGTTTGCACCGTCCTGTTGGAACCACATGTCCAATTCATCCAATCCCAATTCATCAAGTTGCGGCAAAAAGAACTCGTTGATCATTGCTCTGTAGCGCTCACCATTTACAGTAACCGTTTGGCCCGCGACGTCTTCGAAGAAAAAAGGTCCGATGACTCCTCCAGCGAAAACAGCACACTATACAGTGACTTTGAGCGGGTGTAATGGCTCTTCGTGGGTTACACGCGGATTTTCAGTGCCCCAGAAGCGTAAATTTTGCTTATTTACGTACCCGCGAAGATGGAAATGGGCCTCATCACTCATGATTATTTTTGATGAAACGTCATGTTCCTCTTGGTGGTGATTAAGGATGGCTTGAGCGTATGTTAGACGCGATTGGTGGTCAGCAGCTAACAGCTGATGCACCGTCTGGACTTTGTACGGAAACATCTTCAAATCTTGTACCAAAATTCGCTGTAAAGACCGTCGACTGATACCCATTTGCGTGGCACGTCGTCTGGTCGATGTCGACGGCGCTTCCATGACATCCTCGGCTACAGCAACAATATTCTCTGCAGAACGGCTACTCCGGGGTCTGCCACGCCTGGCAGCATCTCGTGTTGTGCCAGTCTCTTCGAGGCGAGCGGCTAAACGTCGCAGTGTTTCACCAGTAGGCGTTGGACGGCCAGGAAATCTGCGGCGAAATTCACGTTGTGCCAAAGTCACCGACCGATTATTGGTCAAATAAATAGTCAGCAATATTCCGCGTTTTGGAGCAGTGTAGCGTAACATTGTTTATAAACGTGTATTTCGCATGTGTTTACTACACAAATGTCAAAACAGAACTGACATTAGGGGCCAATCGCAAAATTTATAGAATTTTCTGATAGGGGGATTACTTTTGCGCCACCTTGTATTAAATAATAACACGTATTGTACAATGACAAGTTATTAACAAAATGAAAGGCTGAAAAAACACATTTACAAGGATCCACTTCCGAACACTCTAGGGCCACAAGCTTAGGAGATATAAGCAAAAGAAGTTGATGATTTTGTTTTCATTGTAAAATTGGAAAATCGTGTCGCTTAAGGACAACTTAGGTATCAAATGAAAGGACTTCCACACAAAGACAAATTATAATTCAAATGTAAGGCTGAAGAAACACATTTAAAATGATAAATTTTGACACAACTTGGACCTTCAGCTTAAGAGATATAAGCAAAAGAAGTTGATGATTTTGTTTTCATTGTAAAATTGGAGAATCGTGTCGCTTAAGGACAACTTAGGTGTCTTACTGAAGTGCATGCCGCTCAATGACAAATTATAAATCAAATGAAAGACTGAAGAAACACCTTTACGAGGATCAATTGCTGACCACACTACTGCCTCCTGGATAGGAGATATCAGTAAAATAAGTTGATGATTTTTTTTTCATTGTAAAATTGGAAAATCCTGTCGCTTAAGGACAACTTAGGTATCAAATGAAATTACTTCCGCACAAAGACAAATTATAATTCAAATGTAAGGCTGAAGAAGCACATTTAAAATGATCAATTTTGACACAAATTGGAAATTCAGCTTAGAAGATATAAGCAAAAGAAGTTGATGATTTTGTTTTCATTGTGAAATTGGAAAATCGTGTAGCTTAAGGACAACTTAGGTGTCAAATTAAAGTGCATACCGCACAATGACAAATTATAAATCAAATGAAAGACTGAAGAAACACCTTTACAAAGATCAATTGCTGACCCCACTTCTGCCTCTACGATAGGAGATTTCAGCAAAATAATTTAAAGATTTTGTTTTATTTTTAAATTTAGAAAACCCCGTTGCTTAAGGACAACCTAGGTATCAAACGAAAAAACGTCCTCACAAAGACAAATTATAAATCACATGAAAAACTTAAGAAACACATTTACAAGGATCCACTTCCGAACATTCTTGGGCCACAAGCTTAGAAGATATCAGCAAAAGAAGTTGAGGATTTTGTTTTCATTGTAACATTGGAAAATCGTGTTGCTTAAGGACAACTTAGGTATCAAATGAAAGGACTTCCGCTCAAAGACAAATTATAATTCAAATGTAAGGCTGAAGAAACACATTTAAAATGATCAATTTTGACACAACTTGGACCTTCAGCTTAGGAGATGTAAGCAAAAGAAGTTGATGATTTTGTTTTCATTGTAAAATTGAAATCGTGTCGCTTAAGGACAACTAAGGTATCAAATGAAAGGACTTCCGCACAAAGACAAATTATAATTCAAATGTAAGGCTGAAGAAACACATTTAAAATGATAAATTTTGACACAACTTGGACCTTCAGCTTAGGAGATATAAGCAAAAGAAGTTGATGATTTTGTTTTCATTGTAAAATTGTGTCGCTTAAGGACAGCTTAGGTATCAAATGAAAGTGCATGCCGCAAAATGACAAATTATAAATCATATTAAAGACTGAAGAAACACCTTTACAAGGATCAATTTCTGACCACACTACTGCCTCCTGGATAGGAGATATCAGTAAAATAAGTTGAGGATGTTTTTTTCATTGTAAAATTGGAAAATCCTGTCGCTTAAGGACAACTTAGGTATCAAATGAAATTACATCCGCACAAAGACAAATTATAATTCAAATGTAAGGCTGAAGAAACACATTTAAAATGATCAATTTTGACACAACTTGGACCTTCAGCTTAGGAGATATAAGCAAAGGAAGTTGATGATTTTGTTTTCATTGTAAAATTGTGTCGCTTAAGGACAGCTTAGGTATCAAATGAAAGTGCATGCCGCAAAATGACAAATTATAAATCATATTAAAGACTGAAGAAACACCTTTACAAGGATCAATTTCTGACCACACTACTGCCTCCTGGATAGGAGATATCAGTAAAATAAGTTGATGATTTTTTTTTCATTATAAAATTATAAAATCTTGTCGCTTAAGGACAACTTAGGTATCAAATGAAAGGACTTCCGCACAAAGAAAAATTATAATTCAAATGTAAGGCTGAAGAAGCACATTTAAAATGATCAATTTTGACACAAATTGGAAATTCAGCTTAGAAGATATAAGCAAAAGAAGTTGATGATTTTGTTTTCATTGTGAAATTGGAAAATCGTGTAGCTTAAGGACAACTTAGGTGTCAAATTAAAGTGCATACCGCACAATGACAAATTATCAATCAAATGAAAGACTGAAGAAACACCTTTACAAGGATCAATTGCTGACCCCACTTCTGCCTCTACGATAGGAGATTTCAGCAAAATAATTTAAAGATTTTGTTTTATTTTTAAATTTAGAAAACCCCGTTGCTTAAGGACAACCTAGGTATCAAACGAAAAAACGTCCTCACAAAGACAAATTATAAATCACATGAAAAACTTAAGAAACACATTTACAAGGATCCACTTCCGAACATTCTTGGGCCACAAGCTTAGAAGATATCAGCAAAAGAAGTTGATGATTTTGTTTTCATTGTAAAATTGGAGAATCGTGTCGCTTAAGGACAACTTAGGTGTCTTACTGAAGTGCATGCCGCTCAATGACAAATTATAAATCAAATGAAAGACTGAAGAAACACCTTTACGAGGATCAATTGCTGACCCCACTTCTGCCTCTACGATAGGAGATTTCAGCAAAATTATTTGAGGATTTTGTTTTAAATTTAAAATTTAGAAAATCCTGTTGCTTAAGGGCAACTTAGGTATCAAACGATAGAACATCCGCACAAAGACAAATTATAAATCACATGAAAAACTTAAGAAACACCTTTACAAGGATCCACTTTCGAATACACTAGGGCCACAAGCTTAGGAGATATAAGCAAAAGAAGTTGATGATTTTGTTTTCATTGTAAAATTGGAAAATCTTGTCGCTTAAGGACAGCTTACGTATCAAATGAAAGTGCATGCCGCAAAATGACAAATTATAAATCATATTAAAGTCTGAAGAAACACCTTTACAAGGATCAATTTCTGACCACACTACTGCCTCCTGGATAGGAGATATCAGTAAAATAAGTTGATGATTTTTTTTTCATTGTAAAATTGGAAAATCCTGTCGCTTAAGAACAACTTTGGTATCAAAAGAAAGAACATCCGCACAAAGACATATTAAAAATCACATGAAAAACCGAAAAAAACCTTTACAAGATTTACAAGGATCCACTTCTGAACAAACTAGGGCCACAAGCTTAGAAGATATCAGTAAATGAAATTGAAAATTTTGTTTTCATTGTAAAATTGAAATATTCTATCGCTTAAGGAACACCTAGGTATCGAACAAAAGGACATGCCGCCCAGTGACAAGTTATATATCAAATGAAAGACTAAAAACACCTTTACAATGGTATATTTCTAACACCACTAATGCCACTAGCTTAGGAGATATAAGATAAATGAGTAAAGATTTTGTTTTCGTTTGAAAATTGGAGAATCGTGTCGTTTAACGAAAATTTGGGCATCAAATAAAAGGACATGCCACTCAATAAATAGTTATGTATCATGAAAGGTTGAAAAAACACATTGAAAATTTGATTTTTTGACCCATCTAGGGCCTCTAGCTTAGGAGATATCTAGCTTAGAAGAAATCAAGCTTAGGTGATATAAGCAAAAAAGTTAAAGATTTTATTATATTTGTAAAATGGCATCACTTAAGGACAACTTAGGTATCAAACAAAAGAACATCCGCACAAAGACAAATTAAGAAACACATTTACAATGATCCACTACCGAACACTCTAGGGCCACAAGCTTAGAAGATATCAGCAAAAGAAGTTGGGGATTTTGTTTTCATTGTAAAATTAGAAAAGCATGTGGTTTAAGGACAACTTATGTATTAAATAATAATACGTATTGTACAATGACAAATTATAAATCAAATGAAAGACTGAAAAAACACCTATACAACGATCAATTTCTGACCCCACTTCTGCCTCTACCATAAGAGATTTCAGCAAAATAATTTAAGGATTTTGTTTTCATTTTTTAATTTAGAAAACCCTGTTGCTTAAGGACAACTTAGGTATCAAACGAAAGAACATCCGCACAAAGATAAATTATAAATCACATGAGAAACTTAAGAAACATCTTTACAACGATCCACTTCCGAACACTCTAGGACCAGAAGTCTAGGAGATATCAGCAAACGAACATAAGGATTTTGTTTTCATTGTAAAATTGGAAAAGCATGTGGTTTAAGGACAACTTATGTATTAAATAATAATACGTATTGTACAATGACAAGTTATTTATAAAATGAAAGGCTGAAAAAACACCTTTACAAGGATCAACTTCCGAACACTCTAGGGCCACAAGCTTAGAAGATATCAGCAAAAGAAGTTGAGGAGTTTGTTTTCATTGTAAAATTGGAAAAGCATGTGGTTTAAGGACAACTTATGTATTAAATAATAATACGTATTGTACAATGACAAGTTATTTATAAAATGAAAGGCTGAAACAGCACCTTTACATGGATCCACTTCCGAACACTCTAGGGCCACAAGCTTAGAAGATATCAGCAAAAGAAGTTGAGGAGTTTGTTTTCATTGTAAAATTGGAAAAGCATGTGGTTTAAGGACAACTTATGTATTAAATAATAATACGTTTTGTACAATGACAAGTTATTTATAAAATGAAAGGCTGAAAAAACACCTTTACATGGATCCACTTCCGAACACTCTAGGGCCACAAGCTTAGAAGATATCAGCAAAAGAAGTTGAGGAGTTTGTTTTCATTGTAAAATTGGAAAAGCATGTGGTTTAAGGACAACTTATGTATTAAATAATAATACGTATTGTACAATGACAAGTTATTTATAAAATGAAAGGCTGAAACAGCACCTTTACATGGATCCACTTCCGAACACTCTAGGGCCACAAGCTTAGAAGATATCAGCAAAAGAAGTTGAGGAGTTTGTTTTCATTGTAAAATTGGAAAAGCATGTGGTTTAAGGACAACTTATGTATTAAATAATAATACGTATTGTACAATGACAAGTTATTTATAAAATGAAAGGCTGAAAAAACACCTTTACAAGGATCCACTTCCGAACACTCTAGGGCCACAAGCTTAGGAGATATAAGCAAAAGAAGTTGATGATTTTGTTTTCATTGTAAAATTGGAAAATCGTGTTGCTTAAGGACAACTTAGGTATCAAATGAAAGGACTTTCGCACAAAGACAAATTATAATTCAAATGTAAGGCTGAAGAAACACATTTAAAATGATAAATTTTGACAAAAATTTGAAATTCAGCTTAGGAGATATAAGCAAAAGAAGTTCAGGATTTTGTTTTTCATTGTAAAATTGGAAAATCGTGTAGCTTAAGGACAACTTAGGTGTCATATCAAAGTGCATGCCGCACAATGAAAAATTATAAATCAAATGAAAGACTGAAGAAACACCTTTACAAGGATCAATTTTTGACCACACTACTGCCTCCTGGATAGGAGATATCAGTAAAATAAGTTGATGATTTTTTTTCATTATAAAATTATAAAATCTTGTCGCTTAAGGACAACTTAGGTATCAAATGAAAGGACTTCCGCACAAAGACAAATTATAATTAAATTGTAAGGCTGAAGAAACACATTTAAAATGATCAATTTTGACACAACTTGGACCTTCAGCTTAGGAGATATAAGCAAAAGAAGTTGATGAATTTGTTTTCATTGTGAAATTGGAAAATCGTGTAGCTTAAGGACAACTTAGGTGTCAAATTAAAGTGCATGCCGCACAGTGACAAATTATAAATCAAATGAAAGACTGAAGAAACACCTTTACAAGGATCAATTGCTGACCCCACTTCTGCCTCTACGATAGGAGATTTCAGCAAAATAATTTAAGGATTTTGTTTTAATTTTTAAATTTAGAAAACCCTGTTGTTTAAGGACAACTTAGGTATAAAACGAAAAAACATCCTCACAAAGACAAATTATAAATCATATGAAAAACTTAAGAAACACATTTACAAGGATCCACTTCCGTACACTCTAGGGCCACAAGCTTAGAAGATATGAAAATTCATTGCAAAGAAGAAGCTTGGATTTCATCAAAATCAAGCTTTCAGCAAAAGAAGTTGAGGATTTTGTTTTCATTGGAAAATTGGAAAAGCATGTGGTTTAAGGACAACTTATGTATTAAATAATAATACGTATTGTACAATGACAAGTTATTTATAAAATGAAAGGCTGAAAAAACACCTTTACAAGGATCCACTTCCGAACACTCTAGAGCCACAAGCTTTGGAGATATAAGCAAAAGAAGTTGATGATTTTGTTTTCATTGTAAAATTGGAAAATCGTGTAGCTTAAGGACAACTTAGGTGTCATATTAAAGGGCATGCCGCACAGCGACAAATTATAAATCACATGAACAACTTAAGAAACACATTTACAAGGATCCACTTCCGAACACTCTAGGGGGCCACAAGCTTAGAAGATATCAGCAAAAGAAGTTGAGGATTTTGTTTTCATTGTAAAATTGGAAAAGCATGTGGTTTAAGGACAATTTATGTATTAAATAATAATACGTATTGTACAATGACAAGTTATTTATAAAATGAAAGGCTGAAAAAACACCTTTACAAGGATCAACTTCCGAACACTCTAGGGCCACAAGCTTAGAAGATATCAGCAAAAGAAATTAAGGATTTTTTTTCATTGTAAAATTGCAAAATTTTATCGCTTAAGGACAACTTAGGTATCAAATGAAAGCACCTCCGCACAAAACCAAATTATAATTCAAATGAATGGCTGAAGAAACACATTTAAAATGATCAATTTTGACAAAACTTGGACCTTCAGCTTAGGAGATATAAGCAAAATAAGTTGATGATTTTGTTTTCATTGTAAAATTGGAAAATCGTGTAGCTTAAGGACAACTTAGGTGTCATATTAAAGTGCATGCCGCACAATGACAAATTATAAATCAAATGAAAGACTGAAGAAACACCTTTACGAGGATCAATTGCTGACCCCACTTCTGCCTCTACCCTAGGAGATTTCAGCAAAATAATTTAAGGATTTTGTTTTAAATTTAAAATTAAGAAAATCCTGTTGCTTAAGGGCAACTAAGGTATCAACCGATAGAACATCCGCACAAAGACAAATTATAAATCACATGAAAAAATTAAGAAACACCTTTACAAGGATCCACTTCCGAACACTCTAGGGCCACAAGCTTAGAAGATATCAGCAAAAGAAATTAAGGATTTTGTTTTCATTGTAAAATTGGAAAATCCTGTCGCTTAAGGACAACTTAGGTATCAAATGAAAGCACGTCCGCACAAAACCAAATTATAATTCAAATGAATGGCTGAAGAAACAACTTTAAAATGATAAATTTTGAACCAACTTGGACCTTCAGCTTAGGAGATATAAGCAAAAGAAGTTGATGATTTTGTTTTCATTGTAAAATTGGAAAATCGTGTCGCTTAAGGACAGCTTAGGTATCAAATGAAAGTGTATGCCGCAAAATGACAAATTATAAATCATATTAAAGACTGAAGAAACACCTTTACAAGGATCAATTTCTGACCACACTACTGCCTCCTGGATAGGAGATATCAGTAAAATAAGTTGATGATTTTTTTTTCATTGTAAAATTGGAAAATCCTGTCGCTTAAGGACAATTTTGGTATCAAAAGAAAGAACATCCGCACAAAGATATATTAAAAATCACATGAAAAACCGAAAAAAACCTTTACAAGATTTACAAGGATCCACTTCTGAACAAACTAGGGACACAAGCTTAGAAGATATCAGTGAAAGAAATTGAAAATTTTGTTTTCATTGTAAAATTGAAAAATTGTATCGCTTAAGGAACACCTAGGTATCGAACAAAAGGACATGCCGCCCAGTGACAAGTTATATATCAAATGAAAGACTAAAAACACCTTTACAATGGTATATTTCTAACACCACTAATGCCACTAGCTTAGGAGATATAAGATAAATGAGTAAAGATTTTGTTTTCGTTTGAAAATTGGAGAATCGTGTCGTTTAACGATAATTTGGGCATCAAATAAAAGGACATGCCACTCAATAAATAGTTATGTATCATGAAAGGTTGAAAAAACACATTGAAAATTTGATTTTTTGACCCATCTAGGGCCTCTAGCTTAGGAGATATCTAGCTTAGAAGAAATCAAGCTTAGATGATATAAGCAAAAAAGTTAAAGATTTTATTATATTTGTAAAATGGTATCACTTAAGGACAACTTAGGTATCAAACAAAAGAACATCCGCACAAAGACAAATTAAGAAACACATTTACAATGATCCACTACCGAACACTCTAGGGCCACAAGCTTAGAAGATATCAGCAAAAGAAGTTGGGGATTTTGTTTTCATTGTAAAATTAGAAAAGCATGTGGTTTAAGGACAACTTATGTATTAAATAATAATACGTTTTGTACAATGACAAGTTATTTATAAAATGAAAGGCTGAAAAAGCACCTTTACATGGATCCACTTCCGAACACTCTAGGGCCACAAGCTTAGAAGATATCAGCAAAAGAAGTTGAGGATTTTGTTTTCATTGTAAAATTGGAAAAGCATGTGGTTTAAGGACAACTTATGTATTAAATAATAATACGTATTGTACAATGACAAGTTATTTATAAAATGAAAGGCTGAAAAAACACCTTTACAAGGATCCACTTCCGAACACTCTAGGGCCACAAGCTTAGGAGATATAAGCAAAAGAAGTTGATGATTTTGTTTTCATTGTAAAATTGGAAAATCGTGTTGCTTAAGGACAACTTAGGTATCAAATGAAAGGACTTCCGCACAAAGACAAATTATAATTCAAATGTAAGGCTGAAGAAACACATTTAAAATGATCAATTTTGAAAAAATTTGAAATTCAGCTTAGGAGATATAAGCAACAGAAGTTCAGGATTTTGTTTTTCATTGTAAAATTGGAAAATCGTGTAGCTTAAGGACAACTTAGGTGTCATATTAAAGTGCATGCCGCACAATGAAAAATTATAAATCAAATGAAAGACTGAAGAAACACCTTTACAAGGATCAATTTCTGACCACACTACTGCCTCCTGGATAGGAGATATCAGTAAAATAAGTTGATGATTTTTTTTCATTATAAAATTATAAAATCTTGTCGCTTAAGGACAACTTAGGTATCAAATGAAAGGACTTCCGCACAAAGAAAAATTATAATTAAATTGTAAGGCTGAAGAAACACATTTAAAATGATCAATTTTGACACAACTTGGACCTTCAGCTTAGGAGATATAAGCAAAAGAAGTTGATGATTTTGTTTTCATTGTGAAATTGGAAAATCGTGTAGCTTAAGGACAACTTAGGTGTCAAATTAAAGTGCATGCCGCACAATGACAAATTATAAATCAAATGAAAGACTGAAGAAACACCTTTACAAGGATCAATTGCTGACCCCACTTCTGCCTCTACGATAGGAGATTTCAGCAAAATAATTTAAGATTTTGTTTTAATTTTTAAATTTAGAAAACCCTGTTGTTTAAGGACAACCTAGGTATCAAACGAAAAAACATCCTCACAAAGACAAATTATAAATCACATGAAAAACTTAAGAAACACATTTACAAGGATCCACTTCCGAACATTCTTGGGCCACAAGCTTAGAAGATATCAGCAAAAGAAGTTGAGGATTTTGTTTTCATTGTAAAATTGGAAAATCGTGTTTCTTAAGGACAACTTAGGTATCAAATGAAAGGACTTCCGCACAAAGACAAATTATAATTCAAATGTAAGGCTGAAGAAACACATTTAAAATGATCAATTTTGACACAACTTGGACCTTCAGCTTAGGAGATGTAAGCAAAAGAAGTTGATGATTTTGTTTTCATTGTAAAATTGGAGAATCGTGTCGTTTAAGGACAACTAAGGTATCAAATGAAAGGACTTCCGCACAAAGACAAATTATAGTTCAAATGTAAGGCTGAAGAAACACATTTAAAATGATAAATTTTGACACACCTTGGACCTTCAGCTTAGGAGATATAAGCAAAAGAAGTTGATGATTTTGTTTTCATTGTAAAATTGTGTCGCTTAAGGACAGCTTAGGTACCAAATGAAAGTGCATGCCGCAAAATGACAAATTATAAATCATATTAAAGACTGAAGAAACACCTTTACAAGGATCAATTTCTGACCACACTACTGCCTCCTGGATAGGAGATATCAGTAAAATAAGTTGAGGATGTTTTTTTCATTGTAAAATTGGAAAATCCTGTCGCTTAAGGACAACTTAGGTATCAAATGAAATTACTTCCGCACAAAGACAAATTATAATTCAAATGTAAGGCTGAAGAAACACATTTAAAATGATCAATTTTGACACAACTTGGACCTTCAGCTTAGGAGATATAAGCAAAGGAAGTTGATGATTTTGTTTTCATTGCAAAAGTGGAAAATCGTATCGCTGAAGGGCAGCTTAGGTATCAAATGAAAGTGCATGCCGCAAAATGACAAATTATAAATCATATTAAAGACTGAAGAAACACCTTTACAAGGATCAATTTCTGACCACACTACTGCCTCCTGGATAGGAGATATCAGTAAAATAAGTTGATGATTTTTTTTTCATTATAAAATTATAAAATCTTGTCGCTTAAGGACAACTTAGGTATCAAATGAAAGGACTTCCGCACAAAGACAAATTATAATTAAATTGTAAGGCTGAAGAAACACATTTAAAATGATCATTTTTGACACAACTTGGACCTTCAGCTTAGGAGATATAAGCAAAAGAAGTTGATGATTTTGTTTTCATTGTAAAATTGGAGAATCGTGTCGCTTAAGGACAACTTAGGTATCAAATGAAAGGACGTCCGCACAAAGACAAATTATAATTCAAATGTAAGGCTGAAGAAACACATTTAAAATGATCAATTTTGACACAACTTGGACCTTCAGCTTAAGAGATATAAGCAAAAGAAGTTGATGATTTTGTTTTCATTGTAAAATTGGAAAATCGTGTAGCTTAAGAACAACTTAGGTGTCATATTAAAGGGCATGCTGCACAAAGAGAAATTATAAATCACATGAACAACTTAAGAAACACATTTACAAGGATCCACTTCCGAACACTCTAGGGGGCCACAAGCTTAGAAGATATCAGCAAAAGAAGTTGAGGATTTTGTTTTCATTGTAAAATTGGAAAAGCATGTGGTTTAAGGACAATTTATGTATTAAATAATAATACGTATTGTACAATGACAAGTTATTTATAAAATGAAAGGCTGAAAAAACACCTTTACAAGGATCAACTTCCGAACACTCTAGGGCCACAAGCTTAGAAGATATCAGCAAAAGAAAATAAGAATTTTGTTTTCATTGTAAAATTGTAAAATCGTGTAGCTTAAGGACAACTAAAGTGTCATATTAAAGGGCATGCCGCACAATGACAAATTATAAATCAAATGAAAGACTGAAGAAACACCTTTACAAGGATCAATTGCTGACCCTACTTCTGCCTCTACCATAGGAGATTTCAGCAAAACAAATTAAGGATTTTAATTTAAATTTAAAATTTAGAAAATCCTGTTGCTTAAGGGCAACTTAGGTATCAAACGATAGAACATCCGCACAAAGACAAATTATAAATCACATGAAAAACTTAAGAAACACCTTTACAAGGATCCACTTCCGAATACACTAGGGCCACAAGCTTAGGAGATATAAGCAAAAGAAGTTGATGATTTTGTTTTCATTGTAAAATTGGAAAATCTTGTCGCTTAAGGACAGCTTAGGTATCAAATGAAAGTGCATGCCGCAAAATGACAAATTATAAATCATATTAAAGACTGAAGAAACACCTTTACAAGGATCAATTTCTGACCACACTACTGCCTCCTGGATAGGAGATATCAGTAAAATAAGTTGATGATTTTGTTTTCATTGTAAAATTGGAAAATCCTGTCGCTTAAGGACAACTTTGGTATCAAAATATAGAACATCCGCACAAAGACATATTAAAAATCACATGAAAAACCGAAAAAAACCTTTACAAGATTTACATGGATCCACTTCTGAACAAACTAGGGCCACAATCTTAGAAGATATCAGTGAAAGAAATTGAAAATTTTTTTTTCATTGTAAAATTGAAAAATTGTATCGCTTAAGGAACACCTAGGTATCGAACAAAAGGACATGTCGCCCAGTGACAAGTTACATATCAAATGAAAGACTAAGAACACATTTACAATGGTATATTTCTAACACCATTAGTGCCACTAGCTTAGGAGATATAAGCAAATTGAGTAAAGATTTTGTTTTCGTTTGAAAATTGGAAAATCGTGTCGTTTATCGAAAATTTGGGTATCAAATAAAATACGTGACACACAATAAATAGTTTTGTATCATATGAAAGGTTGAAAAAACACATTTAAAATTTTATTTTTTGACCCATCTTGGGCCTCTAGCTTAGGAGATATCTAGCTTAGAAGATATCAAGCTTAGGATATATAAGCAAAAAAGTTAAAGATTTAGTTATATTTGTAAAATGGTATCATTTAAGGACAAAGAACATCCGCACAAAGACAAATTATAAATCACATGAAAAACTTAAGAAACACCTTTACAAGGATCCACTTTCGCACACTCTAGGGCCACCAGCTTAGAAGATATAAGCAAAAGAAGTTGAGGATTTTGTATTCATTGTAAAATTGGAAAAGCATGTGGTTTAAGGACAACTTATGTATTAAATAATAATACGTATTGTACAATGACAAGTTATTTATAAAATGAAAGGCTGAAAAAACACCTTTACAAGGATCCACTTCCGAACACTCTAGGGCCACAAGCTTAGGAGATATAAGCAAAAGAAGTTGATGATTTTGTTTTCATTGTAAAATTGGAAAATCGTGTTGCTTAAGTAAAGCTTAAGGACAGCTTAAGGACAACTATTATATAAAATGAAAATGACTATTTATTGTGTCCGCAAAACTCCAAAAGTACTGGTCCGATTTTTTTGAAATAAGTTTTAAAATATCACATTTGTGCTACAAAAGGTTCATTGGTTATTTTCTTTTCGAAATTTTAATAATAAGTATCCTTAATTAAAGTGTTAAGTTTTTTAAAAAATCATCCACAATGCCATACATTGCTTGATCGTTAGCTTTTCATGCGTTTGTGCTGCGAGAGCCTCAATAACCTGCATGTTGCTCTCTACTATACTCTTTTTGTTCTCAGCAAGCACAAAACAACAAAACAAACAAACAAAATCATATACATACATACTTTGCTGCGCTTAAAGCTAATTGGATCGAAGTACATTCTTATATGTTCAAAGTAGTTTTGATGTGGAGAATTAATCTAACACAGTTTTGTTAAAAGGGGATTCACTGACCATCTTTAGCATGTTGAGGATTTTTTTGATGAGAATGAGATTTAATCCGACTTGATGTATGGATGTATGTATGTATGTATGTATGTACGTATGTTTATTTGTTTCGCTGCATGCAACTTTTCTACACATGTTTTGATGGTTGTTTTCCTGTAATTTATAAATGAACAAAAGGAACAAACGGTTGACTTTTTACTTTATAGAATTAACATTGTGTGATTCAATAAGTTTTTTTATAAATAAACAAGAGAACTGGGACGGGCATAGGAATATCAAATTTTTGATATTGAATAGTTTTGGAACTAAACGTCGCATGACAATAAAACTCAGTATGGAGTTACTAATTGCCAAAGTCTTTCTACTGGAAAACTGGTATGTGCATTGGAAAAAAGGGTGTGGCCCGATTCTCTATACAGAATAGCTATGGAAGCTTAAACTACAGGACATTAAAACTCATAATGGAATTGTCACCTTGGAGTGATGTTTTGCTACTGGGAAACTGTAATGGGCAGTGGAACATGAGCGTGGTGTCAGACTAAGGTACTAATAAAAGTTTTGAATTTACTTATTATTTCCAATATACTTGCCGGGTGCAGCAACGCACGCTGGGTATGGCTAGTTATTTATAAAATGAAAGGTTGAAAAAACACCTTTACAAGGATCTACTTCCGAACAATCTAGGGCCACAAGCTTAGAAGATATCAGCAAAAGAAATTAAGGATTTTGTTTTCATTGTAAAATTGGAAAATTTTATCGCTTAAGGACAACTTAGGTATCAAATGAAAGCACACCCGCACAAAACCAAATTATAATTCAAATGAATGGCTGAAGAAACAACTGTAAAACGATAAATTTTGAACCAACTTGGACCTTCAGCTTAGGAGATATAAGCAAAAGAAGTTGATGATTTTGTTTTCACTGTAAAATTGGAAAATCGTGTAGCTTAAGGACAACTTAGGTGTCATATTAAAGTGCATGCCGCACAATGACAAATTATAAATCATATTAAAGTCTGAAGAAACACCTTTACAAGGATCAATTTCTGACCACACTACTGCCTCCTGGATAGGAGATATCAGTAAAATAAGTTGATGATTTTTTTTTCATTGTAAAATTGGAAAATCCTGTCGCTTAAGAACAACTTTGGTATCAAAAGAAAGAACATCCGCACAAAGACATATTAAAAATCACATGAAAAACCGAAAAAAACCTTTACAAGATTTACAAGGATCCACTTCTGAACAAACTAGGGCCACAAGCTTAGAAGATATCAGTAAATGAAATTGAAAATTTTGTTTTCATTGTAAAATTGAAATATTCTATCGCTTAAGGAACACCTAGGTATCGAACAAAAGGACATGCCGCCCAGTGACAAGTTATATATCAAATTAAAGACTAAAAACACCTTTACAATGGTATATTTCTAACACCACTAATGCCACTAGCTTAGGAGATATAAGATAAATGAGTAAAGATTTTGTTTTCGTTTGAAAATTGGAGAATCGTGTTGTTTAACGAAAATTTGGGCATCAAATAAAAGGACATGCCACTCAATAAATAGTTATGTATCATGAAAGGTTGAAAAAACACATTGAAAATTTGATTTTTTGACCCATCTAGGGCCTCTAGCTTACGAGATATCTAGCTTAGAAGAAATCAAGCTTAGGTGATATAAGCAAAAAAGTTAAAGATTTTATTATATTTGTAAAATGGCATCACTTAAGGACAACTTAGGTATCAAACAAAAGAACATCCGCACAAAGACAAATTAAGAAACACATTTACAATGATCCACTACCGAACACTCTAGGGCCACAAGCTTAGAAGATATCAGCAAAAGAAGTTGGGGATTTTGTTTTCATTGTAAAATAAGAAAAGCATGTGGTTTAAGGACAACTTATGTATTAAATAATAATACGTATTGTACAATGACAAATTATAAATCAAATGAAAGACTGAAAAAACACCTATACAACGATCAATTTCTGACCCCACTTCTGCCTCTACCATAGGAGATTTCAGCAAAATAATTAAAGGATTTTGTTTTCATTCTTTAATTTAGAAAACCCTGTTGCTTAAGGACAACTTAGGTATCAAACGAAAGAACATCCGCACAAAGATAAATTATAAATCACATGAGAAACTTAAGAAACATCTTTACAACGATCCACTTCCGAACACTCTAGGACCAGAAGTCTAGGAGATATCAGCAAAAGAACATAAGGATTTTGTTTTCATTGTAAAATTGGAAAAGCATGTGGTTTAAGGACAACTTATGTATTAAATAATAATACGTATTGTACAATGACAAGTTATTTATAAAATGAAAGGCTGAAAAAACATCTTTACAAGGATCAACTTCCGAACACTCTAGGGCCACAAGCTTAGAAGATATCAGCAAAAAAAATTAAGGATTTTGTTTTCATTGTAAAATTGGAAAATCCTGTCGCTTAAGGACAATTTAGGTATCAAATGAAAGCACGTCCGCACAAAACCAAATTATAATTCAAATGAATGGCTGAAGAAACAACTTTAAAATGATAAATTTTGAACCAACTTGGACCTTCAGCTTAGGAGATATAAGCAAAAGAAGTTGATGATTTTGTTTTCATTGTAAAATTGGAAAATCGTGTAGCTTAAGGACAACTTAGGTGTCAAATTAAAGTGCATGCCGCACAATGACAAATTATAAATCAAATGAAAGACTGAAGAAACACCTTTGCAAGGATCAATTGCTGACCCCACTTCTGCCTCTACGATAGGAGATTTCAGCAAAATAATTTAAGGATTTTGTTTTAATTTTTTAATTTAGAAAACCCTGTTGTTTAAGGACAACTTAGGTATAAAACGAAAAAACATCCTCACAAAGACAAATTATAAATCATTTGAAAAACTTAAGAAACACATTTACAAGGATCCACTTCCGTACACTCTAGGGCCACAAGCTTAGAAGATATGAAAATTCATTGCAAAGAAGAAGCTTGGATTTCATCAAAATCAAGCTTTCAGCAAAAGAAGTTGAGGATTTTGTTTTCATTGTAAAATTGGAGAAGCATGTGGTTTAAGGACAACTTATGTATTAAATAATAATACGTATTGTACAATGACAAGTTATTTATAAAATGAAAGGCTGAAAAAACACCTTTACATGGATCCACTTCCGAACACTCTAGGGCCACAAGCTTAGAAAATATCAGCAAAAGAAGTTGAGGAGTTTGTTTTCATTGTAAAATTGGAAAAGCATGTGGTTTAAGGACAACTTATGTATTAAATAATAATACGTATTGTACAATGACAAGTTATTTATAAAATGAAAGGCTGAAAAAGCACCTTTACATGGATCCACTTCCGAACACTCTAGGGCCACAAGCTTAGAAGATATCAGAATTTCTTTTGCTGATTTTCGATTTTTTCAAGGATTTTGTTTTCATTGTAAAATTCGAAAATTGTATCGCTTAAGGACAACTTAGGTATCAAATGAAAGGACGTCCGCACAAAGACAAATTATAATTCAAATGTAAGGCTGAAAAAACACATTTAAAATGATCAATTTTGACACAACTTGGACCTTCAGCTTAGGAGATAAAAGCAAAATAATTTAAGGATTTTGTTTTAATTTTTAAATTTAGAAAACCCTGTTGTTTAAGGACAACTTAGGTATAAAACGAAAAAACATCCTCACAAAGACAAATTATAAATCATATGAAAAACTTAAGAAACACATTTACAAGGATCCACTTCCGTACACTCTAGGGCCACAAGCTTAGAAGATATGAAAATTCATTGCAAAGAAGAAGCTTGGATTTCATCAAAATCAAGCTTTCAGCAAAAGAAGTTGAGGATTTTGTTTTCATTGTAAAATTGGAAAAGCATGTGGTTTAAGGACAACTTATGTATTAAATAATAATACGTATTGTACAATGACAAGTTATTTATAAAATGAAAGGCTGAAAAAACACCTTTACAAGGATCCACTTCCGAACACTCTAGAGCCACAAGCTTTGGAGATATAAGCAAAAGAAGTTGATGATTTTGTTTTCATTGTAAAATTGGAAAATCGTGTTGCTTAAGGACAACTTAGGTATCAAATGAAAGGACTTCCGCACAAAGACAAATTATAATTCAAATGTAAGGCTGAAGAAATATATTTAAAATTATCAATTTTGACAAAAATTGGAAATTCAGCTTAGGAGATATAAGCAAAATTATTTAAGGATTTTGTTTTCATTGTAAAATTATAAAATCTTGTCGCTTAAGGACAACTTAGGTATCAAATGAAAGGACTTCCGCACAAACACAAATTATAATTCAAATGTAAGGCTGAAGAAATATATTTAAAATTATCAATTTTGACAAAAATTGGAAATTCAGCTTAGAAGATATCAGCAAAAGAAGTTGAGGAGTTTGTTTTCATTGTAAAATTGGAAAAGCATGTGGTTTAAGGACAACTTATGTATTAAATAATAATACGTATTGTACAATGACAAGTTATTTATAAAATGAAAGGCTGAAAAAGCACCTTTACATGGATCCACTTCCGAACACTCTAGGGCCACAAGCTTAGAAGATATCAGCATTTCTTTTGCTGATTTTCGATTTTTTCAAGGATTTTGTTTTCATTGTAAAATTCGAAAATTATATCGCTTAAGGACAACTTAGGTATCAAATGAAAGGACGTCCGCACAAAGACAAATTATAATTCCAATGTAAGGCTGAAAAAACACATTTAAAATGATCAATTTTGACACAACTTGGACCTTCAGCTTAGGAGATATAAGCAAAATAAGTTGATGATTTTGTTTTCATTGTAAAATTGGAAAATCGTGTAGCTTAAGGACAACTTAGGTGTCAAATTAAAGTGCATGCCGCACAATGACAAATTATAAATCAAATGAAAGACTGAAGAAACACCTTTACAAGGATCAATTGCTGACCCCACTTCTGCCTCTACGATAGGAGATTTCAGCAAAATAATTTAAGGATTTTGTTTTAATTTTTTAATTTAGAAAACCCTGTTGTTTAAGGACAACTTAGGTATAAAACGAAAAAACATCCTCACAAAGACAAATTATAAATCATTTGAAAAACTTAAGAAACACATTTACAAGGATCCACTTCCGAACACTCTAGGGGGCCACAAGCTTAGAAGATATCAGCAAAAGAAGTTGAAGATTTTGTTTTCATTGTAAAATTGGAAAAGCATGTGGTTTAAGGACAACTTATGTATTACATAATAATACGTATTGTACAATGACAAGTTATTTATAAAATGAAAGGCTGAAAAAACACATTTACAAGGATCAACTTCCGAACACTCTAGGGCCACAAGCTTAGAAGATATCAGTAAAAGAAATTAAGGATTTTGTTTTCATTGTAAAATTGGAAAATCCTGTCGCTTAAGGACAACTTAGGTATCAAATGAAAGCACGTCCGCACAAAACCAAGTTATAATTCAAATGAATGGCTGAAGAAACAACTTTAAAATGATAAATTTTGAACCAACTTGGACCTTCAGCTTAGGAGATATAAGCAAAAGAAGTTGATGATTTTGTTTTCATTGTAAAATTGGAAAATCGTGTCGCTTAAGGACAGCTTAGGTATCAAATGAAAGTGTATGCCGCAAAATGACAAATTATAAATCATATTAAAGACTGAAGAAACACCTTTACAAGGATCAATTTCTGACCACACTACTGCCTCCTGGATAGGAGATATCAGTAAAATAAGTTGATGATTTTTTTTTCATTGTAAAATTGGAAAATCCTGTCGCTTAAGGACAACTTTGGTATCAAAAGAAAGAACATCCGCACAAAGACATATTAAAAATCACATGAAAAACCGAAAAAAACCTTTACAAGATTTACAAGGATCCACTTCTGAACAAACTAGGGACACAAGCTTAGAAGATATCAGTGCAAGAAATTGAAAATTTTGTTTTCATTGTAAAATTGAAAAATTGTATCGCTTAAGGAACACCTAGGTATCGAACAAAAGGACATGCCACCCAGTGACAAGTTATATATCAAATGAAAGACTAAAAACACCTTTACAATGGTATATTTCTAACACCACTAATGCCACTAGCTTAGGAGATATAAGATAAATGAGTAAAGATTTTGTTTTCGGTTGAAAATTGGAGAATCGTGTCGTTTAACGAAAATTTGTGCATCAAATAAAAGGACATGCCACTCAATAAATAGTTATGTATCATGAAAGGTTGAAAAAACACATTGAAAATTTGATTTTTTGACCCATCTAGGGCCTCTAGCTTAGGAGATATCTAGCTTAGAAGAAATAAAGCTTAGATGATATAAGAAAAAAGTTAAAGATTTTATTATATTTGTAAAAAGGTATCACTTAAGGACAACTTAGGTATCAAACAAAAGATCATCCGCACAAAGACAAATTAAGAAACACATTTACAATGATCCACTACCGAACACTCTAGGGCCACAAGCTTAGAAGATATCAGCGAAAGAAGTTGGGGATTTTGTTTTCATTTTAAAATTGGAAAAGCATGTGGTTTAAGGACAACTTATGTATTAAATAATAATACGTATTGTACAATGACAAGTTATTTATAAAATGAAAGGCTGAAAAAACACCTTTACAAGGATCAACTTCCGAACACTCTAGGGCCACAAGCTTAGAAGATATCAGCAAAAGAAATTAAGGATTTTGTTTTCATTGTAAAATTGGAAAATCCTGTCGCTTAAGGACAACTTAGGTATCAAATGAAAGCACGTCCGCACAAAACCAAATTATAATTCAAATGAATGGCTGAAGAAACAACTTTAAAATGATAAATTTTGAACCAACTTGGACTTTCAGCTTAGGAGATATAAGCACAAGAAGTTGATGATTTTGTTTTCATTGTAAAATTGGAAAATCGTGTCGCTTTAGGACAGCTTAGGTATCAAATGAAAGTGTATGCCGCAAAATGACAAATTATAAATCATATTAAAGACTGAAGAAACACCTTTACAAGGATCAATTTCTGACCACACTACTGCCTCCTGGATAGGAGATATCAGTAAAATAAGTTGATGATTTTTTTTTCATTGTAAAATTGGAAAATCCTGTCGCTTAAGGACAACTTTGGTATCAAAAGAAAGAACATCCGCACAAAGATATATTAAAAATCACACGAAAAACCGAAAAAAACCTTTACAAGATTTACAAGGATCCACTTCTGAACAAACTAGGGACACAAGCTTAGAAGATATCAGTGAAAGAAATTGAAAATTTTGTTTTCATTGTAAAATTGAAAAATTGTATCGCTTAAGGAACACCTAGGTATCGAACAAAAGGACATGCCGCCCAGTGACAAGTTATATATCAAATGAAAGACTAAAAACACCTTTACAATGGTATATTTCTAACACCACTAATGCCACTAGCTTAGGAGATATAAGATAAATGAGTAAAGATTTTGTTTTCGTTTGAAAATTGGAGAATCGTGTCGTTTAACGATAATTTGGGCATCAAATAAAAGGACATGCCACTCAATAAATAGTTATGTATCATGAAAGGTTGAAAAAACACATTGAAAATTTGATTTTTTGACCCATCTAGGGCCTCTAGCTTAGGAGATATCTAGCTTAGAAGAAATCAAGCTTAGATGATATAAGCAAAAAAGTTAAAGATTTTATTATATTTGTAAAATGGTATCACTTAAGGACAACTTAGGTATCAAACAAAAGAACATCCGCACAAAGACAAATTAAGAAACACATTTACAATGATCCACTACCGAACACTCTAGGGCCACAAGCTTAGAAGATATCAGAATTTCTTTTGCTGATTTTCGATTTTTTCAAGGATTTTGTTTTCATTGTAAAATTCGAAAATTATATCGCTTAAGGACAACTTAGGTATCAAATGAAAGGACGTCCGCACAAAGACAAATTATAATTCAAATGTAAGGCTGAAAAAACACATTTAAAATGATCAATTTTGACACAACTTGGACCTTCAGCTTAGGAGATATAAGCAAAATAAGTTGATGATTTTGTTTTCATTGTAAAATTGGAAAATCGTGTAGCTTAAGGACAACTTAGGTGTCAAATTAAAGTGCATGCCGCACAATGACAAATTATAAATCAAATGAAAGACTGAAGAAACACCTTTACAAGGATCAATTGCTGACCCCACTTCTGCCTCTACGATAGGAGATTTCAGCAAAATAATTTAAGGATTTTGTTTTAATTTTTAAATTTAGAAAACCCTGTTGTTTAAGGACAACTTAGGTATAAAACGAAAAAACATCCTCACAAAGACAAATTATAAATCATATGAAAAACTTAAGAAACACATTTACAAGGATCCACTTCCGTACACTCTAGGGCCACAAGCTTAGAAGATATGAAAATTCATTGCAAAGAAGAAGCTTGGATTTCATCAAAATCAAGCTTTCAGCAAAAGAAGTTGAGGATTTTGTTTTCATTGTAAAATTGGAAAAGCATGTGGTTTAAGGACAACTTATGTATTAAATAATAATACGTATTGTACAATGACAAGTTATTTATAAAATGAAAGGCTGAAAAAACACCTTTACAAGGATCCACTTCCGAACACTCTAGAGCCACAAGCTTTGGAGATATAAGCAAAAGAAGTTGATGATTTTGTTTTCATTGTAAAATTGGAAAATCGTGTTGCTTAAGGACAACTTAGGTATCAAATGAAAGGACTTCCGCACAAATTATAATTCAAATGTAAGGCTGAAGAAATATATTTAAAATTATCAATTTTGACAAAAATTGGAAATTCAGCTTAGAAGATATCAGCAAAAGAAGTTGAGGAGTTTGTTTTCATTGTAAAATTGGAAAAGCATGTGGTTTAAGGACAACTTATGTATTAAATAATAATACGTATTGTACAATGACAAGTTATTTATAAAATGAAAGGCTGAAAAAGCACCTTTGCATGGATCCACTTCCGAACACTCTAGGGCCACAAGCTTAGAAGATATCAGCATTTCTTTTGCTGATTTTCGATATTTTCAAGGATTTTGTTTTCATTGTAAAATTCGAAAATTGTATCGCTTAAGGACAACTTAGGTATCAAATGAAAGGACGTCCGCACAAAGACAAATTATAATTCAAATGTAAGGCTGAAAAAACACATTTAAAATGATCAATTTTGACACAACTTGGACCTTCAGCTTAGGAGATATAAGCAAAAGAAGTTGATGATTTTGTTTTCATTGTAAAATTGGAAAATCGTGTAGCTTAAGGACAACTTAGGTGTCAAATTAAAGTGCATGCCGCACAATGACAAATTATAAATCAAATGAAAGACTGAAGAAACACATTTACAAGGATCAATTGCTGACCCCACTTCTGCCTCTACGATAGGAGATTTCAGCAAAATAATTTAAGGATTTTGTTTTAATTTTTTAATTTAGAAAACCCTGTTGTTTAAGGACAACTTAGGTATAAAACGAAAAAACATCCTCACAAAGACAAATTATAAATCATATGAAAAACTTAAGAAACACATTTACAAGGATCCACTTCCGAACACTCTAGGGGGCCACAAGCTTAGAAGATATCAGCAAAAGAAGTTGAAGATTTTGTTTTCATTGTAAAATTGGAAAAGCATGTGGTTTAAGGACAACTTATGTATTAAATAATAATACGTATTGTACAATGACAAGTTATTTATAAAATGAAAGGCTGAAAAAACACCTTTACAAGGATCAACTTCCGAACACTCTAGGGCCACAAGCTTAGAAGATATCAGTAAAAGAAATTAAGGATTTTGTTTTCATTGTAAAATTGGAAAATCCTGTCGCTTAAGGACAACTTAGGTATCAAATGAAAGCACGTCCGCACAAAACCAAGTTATAATTCAAATGAATGGCTGAAGAAACAACTTTAAAATGATAAATTTTGAACCAACTTGGACCTTCAGCTTAGGAGATATAAGCAAAAGAAGTTGATGATTTTGTTTTCATTGTAAAATTGGAAAATCGTGTCGCTTAAGGACAGCTTAGGTATCAAATGAAAGTGTATGCCGCAAAATGACAAATTATAAATCATATTAAAGACTGAAGAAACACCTTTACAAGGATCAATTTCTGACCACACTACTGCCTCCTGGATAGGAGATATCAGTAAAATAAGTTGATGATTTTTTTTTCATTGTAAAATTGGAAAATCCTGTCGCTTAAGGACAACTTTGGTATCAAAAGAAAGAACATCCGCACAAAGACATATTAAAAATCACATGAAAAACCGAAAAAAACCTTTACAAGATTTACAAGGATCCACTTCTGAACAAACTAGGGACACAAGCTTAGAAGATATCAGTGCAAGAAATTGAAAATTTTGTTTTCATTGTAAAATTGAAAAATTGTATCGCTTAAGGAACACCTAGGTATCGAACAAAAGGACATGCCACCCAGTGACAAGTTATATATCAAATGAAAGACTAAAAACACCTTTACAATGGTATATTTCTAACACCACTAATGCCACTAGCTTAGGAGATATAAGATAAATGAGTAAAGATTTTGTTTTCGTTTGAAAATTGGAGAATCGTGTCGTTTAACGAAAATTTGTGCATCAAATAAAAGGACATGCCACTCAATAAATAGTTATGTATCATGAAAGGTTGAAAAAACACATTGAAAATTTGATTTTTTGACCCATCTAGGGCCTCTAGCTTAGGAGATATCTAGCTTAGAAGAAATAAAGCTTAGATGATATAAGAAAAAAGTTAAAGATTTTATTATATTTGTAAAATGGTATCACTTAAGGACAACTTAGGTATCAAACAAAAGAACATCCGCACAAAGACAAATTAAGAAACACATTTACAATGATCCACTACCGAACACTCTAGGGCCACAAGCTTAGAAGATATCAGCGAAAGAAGTTGGGGATTTTGTTTTCATTTTAAAATTGGAAAAGCATGTGGTTTAAGGACAACTTATGTATTAAATAATAATACGTATTGTACAATGACAAGTTATTTATAAAATGAAAGGCTGAAAAAACACCTTTACAAGGATCAACTTCCGAACACTCTAGGGCCACAAGCTTAGAAGATATCAGCAAAAGAAATTAAGGATTTTGTTTTCATTGTAAAATTGGAAAATCCTGTCGCTTAAGGACAACTTAGGTATCAAATGAAAGCACGTCCGCACAAAACCAAATTATAATTCAAATGAATGGCTGAAGAAACAACTTTAAAATGATAAATTTTGAACCAACTTGGACCTTCAGCTTAGGAGATATAAGCACAAGAAGTTGATGATTTTGTTTTCATTGTAAAATTGGAAAATCGTGTAGCTTAAGGACAGCTTAGGTATCAAATGAAAGTGTATGCCGCAAAATGTCAAATTATAAATCATATTAAAGACTGAAGAAACACCTTTACAAGGATCAATTTCTGACCACACTACTGCCTCCTGGATAGGAGATATCAGTAAAATAAGTTGATGATTTTTTTTTCATTGTAAAATTGGAGAATCGTGCCGCTTAAGGACAACTTAGGTATCAAATGAAAGGACTTCCGCACAAACACAAATTATAATTCAAATGTAAGGCTGAAGAAACACATTTAAAATGATAAATTTTGACACAACTTGGACCTTCAGCTTAAGAGATATAAGCAAAAGAAGTTGATGATTTTGTTTTCATTGTAAAATTGGAAAATCGTGTAGCTTAAGGACAACTTAGGTGTCATATTAAAGGGCATGCCGCACAAAGACAAATTATAAATCACATGAACAACTTAAGAAACACATTTACAAGGATCCACATCCGAACACTCTAGGGGGCCACAAGCTTAGAAGATATCAGCAAAAGAAGTTGAGGATTTTGTTTTCATTGTAAAATTGGAAAAGCATGTGGTTTAAGGACAATTTATGTATTAAATAATAATACGTATTGTACAATGACAAGTTATTTATAAAATGAAAGGCTGAAAAAACACCTTTACAAGGATCAACTTCCGAACACTCTAGGGCCACAAGCTTAGAAGATATCAGGAAAAGAAATTAAGGATTTTTTTTCATTGTAAAATTGCAAAATTTTATCGCTTAAGGACAACTTAGGTATCAAATGAAAGCACCTCCGCACAAAACCAAATTATAATTCATGAATGGCTGAAGAAATACATTTAAAATGATCAATTTTGACACAACTTGGACCTTCAGCGTAGGAGATATAAGCAAAATAAGTTGATGATTTTGTTTTCATTGTAAAATTGGAAAATCGTGTAGCTTAAGGACAACTTAGGTGTCATATTAAAGTGCATGCCGCACAATGACAAATTATAAATCAAATGAAAGACTGAAGAAACACCTTTACGAGGATCAATTGCTGACCCCACTTCTGCCTCTACCATAGGAGATTTCAGCAAAATAATTTAAGGATTTTGTTTTAAATTTAAAATTTAGAAAATCCTGTTGCTTAAGGGCAACTAAGGTATCAACCGATAGAACATCCGCACAAAGACAAATTATAAATCACATGAAAAAATTAAGAAACACCTTTACAAGGATCCACTTCCGAACACTCTAGGGCCACAAGCTTAGAAGATATCAGCAAAAGAAGTTGAGGAGTTTGTTTTCATTGTAAAATTGGAAAAGCATGTGGTTTAAGGACAACTTATGTATTAAATAATAATACGTATTGTACAATGACAAGTTATTTATAAAATGAAAGGCTGAAAAAACACCTTTACATGGATCCACTTCCGAACACTCTAGGGCCACAAGCTTAGAAGATATCAGCATTTCTTTTGCTGATTTTCGATTTTTTATAGGATTTTGTTTTAATTGTAAAATTCGAAAATTGTATCGCTTAAGGACAACTTAGGTATCAAATGAAAGGACGTCCGCACAAAGACAAATTATAATTCAAATGTAAGGCTGAAAAAACACATTTAAAATGATCAATTTTGACACAACTTGGACCTTCAGCTTAGGAGATATAAGCAAAAGAAGTTGATGATTTTGTTTTCATTGTAAAATTGGAAAATCGTGTAGCTTAAGGACAACTTAGGTGTCAAATTAAAGTGCATGCCGCACAATGACAAATTATAAATCAAATGAAAGACTGAAGAAACACCTTTACAAGGATCAAATTCTGACCACACTACTGCCTCCTGGATAGGAGATATCAGTAAAATAAGTTGATGATTTTTTTTTCATTGTAAAATTGGAAAATCCTGTCGCTTAAGGACAACTTAGGTATCAAATGAAATTACTTCCGCACAAAGACAAATTATAATTCAAATGTAAGGCTGAAGAAACACATTTAAAATGATCAATTTTGACACAAATTGGAAATTCACCTTAGAAGATATAAGCAAAAGAAGTTGAGGATTTTGTTTTCATTGTAAAATTGGAAAATCGTGTAGCTTAAGGATAACTTAGGTGTCATATTAAAGTGCATGCCGCACAATGACAAATTATAAATCAAATGAAAGACTGAAGAAACACCTTTACAAGGATCAATTTCTGACCACACTACTGCCTCCTGGATAGGAGATATCAGTAAAATAAGTTGATGATTTTTTTTTCATTGTAAAATTGGAAAATCCTGTCGCTTAAGGACAACTTAGGTATCAAATGAAATTACTTCCGCACAAAGACAAATTATAATTCAAATGTAAGGCTGAAGAAACACATTTAAAATTATCAATTTTGACACAACTTGGACCTTCAGCTTAAGAGATATAAGCAAAATAAGTTGATGATTTTGTTTTCATTGTAAAATTGGAGAATCGTGCCGCTTAAGGACAACTTAGGTATCAAATGAAAGGACTTCCGCACAAACACAAATTATAATTCAAATGTAAGGCTGAAGAAACACATTTAAAATGATAAATTTTGACACAACTTGGACCTTCAGCTTAGGAGATATAAGCAAGGGAAGTTGATGATTTTGTTTTCATTGTAAAATTGGAAAATCGTGTAGCTTAAGGACAACTTAGGTATCAAATGAAATTACTTCCGCACAAAGACAAATTATAATTCAAATGTAAGGCTGAAGAAACACATTTAAAATGATCAATTTTGACACAAATTGGAAATTCAGCTTAGAAGATATAAGCAAAAGAAGTTGAGGATTTTGTTTTCATTGTAAAATTGGAAAATCGTGTAGCTTAAGGATAACTTAGGTGTCATATTAAAGTGCATGCCGCACAATGACAAATTATAAATCAAATGAAAGACTGAAGAAACACCTTTACAAGGATCAATTTTTGACCACACTACTGCCTCCTGGATAGGAGATATCAGTAAAATAAGTTGATGATTTTTTTTTCATTGTAAAATTGGAAAATCCTGTCGCTTAAGGACAACTTAGGTATCAAATGAAATTACTTCCGCACAAAGACAAATTATAATTCAAATGTAAGGCTGAAGAAACACATTTAAAATGATCAATTTTGACACAAATTGGAAATTCACCTTAGAAGATATAAGCAAAAGAAGTTGAGGATTTTATTTTCATTGTAAAATTGGAAAATCGTGTAGCTTAAGGATAACTTAGGTGTCATATTAAAGTGCATGCCGCACAATGACAAATTATAAATCAAATGAAAGACTGAAGAAACACCTTTACAAGGATCAATTTCTGACCACACTACTGCCTCCTGGATAGGAGATATCAGTAAAATAAGTTGATGATTTTTTTTTCATTGTAAAATTGGAAAATCCTGTCGCTTAAGGACAACTTAGGTATCAAATGAAATTACTTCCGCACAAAGACAAATTATAATTCAAATGTAAGGCTGAAGAAACACATTTAAAATTATCAATTTTGACACAACTTGGACCTTCAGCTTAAGAGATATAAGCAAAATAAGTTGATGATTTTGTTTTCATTGTAAAATTGGAGAATCGTGCCGCTTAAGGACAACTTAGGTATCAAATGAAAGGACTTCCGCACAAACACAAATTATAATTCAAATGTAAGGCTGAAGAAACACATTTAAAATGATAAATTTTGACACAACTTGGACCTTCAGCTTAGGAGATATAAGCAAGGGAAGTTGATGATTTTGTTTTCATTGTAAAATTGGAAAATCGTGTAGCTGAAGGACAACTTAGGTGTCATATTAAAGGGCATGCCGCACAAGGACAAATTATAAATCACATGAACAACTTAAGAAACACATTTACAAGGATCCACTTCCGAACACTCTAGGGGGCCACAAGCTTAGAAGATATCAGCAAAAGAAGTTGAGGATTTTGTTTTCATTGTAAAATTGGAAAAGCATGTGGTTTAAGGACAACTTATGTATTAAATAATAATACGTATTGTACAATGACAAGTTATTTATAAAATGAAAGGCTGAAAAAACACCTTTACAAGGATCCACTTCCGAACACTCTAGGGCCACAAGCTTAGGAGATATAAGCAAAATAAGTTGATGATTTTGTTTTCATTGTAAAATTGGAGAATCGTGCCGCTTAAGGACAACTTAGGTATCAAATGAAAGGACTTCCGCACAAACACAAATTATAATTCAAATGTAAGGCTGAAAAAACACATTTAAAATGATCAATTTTGACACAACTTGGACCTTCAGCTTAGGAGATATAAGCAAAAGAAGTTGATGATTTTGTTTTCATTGTAAAATTGGAAAATCGTGTAGCTTAAGGACAACTTAGGTGTCAAATTAAAGTGCATGCCGCACAATGACAAATTATAAATCAAATGAAAGACTGAAGAAACACCTTTACAAGGATCAATTGCTGACCCCACTTCTGCCTCTACCATAGGAGATTTCAGCAAAATAATTTAAGGATTTTGTTTTCATTTTTAAATTTAGAAAACCCTGTTGTTTAAGGACAACTTAGGTATCAAACGAAAAAACATCCTCACAAAGACAAATTATAAATCATATGAAAAACTTAAGAAACACATTTACAAGGATCCACTTCCGAACACTCTAGAGCCACTCAAGCTTAGAAGATATCAGCAAAAGAAGTTGAGGATTTTGTTTTCATTGTAAAATTGGAAAAGCATGTGGTTTAAGGACAACTTATGTATTAAATAATAATACGTATTGTACAATGACAAGTTATTTATAAAATGAAAGGCTGAAAAAACACCTTTACAAGGATCCACTTCCGAACACTCTAGGGCCACAAGCTTAGGAGATATAAGCAAAATAAGTTGATGATTTTGTTTTCATTGTAAAATTGGAGAATCGTGCCGCTTAAGGACAACTTAGGTATCAAATGAAAGGACTTCCGCACAAACACAAATTATAATTCAAATGTAAGGCTGAAAAAACACATTTAAAATGATCAATTTTGACACAACTTGGACCTTCAGCTTAGGAGATATAAGCAAAAGAAGTTGATGATTTTGTTTTCATTGTAAAATTGGAAAATCGTGTAGCTTAAGGACAACTTAGGTGTCAAATTAAAGTGCATGCCGCACAATGACAAATTATAAATCAAATGAAAGACTGAAGAAACACCTTTACAAGGATCAATTGCTGACCCCACTTCTGCCTCTACGATAGGAGATTTCAGCAAAATAATTTAAGGATTTTGTTTTAATTTTTAAATTTAGAAAACCCTGTTGTTTAAGGACAACTTAGGTATCAAACGAAAAAACATCCTCACAAAGACAAATTATAAATCTTATGAAAAACTTAAGAAACACATTTACAAGGATCCACAACCGAACACTCTAGGGCCACAAGCTTAGAAGATATCAGCAAAAGAAGTTGAGGATTTTGTTTTCATTGTAAAATTGGAAAAGCATGTGGTTTAAGGACAACTTATGTATTAAATAATAATACGTATTGTACAATGACAAGTTATTTATAAAATGAAAGGCTGAAAAAACACCTTTACAAGGATCCACTTCCGAACACTCTAGGGCCACAAGCTTAGGAGATATAAGCAAAAGAAGTTGATGATTTTGTTTTCATTGTAAAATTGGAAAATCGTGTTGCTTAAGGACAACTTAGGTATCAAATGAAAGGACTTCCGCACAAAGACAAATTATAATTCAAATGTAAGGCTGAAGAAACACATTTAAAATGATCAATTTTGACAAAAATTTGAAATTCAGCTTAGGAGATATAAGCAAAAGAAGTTCAGGATTTTGTTTTTCATTGTAAAATTGGAAAATCGTGTAGCTTAAGGACAACTTAGGTATCAAATGAAATTACTTCCGCACAAAGACAAATTATAATTCAAATGTAAGGCTGAAGAAACACATTTAAAATGATCAATTTTGACACAAATTGGAAATTCAGCTTAGAAGATATAAGCAAAAGAAGTTGAGGATTTTGTTTTCATTGTAAAATTGGAAAATCGTGTAGCTTAAGGATAACTTAGGTGTCATATTAAAGTGCATGCCGCACAATGACAAATTATAAATCAAATGAAAGACTGAAGAAACACCTTTACAAGGATCAATTTTTGACCACACTACTGCCTCCTGGATAGGAGATATCAGTAAAATAAGTTGATGATTTTTTTTTCATTGTAAAATTGGAAAATCCTGTCGCTTAAGGACAACTTAGGTATCAAATGAAATTACTTCCGCACAAAGACAAATTATAATTCAAATGTAAGGCTGAAGAAACACATTTAAAATGATCAATTTTGACACAAATTGGAAATTCAGCTTAGAAGATATAAGCAAAAGAAGTTGAGGATTTTGTTTTCATTGTAAAATTGGAAAATCGTGTAGCTTAAGGATAGCTTAGGTGTCATATTAAAGTGCATGCCGCACAATGACAAATTATAAATCAAATGAAAGACTGAAGAAACACCTTTACAAGGATCAATTTCTGACCACACTACTGCCTCCTGGATAAGAGATATCAGTAAAATAAGTTGATGATTTTTTTTTCATTGTAAAATTGGAAAATCCTGTCGCTTAAGGACAACTTAGGTATCAAATGAAATTACTTCCGCACAAAGACAAATTATAATTCAAATGTAAGGCTGAAGAAACACATTTAAAATTATCAATTTTGACACAACTTGGACCTTCAGCTTAAGAGATATAAGCAAAAAAAGTTGATGATTTTGTTTTCATTGTAAAATTGGAAAATCGTGTAGCTTAAGGACAACTTAGGTGTCATATTAAAGGGCATGCCTTCCACTTCCGAACACTCTAGGGCCACAAGCTTAAGAGATATAAGCAAAAGAAGTTGATGATTTTGTTTTCATTGTAAAATTGGAAAATCGTGTAGCTTAAGGACAACTTAGGTATCAAATGAAAGGACTTCCGCACAAAGACAAATTATAATTCAAATGTAAGGCTGAAGAAACACATTTAAAATGATCAATTTTGACACAACTTGGACCTTCAGCTTAAGAGATATAAGCAAAAAAAGTTGATGATTTTGTTTTCATTGTAAAATTGGAAAATCGTGTAGCTTAAGGACAACTTAGGTGTCATATTAAAGGGCATGCCTTCCACTTCCGAACACTCTAGGGCCACAAGCTTAAGAGATATAAGCAAAAGAAGTTGATGATTTTGTTTTCATTGTAAAATTGGAAAATCGTGTCGCTTAAGGACAACTTAGGTATCAAATGAAAGGACTTCCGCACAAAGACAAATTATAATTCAAATGTAAGGCTGAAGAAACACATTTAAAATGATCAATTTTGACACAACTTGGACCTTCAGCTTAAGAGATATAAGCAAAAAAAGTTGATGATTTTGTTTTCATTGTAAAATTGGAAAATCGTGTAGCTTAAGGACAACTTAGGTGTCATATTAAAGGGCATGCCTTCCACTTCCGAACACTCTAGGGCCACAAGCTTAAGAGATATAAGCAAAAGAAGTTGATGATTTTGTTTTCATTGTAAAATTGGAAAATCGTGTCGCTTAAGGACAACTTAGGTATCAAATGAAAGGACTTCCGCACAAAGACAAATTATAATTCAAATGTAAGGCTGAAGAAACACATTTAAAATGATCAATTTTGACACAACTTGGACCTTCAGCTTAAGAGATATAAGCAAAAAAAGTTGATGATTTTGTTTTCATTGTAAAATTGGAAAATCGTGTAGCTTAAGGACAACTTAGGTGTCATATTAAAGGACATGCCTTCCACTTCCGAACACTCTAGGGCCACAAGCTTAAGAGATATAAGCAAAAGAAGTTGATGATTTTGTATTCATTGTAAAATTGGAAAATCCTGTCGCTTAAGGACAACTTAGGTATCAAATGAAAGGACTTCCGCACAAAGACAAATTATAATTCAAATGTAAGGCTGAAGAAACACATTTAAAATGATCAATTTTGACACAACTTGGACCTTCAGCTTAAGAGATATAAGCAAAAGAAGTTGATGATTTTGTTTTCATTGTAAAATTGGAAAATCGTGTCGCTTAAGGACAACTTAGGTATCAAATGAAAGGACTTCCGCACAAAGACAAATTATAATTCAAATGTAAGGCTGAAGAAACACATTTAAAATGATCAATTTTGACACAACTTGGACCTTCAGCTTAGGAGATATAAGCAAAATAAGTTGATGATTTTGTTTTCATTGTAAAATTGGAAAATCGTGTAGCTTAAGGATAACTTAGGTGTCATATTAAAGTGCATGCCGCACAAAGACAAATTATAAATCACATGAACAACTTAAGAAACACATTTACAAGGATCCACTTCCGAACACTCTAGGGGGCCACAAGCTTAGAAGATATCAGCAAAAGAAGTTAAGGATTTTGTTTTCATTGTAAAATTGGAAAAGCATGTGGTTTAAGGACAATTTATGTATTAAATAATAATACGTATTGTACAATGACAAGTTATTTATAAAATGAAAGGCTGAAAAAACACCTTTACAAGGATCAACTTCCGAACACTCTAGGGCCACAAGCTTAGAAGATATCAGCAAAAGAAATTAAGGATTTTGTTTTCATTGTAAAATTGCAAAATTTTATCGCTTAAGGACAACTTAGGTATCAAATGAAAGCACCTCCGCACAAAACTAAATTATAATTCAAATGAATGGCTGAAGAAACAACTTTAAAATTATAAATTTTGAACCAACTGGGACCTTCAGCTTAGGAGATATAAGCAAAAGAAGTTGATGATTTTGTTTTCACTGTAAAATTGGAAAATCGTGTAGCTTAAGGACAACTTAGGTGTCATATTAAAGTGCATGCCGCACAATGACAAATTATAAATCATATTAAAGTCTGAAGAAACACCTTTACAAGGATCAATTTCTGACCACACTTCTGCCTCCTGGATAGGAGATATCAGTAAAATAAGGTGATGATTTTTTTTTTCATTGTAAAATTGGAAAATCCTGTTGCTTAAGGACAACTTTGGTATCAACAGAAAGAACATCCGCACAAAGGCATATTAAAAATAACATGAAAAACAAAAAAAAAGCCTTTACAAGATTTACAAGGATCCACTTCTGAACAAACTAGGGACACAAGCTTAGAAGATATCAGTAAATGAAATTGAAAATTTTGTTTTCATTGTAAAATTGAAATATTCTATCGCTTAAGGAACACCGAGGTATCGAACAAAAGGACATGCCGCTCAGTGACAAGTTATATATCAAATGAAAGACTAAAAACACCTTTATAATGGTATATTTCTAACACCACTAGTGCCACTAGCTTAGGAGATATAAGATAAATGAGTAAAGATTTTGTTTTCGTTTGAAAATTGGAGAATCGTGTCGTTTAACGAAAATTTGGGTATCAAATAAAAGGACATGCCACTCAATAAATAGTTATGTATCATAGGAAAGGTTGAAAAAACACATTGAAAATTTTATTTTTTGACCCATCTAGGGCCTCTAGCTTACGCGATATTAAGCTTAGGAGATATAAGCAAAAAAGTTAAAGATTTTATTATATATGTAAAATGGTATCACTTAAGGACAACTTAGGTATCAAACAAAAGAACATCCGCACAAAGACAAATTATAAATCACATGAAAAACTTAAGAAACACCTTTACAAGGATCAATTGCTGACCCCACTTCTGCCTCTACCATAGGAGATTTCAGCAAAACAATTTCAGGATTTTGTTTTAAATTTAAAATTTAGAAAATCCTGTTGCTTTAGGGGAACTTAGGTATCAAACGATAGATCATCCGCACAAAAACAAATTATAAATCACATGAAAATCTTAAGAAACACCTTTACAAGGATCCACTTCCGAACACTCTAGGGCCACAAGCTTAGAAGATATCAGCAAAAGAAGTTGAGGAGTTTGTTTTCATTGTAAAATTGGAAAAGCGTGTGGTTTAAGGACAACTTATGTATTAAATAATAACACGTATTGTACAATGACAAGTTATTTATAAAATTAAAGGCTGAAAAAACACCTTTACAAGGATCCACTTCCGAACACTCTAGGGCCACAAGCTTAAGAGATATAAGCAAAAGAAGTTCAGGATTTTGTTTTTCATTGTAAAATTGGAAAATCGTGTAGCTTAAGGACAACTTAGGTGTCATATTAAAGTGCATGCCGCACAATGAAAAATTGTAAATCAAATGAAAGACTGAAGAAACACCTTTACAAGGATCAATTTTTGACCACACTACTGCCTCCTGGATAGGAGATATCAGTAAAATAAGTTGATGATTTTTTTTTCATTGTAAAATTGGAAAATCCTGTCGCTTAAGGACAACTTAGGTATCAAATGAAATTACTTCCGCACAAAGACAAATTATAATTCAAATGTAAGGCTGAAGAAACACATTTAAAATGATCAATTTTGACAAAAATTTGAAATTCAGCTTAGGAGATATAAGCAAAAGAAGTTCAGGATTTTGTTTTTCATTGTAAAATTGGAAAATCGTGTAGCTTAAGGACAACTTAGGTATCAAATGAAATTACTTCCGCACAAAGACAAATTATAATTCAAATGTAAGGCTGAAGAAACACATTTAAAATGATCAATTTTGACACAAATTGGAAATTCAGCTTAGAAGATATAAGCAAAAGAAGTTGAGGATTTTGTTTTCATTGTAAAATTGGAAAATCGTGTAGCTTAAGGATAACTTAGGTGTCATATTAAAGTGCATGCCGCACAATGACAAATTATAAATCAAATGAAAGACTGAAGAAACACCTTTACAAGGATCAATTTTTGACCACACTACTGCCTCCTGGATAGGAGATATCAGTAAAATAAGTTGATGATTTTTTTTTCATTGTAAAATTGGAAAATCCTGTCGCTTAAGGACAACTTAGGTATCAAATGAAATTACTTCCGCACAAAGACAAATTATAATTCAAATGTAAGGCTGAAGAAACACATTTAAAATGATCAATTTTGACACAAATTGGAAATTCAGCTTAGAAGATATAAGCAAAAGAAGTTGAGGATTTTGTTTTCATTGTAAAATTGGAAAATCGTGTAGCTTAAGGATAGCTTAGGTGTCATATTAAAGTGCATGCCGCACAATGACAAATTATAAATCAAATGAAAGACTGAAGAAACACCTTTACAAGGATCAATTTCTGACCACACTACTGCCTCCTGGATAAGAGATATCAGTAAAATAAGTTGATGATTTTTTTTTCATTGTAAAATTGGAAAATCCTGTCGCTTAAGGACAACTTAGGTATCAAATGAAATTACTTCCGCACAAAGACAAATTATAATTCAAATGTAAGGCTGAAGAAACACATTTAAAATTATCAATTTTGACACAACTTGGACCTTCAGCTTAAGAGATATAAGCAAAAAAAGTTGATGATTTTGTTTTCATTGTAAAATTGGAAAATCGTGTAGCTTAAGGACAACTTAGGTGTCATATTAAAGGGCATGCCTTCCACTTCCGAACACTCTAGGGCCACAAGCTTAAGAGATATAAGCAAAAGAAGTTGATGATTTTGTTTTCATTGTAAAATTGGAAAATCGTGTAGCTTAAGGACAACTTAGGTATCAAATGAAAGGACTTCCGCACAAAGACAAATTATAATTCAAATGTAAGGCTGAAGAAACACATTTAAAATGATCAATTTTGACACAACTTGGACCTTCAGCTTAAGAGATATAAGCAAAAAAAGTTGATGATTTTGTTTTCATTGTAAAATTGGAAAATCGTGTAGCTTAAGGACAACTTAGGTGTCATATTAAAGGGCATGCCTTCCACTTCCGAACACTCTAGGGCCACAAGCTTAAGAGATATAAGCAAAAGAAGTTGATGATTTTGTTTTCATTGTAAAATTGGAAAATCGTGTCGCTTAAGGACAACTTAGGTATCAAACGAAAGGACTTCCGCACAAAGACAAATTATAATTCAAATGTAAGGCTGAAGAAACACATTTAAAATGATCAATTTTGACACAACTTGGACCTTCAGCTTAAGAGATATAAGCAAAAAAAGTTGATGATTTTGTTTTCATTGTAAAATTGGAAAATCGTGTAGCTTAAGGACAACTTAGGTGTCATATTAAAGGGCATGCCTTCCACTTCCGAACACTCTAGGGCCACAAGCTTAAGAGATATAAGCAAAAGAAGTTGATGATTTTGTTTTCATTGTAAAATTGGAAAATCGTGTCGCTTAAGGACAACTTAGGTATCAAATGAAAGGACTTCCGCACAAAGACAAATTATAATTCAAATGTAAGGCTGAAGAAACACATTTAAAATGATCAATTTTGACACAACTTGGACCTTCAGCTTAAGAGATATAAGCAAAAAAAGTTGATGATTTTGTTTTCATTGTAAAATTGGAAAATCGTGTAGCTTAAGGACAACTTAGGTGTCATATTAAAGGACATGCCTTCCACTTCCGAACACTCTAGGGCCACAAGCTTAAGAGATATAAGCAAAAGAAGTTGATGATTTTGTATTCATTGTAAAATTGGAAAATCCTGTCGCTTAAGGACAACTTAGGTATCAAATGAAAGGACTTCCGCACAAAGACAAATTATAATTCAAATGTAAGGCTGAAGAAACACATTTAAAATGATCAATTTTGACACAACTTGGACCTTCAGCTTAAGAGATATAAGCAAAAGAAGTTGATGATTTTGTTTTCATTGTAAAATTGGAAAATCGTGTCGCTTAAGGACAACTTAGGTATCAAATGAAAGGACTTCCGCACAAAGACAAATTATAATTCAAATGTAAGGCTGAAGAAACACATTTAAAATGATCAATTTTGACACAACTTGGACCTTCAGCTTAGGAGATATAAGCAAAATAAGTTGATGATTTTGTTTTCATTGTAAAATTGGAAAATCGTGTAGCTTAAGGATAACTTAGGTGTCATATTAAAGTGCATGCCGCACAAAGACAAATTATAAATCACATGAACAACTTAAGAAACACATTTACAAGGATCCACTTCCGAACACTCTAGGGGGCCACAAGCTTAGAAGATATCAGCAAAAGAAGTTAAGGATTTTGTTTTCATTGTAAAATTGGAAAAGCATGTGGTTTAAGGACAATTTATGTATTAAATAATAATACGTATTGTACAATGACAAGTTATTTATAAAATGAAAGGCTGAAAAAACACCTTTACAAGGATCAACTTCCGAACACTCTAGGGCCACAAGCTTAGAAGATATCAGCAAAAGAAATTAAGGATTTTGTTTTCATTGTAAAATTGCAAAATTTTATCGCTTAAGGACAACTTAGGTATCAAATGAAAGCACCTCCGCACAAAACTAAATTATAATTCAAATGAATGGCTGAAGAAACAACTTTAAAATTATAAATTTTGAACCAACTGGGACCTTCAGCTTAGGAGATATAAGCAAAAGAAGTTGATGATTTTGTTTTCACTGTAAAATTGGAAAATCGTGTAGCTTAAGGACAACTTAGGTGTCATATTAAAGTGCATGCCGCACAATGACAAATTATAAATCATATTAAAGTCTGAAGAAACACCTTTACAAGGATCAATTTCTGACCACACTTCTGCCTCCTGGATAGGAGATATCAGTAAAATAAGGTGATGATTTTTTTTTTCATTGTAAAATTGGAAAATCCTGTTGCTTAAGGACAACTTTGGTATCAACAGAAAGAACATCCGCACAAAGGCATATTAAAAATAACATGAAAAACAAAAAAAAAGCCTTTACAAGATTTACAAGGATCCACTTCTGAACAAACTAGGGACACAAGCTTAGAAGATATCAGTAAATGAAATTGAAAATTTTGTTTTCATTGTAAAATTGAAATATTCTATCGCTTAAGGAACACCGAGGTATCGAACAAAAGGACATGCCGCTCAGTGACAAGTTATATATCAAATGAAAGACTAAAAACACCTTTATAATGGTATATTTCTAACACCACTAGTGCCACTAGCTTAGGAGATATAAGATAAATGAGTAAAGATTTTGTTTTCGTTTGAAAATTGGAGAATCGTGTCGTTTAACGAAAATTTGGGTATCAAATAAAAGGACATGCCACTCAATAAATAGTTATGTATCATAGGAAAGGTTGAAAAAACACATTGAAAATTTTATTTTTTGACCCATCTAGGGCCTCTAGCTTACGCGATATTAAGCTTAGGAGATATAAGCAAAAAAGTTAAAGATTTTATTATATATGTAAAATGGTATCACTTAAGGACAACTTAGGTATCAAACAAAAGAACATCCGCACAAAGACAAATTATAAATCACATGAAAAACTTAAGAAACACCTTTACAAGGATCAATTGCTGACCCCACTTCTGCCTCTACCATAGGAGATTTCAGCAAAACAATTTCAGGATTTTGTTTTAAATTTAAAATTTAGAAAATCCTGTTGCTTTAGGGGAACTTAGGTATCAAACGATAGATCATCCGCACAAAAACAAATTATAAATCACATGAAAATCTTAAGAAACACCTTTACAAGGATCCACTTCCGAACACTCTAGGGCCACAAGCTTAGAAGATATCAGCAAAAGAAGTTGAGGAGTTTGTTTTCATTGTAAAATTGGAAAAGCGTGTGGTTTAAGGACAACTTATGTATTAAATAATAACACGTATTGTACAATGACAAGTTATTTATAAAATTAAAGGCTGAAAAAACACCTTTACAAGGATCCACTTCCGAACACTCTAGGGCCACAAGCTTAAGAGATATAAGCAAAAGAAGTTCAGGATTTTGTTTTTCATTGTAAAATTGGAAAATCGTGTAGCTTAAGGACAACTTAGGTGTCATATTAAAGTGCATGCCGCACAATGAAAAATTGTAAATCAAATGAAAGACTGAAGAAACACCTTTACAAGGATCAATTTTTGACCACACTACTGCCTCCTGGATAGGAGATATCAGTAAAATAAGTTGATGATTTTTTTTTCATTGTAAAATTGGAAAATCCTGTCGCTTAAGGACAACTTAGGTATCAAATGAAATTACTTCCGCACAAAGACAAATTATAATTCAAATGTAAGGCTGAAGAAACACATTTAAAATGATCAATTTTGACACAAATTGGAAATTCAGCTTAGAAGATATAAGCAAAAGAAGTTGAGGATTTTGTTTTCATTGTAAAATTGGAAAATCGTGTAGCTTAAGGATAACTTAGGTGTCATATTAAAGTGCATGCCGCACAATGACAAATTATAATTCAAATGAAAGACTGAAGAAACACCTTTACAAGGATCAATTTCTGACCACACTACTGCCTCCTGGATAGGAGATATCAGTAAAATAAGTTGATGATTTTTTTTTCATTGTAAAATTGGAAAATCCTGTCGCTTAAGGACAACTTAGGTATCAAATCAAATTACTTCCGCACAAAGACAAATTATAATTCAAATGTAAGGCTGAAGAAACACATTTAAAATTATCAATTTTGACACAACTTGGACCTTCAGCTTAAGAGATATAAGCAAAAAAAGTTGATGATTTTGTTTTCATTGTAAAATTGGAAAATCGTGTAGCTTAAGGACAACTTAGGTGTCATATTAAAGGGCATGCCTTCCACTTCCGAACACTCTAGGGCCACAAGCTTAAGAGATATAAGCAAAAGAAGTTGATGATTTTGTTTTCATTGTAAAATTGGAAAATCGTGTCGCTTAAGGACAACTTAGGTATCAAATGAAAGGACTTCCGCACAAAGACAAATTATAATTCAAATGTAAGGCTGAAGAAACACATTTAAAATTATCAATTTTGACACAACTTGGACCTTCAGCTTAAGAGATATAAGCAAAAAAAGTTGATGATTTTGTTTTCATTGTAAAATTGGAAAATCGTGTAGCTTAAGGACAACTTAGGTGTCATATTAAAGGGCATGCCTTCCACTTCCGAACACTCTAGGGCCACAAGCTTAAGAGATATAAGCAAAAGAAGTTGATGATTTTGTTTTCATTGTAAAATTGGAAAATCGTGTCGCTTAAGGACAACTTAGGTATCAAATGAAAGGACTTCCGCACAAAGACAAATTATAATTCAAATGTAAGGCTGAAGAAACACATTTAAAATGATCAATTTTGACACAACTTGGACCTTCAGCTTAAGAGATATAAGCAAAAAAAGTTGATGATTTTGTTTTCATTGTAAAATTGGAAAATCGTGTAGCTTAAGGACAACTTAGGTGTCATATTAAAGGGCATGCCTTCCACTTCCGAACACTCTAGGGCCACAAGCTTAAGAGATATAAGCAAAAGAAGTTGATGATTTTGTTTTCATTGTAAAATTGGAAAATCGTGTCGCTTGAGGACAACTTAGGTATCAAATGAAAGGACTTCCGCACAAAGACAAATTATAATTCAAATGTAAGGCTGAAGAAACACATTTAAAATGATCAATTTTGACACAACTTGGACCTTCAGCTTAAGAGATATAAGCAAAAAAAGTTGATGATTTTGTTTTCATTGTAAAATTGGAAAATCGTGTAGATTAAGGAAAACTTAGGTGTCATATTAAAGGGCATGCTTTCCACTTCCGAACACTCTAGGGCCACAAGCTTAAGAGATATAAGCAAAAGAAGTTGATGATTTTGTATTCATTGTAAAATTGGAAAATCCTGTCGCTTAAGGACAACTTAGGTATCAAATGAAAGGACTTCCGCACAAAGACAAATTATAATTCAAATGTAAGGCTGAAGAAACACATTTAAAATGATCAATTTTGACACAACTTGGACCTTCAGCTTAAGAGATATAAGCAAAAGAAGTTGATGATTTTGTTTTCATTGTAAAATTGGAAAATCGTGTCGCTTAAGGACAACTTAGGTATCAAATGAAAGGACTTCCGCACAAAGACAAATTATAATTCAAATGTAAGGCTGAAGAAACACATTTAAAATTATCAATTTTGACACAACTTGGACCTTCAGCTTAGGAGATATAAGCAAAAGAAGTTGATGATTTTGTTTTCACTGTAAAATTGGAAAATCGTGTAGCTTAAGGACAACTTAGGTGTCATATTAAAGTGCATGCCGCACAATGACAAATTATAAATCATATTAAAGTCTGAAGAAACACCTTTACAAGGATCAATTTCTGACCACACTACTGCCTCCTGGATAGGAGATATCAGTAAAATAAGGTGATGATTTTGTTTTCATTGTAAAATTGGAAAATCCTGTTGCTTAAGGACAACTTTGGTATCAACAGAAAGAACATCCGCACAAAGGCATATTAAAAATAACATGAAAAACAAAAAAAAAACCTTTACAAGATTTACAAGGATCCACTTCTGAACAAACTAAGGACACAAGCTTAGAAGATATCAGTAAGTGAAATTGAAAATTTTGTTTTCATTGTAAAATTGAAATTTTCTATCGCTTAAGGAACACCGAGGTATCGAACAAAAGGACATGCCGCTCAGTGACAAGTTTTATATCAAATGAAAGACTAAAAACACCTTTATAATGATATATTTCTAACACCACTAGTGCCACTAGCTTAGGAGATATAAGATAAATGAGTAAAGATTTTTTTTTCGTTTGAAAATTGGAGAATCGTGTCGTTTAACGAAAATTTGGGTATCAAATAAAAGGACATGCCACTCAATAAATAGTTATGTATCATAGGAAAGGTTGAAAAAACACATTGAAAATTTTATTTTTTGACCCATCTAGGGCCTCTAGCTTACGAGATATTAAGCTTAGGAGATATAAGCAAAAAAGTTAAAGATTTTATTATATTTGTAAAATGGTATCACTTAAGGACAACTTAGGTATCAAACAAAAGAACATCCGCACAAAGACAAATTATAAATCACATGAAAAACTTAAGAAACACCTTTACAAGGATCAATTGCTGACCCCACTTCTGCCTCTACCATAGGAGATTTCAGCAAAACAATTTAAGGATTTTGTTTTAAATTTAAAATTAAGAAAATCCTGTTGCTTCGCACAAACGATAGATCATCCGCACAAAAACAAATTATAAATCACATGAAAAACTTAAGAAACACCTTTACAAGGATCCACTTCCGAACACTCTAGGGCCACAAGCTTAGAAGATATCAGCAAAAGAAGTTGAGGAGTTTGTTTTCATTGTAAAATTGGAAAAGCGTGTGGTTTAAGGACAACTTATGTATTAAATAATAACACGTATTGTACAATGACAAGTTATTTATAAAATTAAAGGCTGAAAAAACACCTTTACAAGGATCCACTTCCGAACACTCTAGGGCCACAAGCTTAAGAGATATAAGCAAAAGAAGTTGATGATTTTGTTTTCATTGTAAAATTGGAAAATCGTGTCGCTTAAGGACAACTTAGGTATCAAATGAAAGGACTTCCGCACAAAGACAAATTATAATTCAAATGTAAGGCTGAAGAAACACATTTTAAATGATCAATTTTGACACAACTTGGACCTTCAGCTTAAGAGATATAAGCAAAAAAAGTTGATGATTTTGTTTTCATTGTAAAATTGGAAAATCGTGTAGCTTAAGGACAACTTAGGTGTCATATTAAAGTGCATGCCGCACAATGACAAATTATAAATCAAATGAAAGACTGAAGAAACACCTTTACGAGGATCAATTGCTGACCCCACTTCTGCCTCTACCATAGGAGATTTCAGCAAAATAATTAAAGGATTTTGTTTTAAATTTAAAATTCAGAAAATCCTGTTGCTTAAGGGCAACTAAGGTATCAAACGATAGAACCTCCGCACAAAGACAAATTATAAATCACATGAAAAAAATAAGAAACACCTTTACAAGGATCCACTTCCGAACACTCTGGGGCCACAAGCTTAGAAGATATCAGCAAAAGAAATTAAGGATTTTGTTTTCATTGTAAAATTGGAAAATCCTGTCGCTTAAGGACAACTTAGGTATCAAATGAAAGGACTTCCGCACAAAGACAAATTATAAATCACATGAAAAACTTAAGAAACACATTTACAAGGATCCACTTCCGAACACTCTAGGGCCACAAGCTTAGAAGATATCAGCAAAAGAAGTTGAGTATTTTGTTTTCATTGTAAAATTGGAAAAGTGTGTGGTTTAAGGACAACTTATGTATTAAATAATAACACGTATTGTACAATGACAAGTTATTTATAAAATGAAAGGCTGAAAAAAGACCTTTACAAGGATCCACTTCCGAACACTCTAGGGCCACAAGCTTAGGAGATATAAGCAAAAGATGTTGATGATTTTGTTTTCATTATAAAATTGAAAATCGTGTCGCTTAAGGACAACTTAGGTATCAAATGAAAGGACTTCCGCACAAAGACAAATTATAATTCAAATGTAAGGCTGAAGAAACACATTTAAAATGATCAATTTTGACACAACTTGGAATTTCAGCTTAGGAGATATAAGCAAAAGAAGTTGATGATTTTGTTTTCATTGTAAAATTGGAGAATCGTGTAGCTTAAGGACAACTTAGGTGTCTTATTAAAGTGCATGCCGCTCAATGACAAATTATAAATCAAATGAAAGACTGAAGAAACACCTTTACGAGGATCAATTGCTGACCCCACTTCTGCCTCTACCATAAGAGATTTCAGCAAAATTATTTAAGGATTTTGTTTTAAGTTTAAAATTTAGAAAATCCTGTTGCTTAAGGGCAACTTAGGTATCAAACGATAGAACATCCGCACAAAGACAAATTATAAATCATATGAAAAACTTAAGAAACACATTTACAAGGATCCACTTCCGAACACTAGGGCCACAAGCTTAGAAGATATCAGCAAAAGAAGTTGAGGATTTTGTTTTCATTGTAAAATTGGAAAAGCATGTGGTTTAAGGACAACTTATGTATTAAATAATAATACGTATTGTACAATGACAAGTCTATATCTATCTATACTATTATATAAAATGAAAATGAACATTTTTTGTGTCCGCAAAACTCCAAAAGTACTGGTCCGATTTTTTTGAAATAAGTTTTAAAATATCACATTTGTGCTACAAAAGGTTCATTGGTTATTTTCTTTTCGAAATTTTAATAATAAGTATCCTTAATTAAAGTGTTAAGTTTTTTAAAAAATCATCCACAATGCCATACATTGCTTGATCGTTAGCTTTTCATGCGTTTGTGCTGCGAGAGCCTCAATAACCTGCATGTTGCTCTCTACTATACTCTTTTTGTTCTCAGCAAGCACAAAAAAACAAAACAAACAAACAAAAACATATACATACATACTTTGCTGCGCTTAAAGCTAATTGGATCGAAGTACATTCTTATATGTTCAAAGTAGTTTTGATGTGGAGAATTAATCTAACACAGTTTTGTTAAAAGGGGATTCACTGACCATCTTTAGCATGTTGAGGATTTTTTTGATGAGAATGAGATTTAATCCGACTTGATGTATGGATGTATGTATGTACACTGAAAAAAAAGTTAGCTTAAAATTAAACACAATGTGTTCACAAAATGTGTTGTTAATTTGACTTTTTTTTCATATGTTTTTCAAAATTTTTAAATACATTTGCTCTTACTTTGACGAAATTTGTAGCAAGCTATTTTTTAAACACAAATATCGTCAAATTAATAACAATTGTCGTCAATTTTAAAACATTTTTTTTTCAGTGTATGTATGTATGTACGTATGTTTATTTGTTTCGCTGCATGCAACTTTTCTACACATGTTTTGACGGTTGTTTTCCTGTAATTTATAAATGAACAAAAGGAACAAACGGCTGACTTTTTACTTTATAGAATTAACATTGTGTGATTCAATAAGTTTTTTTATAAATAAACAAGAGAACTGGGACGGGCATAGGAATATCAAATTTTTGATATTGAATAGTTTTGGAACTAAACGTCGCATGACAATAAAACTCAGTATGGAGTTACTAATTGCCAAAGTCTTTCTACTGGAAAACTGGTATGTGCATTGGAAAAAAGGGTGTGGCCCGATTCTCTATACAGAATAGCTATGGAAGCTTAAACCACAGGACATTAAAACTCATAATGGAATTGTCACCTTGGAGTGATGTTCTGCTACTGGGAAACTGTAATGGGCAGTGGAACATGAGCGTGGTGTCAGACTAAGGTACTAATAAAAGTTTTGAATTTACTTATTATTTCCAATATACTTGCCGGGTGCAGCAACGCACGCTGGGTATGGCTAGTTATTTATAAAATGAAAGGTTGAAAAAACACCTTTACAAGGATCTAATTCCGAACAATCTATGGCCACAAGCTTAGAAGATATCAGCAAAAGAAATTAAGGATTTTGTTTTCATTGTAAAATTGGAAAATTTTATCGCTTAAGGACAACTTATGTATTAAATAATAACACGTATTGTACAATGACAAGTTATTTATAAAATGAAAGGCTGAAAAAACACCTTTACAAGGATCCACTTCCGAACACTCTAGGGCCACAAGCTTAGGAGATATAAGCAAAAGAAGTTGATGATTTTGTTTTCATTGTAAAATTGGAAAATCGTGTTGTTTAAGGACAACTTAGGTATCAAATGAAAGGACTTCCGCACAAAGACAAATTATAATTCAAATGTAAGGCTGAAGAAACACATTTAAAATGATCAATTTTGACAAAAATTTGAAATTCAGCTTAGGAGATATAAGCAAAAGAAGTTCAGGAGTTTGTTTTTCATTGTAAAATTGGAAAATCGTGTAGCTTAAGGACAACTTAGGTGTCATATTAAAGTGCATGCCGCACAATGAAAAATTATAAATCAAATGAACGACTGAAGAAACACCTTTACAAGGATCAATTTTTGACCACACTACTGCCTCCTGGATAGGAGATATCAGTAAAATAAGTTGATGATTTTTTTTTCATTGTAAAATTGGAAAATCCTGTCGCTTAAGGACAACTTAGGTATCAAATGAAATTACTTCCGCACAAAGACAAATTATAATTCAAATGTAAGGCTGAAGAAACACATATAAAATTATCAATTTTGACACAACTTGGACCTTCAGCTTAAGAGATATAAGCAAAAAAAGTTAATGATTTTGTTTCATTGTAAACTTGGAAAATCGTGTAGCTTAAGGACAACTTAGGTGTCATATTAAAGGGCATGCCTTCCACTTCCGAACACTCTAGGGCCACAATCTTAAGAGATATAAGCAAAAGAAGTTGATGATTTTGTTTTCATTGTAAAATTGGAAAATCGTGTCGCTTAAGGACAACTTAGGTATCAAATGAAAGGACTTCCGCACAAAGACAAATTATAATTCAAATGTAAGGCTGAAGAAACACATTTAAAATTATCAATTTTGACACAACTTGGACCTTCAGCTTAAGAGATATAAGCAAAAAAAGTTGATGATTTTGTTTTCATTGTAAAATCGTGTAGCTTAAGGACAACTTAGGTGTCATATTAAAGGGCATGCCTTCCACTTCCGAACACTCTAGGGCCACAAGCTTAAGAGATATAAGCAAAAGAAGTTGATGATTTTGTTTTCATTGTAAAATTGGAAAATCGTGTCGCTTAAGGACAACTAAGGTATCAAATGAAAGGACTTCCGCAGAAAGACAAATTATAATTCAAATGTAAGGCTGAAGAAACACATTTAAAATTATCAATTTTGACACAACTTGGGCCTTCAGCTTAGGAGATATAAGCAAAAGAAGTTGATGATTTTGTTTTCACTGTAAAATTGGAAAATCGTGTAGCTTAAGGACAACTTAGGTGTCATATTAAAGTGCATGCCGCACAATGACAAATTATAAATCATATTAAAGTCTGAAGAAACACCTTTACAAGGATCAATTTCTGACCACACTACTGCCTCCTGGATAGGAGATATCAGTAAAATAAGGTGATGATTTTGTTTTCATTGTAAAATTGGAAAATCCTGTTGCTTAAGGACAACTTTGGTATGAACAGAAAGAACATCCGCACAAAGGCATATTAAAAATAACATGAAAAACAAAAAAAAAACCTTTACAAGATTTACAAGGATCCACTTCTGAACAAACTAGGGACACAAGCTTAGAAGATATCAGTAAATGAAATTGAAAATTTTGTTTTCATTGTAAAATTGAAATATTCTATCGCTTAAGGAACACCGAGGTATCGAACAAAAGGACATGCCGCTCAGTGACAAGTTATATATCAAATGAAAGACTAAAAACACCTTTATAATGGTATATTTCTAACACCACTAGTGCCACTAGCTTAGGAGATATAAGATAAATGAGTAAAGATTTTGTTTTCGTTTGAAAATTGGAGAATCGTGTCGTTTAACGAAAATTTGGGTATCAAATAAAAGGACATGCCACTCAATAAATAGTTATGTATCATAGGAAAGGTTGAAAAAACACATTGAAAATTTTATTTTTTGACCCATCTAGGGCCTCTAGCTTACGAGATATTAAGCTTAGGAGATATAAGCATAAAAGTTAAAGATTTTATTATATTTGTAAAATGGTATCACTTAAGGACAACTTAGGTATCAAACAAAAGAACATCCGCACAAAGACAAATTATAAATCACATGAAAAACTTAAGAAACACCTTTACAAGGATCAATTGCTGACCCCACTTCTGCCTCTACCATAGGAGATTTCAGCAAAACAATTTAAGGATTTTGTTTTAAATTTAAAATTTAGAAAATCCTGTTGCTTTAGGGGAACTTAGGTATCAAACGATAGATCATCCGCACAAAAACAAATTATAAATCACATGAAAAACTTAAGAAACACCTTTACAAGGATCCACTTCCGAACACTCTAGGGCCACAAGCTTAGAAGATATCAGCAAAAGAAGTTGAGGAGTTTGTTTTCATTGTAAAATTGGAAAAGCGTGTGGTTTAAGGACAACTTATGTATTAAATAATAACACGTATTGTAAAGGGTGTTTTTTTTAGAGGTATAGAACTTCGAATTGAAATAAAACACAAGAAAATCGCTTTAATGTCCATCAATTTGGCTTTATTGGAAGGATAATTTTATGCCATTAATGTTTAAATATGATTTCGGGCATGTGGCCGCCGCGGCTGGCTCGAATAAAGCCAATTCTACAGGTCCAATTTTCAACCACTTTTTCGAGCATATGGGGCCGTATGTCGAATGTTGGCCTCCAAGTCCCCTTACGTTTCTGGTTTGTTGACGTAGACGAGCGACTTCACATATCCCCAAAGAAAATAATCCAATGGTGTCAAATCACACGATCTTGGTGGCCAATTGACAGGTCCATTCCGCGAAATTATGCGCTCATCGAATGTTTCCTTCAATAAATCGATTGTGACGTGCGCTGTGTGGCATGTAGCGCCGTCTTGTTGGAACCACAACTCATCCACATTCATGCCATCCAATTCGGGAACAAAATAGTCGGTTATCATGGCTCGATACCGGTCTCCATTAACGGTAACTGACTCTCCAGCATTATTTTGGAAGAAGTATGGCCCAATGACTCCACCAGCCCATAGAGCACACCAAACAGTCAGTTTTTGTGGATGTAATGGCGTCTCAAGGATCTCATGTGGATTCTCTTCACTCCAAATGCGGCAATTTTGCTTGTTGACGTAGCTATTCAACCAAAAATGAGCCTCATCACTGAACAAAATTTTGCGATGAAAATCAGCATCGAGATCAATCTCATTTTCGGCCCATACACCAAAATCACGACGCATTGCATGGTCTCGCGGCTTTAATTCTTGCACAAGCTGGATCTTGTAAGGTCGCAAGCCAAGATCTTTGCGCAAAATCTTCCATAAAGTTGATGGACAAAGCTCCAATTGCTGTGCACGGTGGCGAATCGATTCATTCGGGTCCTCTTCAACATTTTGCTCTACAGCGGCAATTGTTTCTTCGGTGCGCACTGTTCGACGTCTCTGCGGATGCGTATTATCACATAGAGTAAACGTAGTGCGAAAACGACCCATGGTTAACCGAATTAATTGCTCTGATGGACGATTATGTCGACCATAAAATGAACGGAGCTTGCGGTAAACTTCGCGAACTGAACCATTATTTTCGAAATAAATTTGCACGATTTGCAAGCGTTGTTCTTTTGTCAACCTGTTCATGATGAAATGGCAAACCAAACTGAACATAAATGACATTAGAGTTGCCAGATTTGACCACAAAATGCCAGTTTTATCTCTATTCGAAAAACAAACCCCTAAAAAAAACACCCTTTACAATGACAAGTTATTTATAAAATTAAAGGCTGAAAAAACACCTTTACAAGGATCCACTTCCGAACACTCTAGGGCCACAAGCTTAAGAGATATAAGCAAAAGAAGTTGATGATTTTGTTTTCATTGTAAAATTGGAAAATCGTGTCGCTTAAGGACAACTTAGGTATCAAATGAAAGGACTTCCGCACAAAGACAAATTATAATTCAAATGTAAGACTGAAGAAACACATTTAAAATGATCAATTTTGACACAACTTGGACCTTCAGCTTAAGAGATATAAGCAAAAAAAGTTGATGATTTTGTTTTCATTGTAAAATTGGAAAATCGTGTAGCTTAAGGACAACTTAGGTGTCATATTAAAGTGCATGCCTTCCACTTCCGAACACTCTAGGGCCACAAGCTTAAGAGATATAAGCAAAAGAAGTTGATGATTTTGTTTTCATTGTAAAATTGGAAAATCGTGTCGCTTAAGGACAACTTAGGTATCAAATGAAAGGACTTCCGCACAAAGACAAATTATAATTCAAATGTAAGGCTGAAGAAACACATTTAAAATGATCAATTTTGACACAACTTGGACCTTCAGCTTAGGAGATATAAGCAAAAAAAGTTGATGATTTTGTTTTCATTGTAAAATTGGAAAATCGTGTAGCTTAACGACAACTTAGGTGTCATATTAAAAGGCATGCCTTCCACTTCCGAACACTCTAGGGCCACAAGCTTAAGTTTATAAGCAAAAGAAGTTGATGATTTTGTTTTCATCGTAAAATTGGAAAATCGTGTCGCTTAAGGACAACTTAGGTATCAAATGAAAGGACTTCCGCACAAAGACAAATTATAATTCAAATGTAAGGCTGAAGAAACACATTTAAAATGATCAATTTTGACACAACTTGGACCTTCAGCTTAAGAGATATCAGTAAAAAAAGTTGATGATTTTGTTTTCATTGTAAAATTGGAAAATCGTGTAGCTTAAGGACAACTTAGGTGTCATATTAAAGTGCATGCCTTCCACTTCCGAACACTCTAGGGCCACAAGCTTAAGAGATATAAGCAAAAGAAGTTGATGATTTTGTATTCATTGTAAAATTGGAAAATCCTGTCGCTTGAGGACAACTTAGGTATCAAATGAAAGGACTTCCGCACAAAGACAAATTATAATTCAAATGTAAGGCTGAAGAAACACATTTAAAATGATCAATTTTGACACAACTTGGGCCTTCAGCTTAGGAGATATAAGCAAAAGAAGTTGATGATTTTGTTTTCACTGTAAAATTGGAAAATCGTGTAGCTTAAGGACAACTTAGGTGTCATATTAAAGTGCATGCCGCACAATGACAAATTATAAATCATATTAAAGTCTGAAGAAACACCTTTACAAGGATCAATTTCTGACCACACTACTGCCTCCTGGATAGGAGATATCAGTAAAATAAGGTGATGATTTTGTTTTCATTGTAAAATTGGAAAATCCTGTTGCTTAAGGACAACTTTGGTATGAACAGAAAGAACATCCGCACAAAGGCATATTAAAAATAACATGAAAAACAAAAAAAAAACCTTTACAAGATTTACAAGGATCCACTTCTGAACAAACTAGGGACACAAGCTTAGAAGATATCAGTAAATGAAATTGAAAATTTTGTTTTCATTGTAAAATTGAAATATTCTATCGCTTAAGGAACACCGAGGTATCGAACAAAAGGACATGCCGCTCAGTGACAAGTTATATATCAAATGAAAGACTAAAAACACCTTTATAATGGTATATTTCTAACACCACTAGTGCCACTAGCTTAGGAGATATAAGATAAATGAGTAAAGATTTTGTTTTCGTTTGAAAATTGGAGAATCGTGTCGTTTAACGAAAATTTGGGTATCAAATAAAAGGACATGCCACTCAATAAATAGTTATGTATCATAGGAAAGGTTGAAAAAACACATTGAAAATTTTATTTTTTGACCCATCTAGGGCCTCTAGCTTACGAGATATTAAGCTTAGGAGATATAAGCAAAAAAGTTAAAGATTTTATTATATTTGTAAAATGGTATCACTTAAGGACAACTTAGGTATCAAACAAAAGAACATCCGCACAAAGACAAATTATAAATCACATGAAAAACTTAAGAAACACCTTTACAAGGATCAATTGCTGACCCCACTTCTGCCTCTACCATAGGAGATTTCAGCAAAACAATTTAAGGATTTTGTTTTAAATTTAAAATTTAGAAAATCCTGTTGCTTTAGGGGAACTTAGGTATCAAACGATAGATCATCCGCACAAAAACAAATTATAAATCACATGAAAAACTTAAGAAACACCTTTACAAGGATCCACTTCCGAACACTCTAGGGCCACAAGCTTAGAAGATATCAGCAAAAGAAGTTGAGGAGTTTGTTTTCATTGTAAAATTGGAAAAGCGTGTGGTTTAAGGACAACTTATGTATTAAATAATAACACGTATTGTAAAGGGTGTTTTTTTTAGAGGTATAGAACTTCGAATTGAAATAAAACACAAGAAAATCGCTTTAATGTCCATCAATTTGGCTTTATTGGAAGGATAATTTTATGCCATTAATGTTTAAATATGATTTCGGGCATGTGGCCGCCGCGGCTGGCTCGAATAAAGCCAATTCTACAGGTCCAATTTTCAACCACTTTTTCGAGCATATGGGGCCGTATGTCGAATGTTGGCCTCCAAGTCCCCTTACGTTTCTGGTTTGTTGACGTAGACGAGCGACTTCACATATCCCCAAAGAAAATAATCCAATGGTGTCAAATCACACGATCTTGGTGGCCAATTGACAGGTCCATTCCGCGAAATTATGCGCTCATCGAATGTTTCCTTCAATAAATCGATTGTGACGTGCGCTGTGTGGCATGTAGCGCCGTCTTGTTGGAACCACAACTCATCCACATTCATGCCATCCAATTCGGGAACAAAATAGTCGGTTATCATGGCTCGATACCGGTCTCCATTAACGGTAACTGACTCTCCAGCATTATTTTGGAAGAAGTATGGCCCAATGACTCCACCAGCCCATAGAGCACACCAAACAGTCAGTTTTTGTGGATGTAATGGCGTCTCAAGGATCTCATGTGGATTCTTTTCACTCCAAATGCGGCAATTTTGCTTGTTGACGTAGCTATTCAACCAAAAATGAGCCTCATCACTGAACAAAATTTTGCGATGAAAATCAGCATCGAGATCAATCTCATTTTCGGCCCATACACCAAAATCACGACGCATTGCATGGTCTCGCGGCTTTAATTCTTGCACAAGCTGGATCTTGTAAGGTCGCAAGCCAAGATCTTTGCGCAAAATCTTCCATAAAGTTGATGGACAAAGCTCCAATTGCTGTGCACGGTGGCGAATCGATTCATTCGGGTCCTCTTCAACATTTTGCTCTACAGCGGCAATTGTTTCTTCGGTGCGCACTGTTCGACGTCTCTGCGGATGCGTATTATCACATAGAGTAAACGTAGTGCGAAAACGACCCATGGTTAACCGAATTAATTGCTCTGATGGACGATTATGTCGACCATAAAATGAACGGAGCTTGCGGTAAACTTCGCGAACTGAACCATTATTTTCGAAATAAATTTGCACGATTTGCAAGCGTTGTTCTTTTGTCATGATGATGAAATGGCAAACCAAACTGAACATAAATGACATTAGAGTTGCCAGATTTGACCACAAAATGCCAGTTTTATCTCTATTCGAAAAACAAACCCCTAAAAAAAACACCCTTTACAATGACAAGTTATTTATAAAATTAAAGGCTGAAAAAACACCTTTACAAGGATCCACTTCCGAACACTCTAGGGCCACAAGCTTAAGAGATATAAGCAAAAGAAGTTGATGATTTTGTTTTCATTGTAAAATTGGAAAATCGTGTCGCTTAAGGACAACTTAGGTATCAAATGAAAGGACTTCCGCACAAAGACAAATTATAATTCAAATGTAAGACTGAAGAAACACATTTAAAATGATCAATTTTGACACAACTTGGACCTTCAGCTTAAGAGATATAAGCAAAAAAAGTTGATGATTTTGTTTTCATTGTAAAATTGGAAAATCGTGTAGCTTAAGGACAACTTAGGTGTCATATTAAAGTGCATGCCTTCCACTTCCGAACACTCTAGGGCCACAAGCTTAAGAGATATAAGCAAAAGAAGTTGATGATTTTGTTTTCATTGTAAAATTGGAAAATCGTGTCGCTTAAGGACAACTTAGGTATCAAATGAAAGGACTTCCGCACAAAGACAAATTATAATTCAAATGTAAGGCTGAAGAAACACATTTAAAATGATCAATTTTGACACAACTTGGACCTTCAGCTTAGGAGATATAAGCAAAAAAAGTTGATTTTGTTTTCATTGTAAAATTGGAAAATCGTGTAGCTTAAGGACAACTTAGGTGTCATATTAAAGTGCATGCCTTCCACTTCCGAACACTCTAGGGCCACAAGCTTAAGAGATATAAGCAAAAGAAGTTGATGATTTTGTTTTCATTGTAAAATTGGAAAATCGTGTAGCTTAAGGATAACTTAGGTGTCATATTAAAGTGCATGCCGCACAAAGACAAATTATAAATCACATGAACAACTTAAGAAACACATTTACAAGGATCCACTTCCGAACACTCTAGGGGGCCACAAGCTTAGAAGATATCAGCAAAAGAAGTTAAGGATTTTGTTTTCATTGTAAAATTGGAAAAGCATGTGGTTTAAGGACAATTTATGTATTAAATAATAATACGTATTGTACAATGACAAGTTATTTATTAAATGAAAGGCTGAAAGAACACCTTTACAAGGATCAACTTCCGAACACTCTAGGGCCACAAGCTTAGAAGATATCAGCAAAAGAAATTAAGGATTTTGTTTTCATTGTAAAATTGCAAAATTTTATCGCTTAAGGACAACTTAGGTATCAAATGAAAGCACCTCCGCACAAAACTAAATTATAATTCAAATGAATGGCTGAAGAAACAACTTTAAAATGATAAATTTTGAACCAACTTGGACCTTCAGCTTAGAAGATATAAGTAAAAGAAGTTGATGATTTTGTTTTCACTGCAAAATTGGAAAATCGTGTAGCTTAAGGACAACTTAGGTGTCATATTAAAGTGCATGCCTTCCACTTCCGAACACTCTAGGGCCACAAGCTTAAGAGATATAAGCAAAAGAAGTTGATGATTTTGTTTTCACTGTAAAATTGGAAAATCGTGTAGCTTAAGGACAACTTAGGTGTCATATTAAAGTGCATGCCGCACAATGACAAATTATAAATCATATTAAAGTCTGAAGAAACACCTTTACAAGGATCAATTTCTGACCACACTACTGCCTCCTGGATAGGAGATATCAGTAAAATAAGGTGATGATTTTGTTTTCATTGTAAAATTGGAAAATCCTGTTGCTTAAGGACAACTTTGGTATGAACAGAAAGAACATCCGCACAAAGGCATATTAAAAATAACATGAAAAACAAAAAAAAAACCTTTACAAGATTTACAAGGATCCACTTCTGAACAAACTAGGGACACAAGCTTAGAAGATATCAGTAAATGAAATTGAAAATTTTGTTTTCATTGTAAAATTGAAATATTCTATCGCTTAAGGAACACCGAGGTATCGAACAAAAGGACATGCCGCTCAGTGACAAGTTATATATCAAATGAAAGACTAAAAACACCTTTATAATGGTATATTTCTAACACCACTAGTGCCACTAGCTTAGGAGATATAAGATAAATGAGTAAAGATTTTGTTTTCGTTTGAAAATTGGAGAATCGTGTCGTTTAACGAAAATTTGGGTATCAAATAAAAGGACATGCCACTCAATAAATAGTTATGTATCATAGGAAAGGTTGAAAAAACACATTGAAAATTTTATTTTTTGACCCATCTAGGGCCTCTAGCTTACGAGATATTAAGCTTAGGAGATATAAGCAAAAAAGTTAAAGATTTTATTATATTTGTAAAATGGTATCACTTAAGGACAACTTAGGTATCAAACAAAAGAACATCCGCACAAAGACAAATTATAAATCACATGAAAAACTTAAGAAACACCTTTACAAGGATCAATTGCTGACCCCACTTCTGCCTCTACCATAGGAGATTTCAGCAAAACAATTTAAGGATTTTGTTTTAAATTTAAAATTTAGAAAATCCTGTTGCTTTAGGGGAACTTAGGTATCAAACGATAGATCATCCGCACAAAAACAAATTATAAATCACATGAAAAACTTAAGAAACACCTTTACAAGGATCCACTTCCGAACACTCTAGGGCCACAAGCTTAGAAGATATCAGCAAAAGAAGTTGAGGAGTTTGTTTTCATTGTAAAATTGGAAAAGCGTGTGGTTTAAGGACAACTTATGTATTAAATAATAACACGTATTGTAAAGGGTGTTTTTTTTAGAGGTATAGAACTTCGAATTGAAATAAAACACAAGAAAATCGCTTTAATGTCCATCAATTTGGCTTTATTGGAAGGATAATTTTATGCCATTAATGTTTAAATATGATTTCGGGCATGTGGCCGCCGCGGCTGGCTCGAATAAAGCCAATTCTACAGGTCCAATTTTCAACCACTTTTTCGAGCATATGGGGCCGTATGTCGAATGTTGGCCTCCAAGTCCCCTTACGTTTCTGGTTTGTTGACGTAGACGAGCGACTTCACATATCCCCAAAGAAAATAATCCAATGGTGTCAAATCACACGATCTTGGTGGCCAATTGACAGGTCCATTCCGCGAAATTATGCGCTCATCGAATGTTTCCTTCAATAAATCGATTGTGACGTGCGCTGTGTGGCATGTAGCGCCGTCTTGTTGGAACCACAACTCATCCACATTCATGCCATCCAATTCGGGAACAAAATAGTCGGTTATCATGGCTCGATACCGGTCTCCATTAACGGTAACTGACTCTCCAGCATTATTTTGGAAGAAGTATGGCCCAATGACTCCACCAGCCCATAGAGCACACCAAACAGTCAGTTTTTGTGGATGTAATGGCGTCTCAAGGATCTCATGTGGATTCTTTTCACTCCAAATGCGGCAATTTTGCTTGTTGACGTAGCTATTCAACCAAAAATGAGCCTCATCACTGAACAAAATTTTGCGATGAAAATCAGCATCGAGATCAATCTCATTTTCGGCCCATACACCAAAATCACGACGCATTGCATGGTCTCGCGGCTTTAATTCTTGCACAAGCTGGATCTTGTAAGGTCGCAAGCCAAGATCTTTGCGCAAAATCTTCCATAAAGTTGATGGACAAAGCTCCAATTGCTGTGCACGGTGGCGAATCGATTCATTCGGGTCCTCTTCAACATTTTGCTCTACAGCGGCAATTGTTTCTTCGGTGCGCACTGTTCGACGTCTCTGCGGATGCGTATTATCACATAGAGTAAACGTAGTGCGAAAACGACCCATGGTTAACCGAATTAATTGCTCTGATGGACGATTATGTCGACCATAAAATGAACGGAGCTTGCGGTAAACTTCGCGAACTGAACCATTATTTTCGAAATAAATTTGCACGATTTGCAAGCGTTGTTCTTTTGTCATGATGATGAAATGGCAAACCAAACTGAACATAAATGACATTAGAGTTGCCAGATTTGACCACAAAATGCCAGTTTTATCTCTATTCGAAAAACAAACCCCTAAAAAAAACACCCTTTACAATGACAAGTTATTTATAAAATTAAAGGCTGAAAAAACACCTTTACAAGGATCCACTTCCGAACACTCTAGGGCCACAAGCTTAAGAGATATAAGCAAAAGAAGTTGATGATTTTGTTTTCATTGTAAAATTGGAAAATCGTGTCGCTTAAGGACAACTTAGGTATCAAATGAAAGGACTTCCGCACAAAGACAAATTATAATTCAAATGTAAGACTGAAGAAACACATTTAAAATGATCAATTTTGACACAACTTGGACCTTCAGCTTAAGAGATATAAGCAAAAAAAGTTGATGATTTTGTTTTCATTGTAAAATTGGAAAATCGTGTAGCTTAAGGACAACTTAGGTGTCATATTAAAGTGCATGCCTTCCACTTCCGAACACTCTAGGGCCACAAGCTTAAGAGATATAAGCAAAAGAAGTTGATGATTTTGTTTTCATTGTAAAATTGGAAAATCGTGTCGCTTAAGGACAACTTAGGTATCAAATGAAAGGACTTCCGCACAAAGACAAATTATAATTCAAATGTAAGGCTGAAGAAACACATTTAAAATGATCAATTTTGACACAACTTGGACCTTCAGCTTAGGAGATATAAGCAAAAAAAGTTGATGATTTTGTTTTCATTGTAAAATTGGAAAATCGTGTAGCTTAAGGACAACTTAGGTGTCATATTAAAGTGCATGCCTTCCACTTCCGAACACTCTAGGGCCACAAGCTTAAGAGATATAAGCAAAAGAAGTTGATGATTTTGTTTTCATTGTAAAATTGGAAAATCGTGTAGCTTAAGGATAACTTAGGTGTCATATTAAAGTGCATGCCGCACAAAGACAAATTATAAATCACATGAACAACTTAAGAAACACATTTACAAGGATCCACTTCCGAACACTCTAGGGGGCCACAAGCTTAGAAGATATCAGCAAAAGAAGTTAAGGATTTTGTTTTCATTGTAAAATTGGAAAAGCATGTGGTTTAAGGACAATTTATGTATTAAATAATAATACGTATTGTACAATGACAAGTTATTTATTAAATGAAAGGCTGAAAGAACACCTTTACAAGGATCAACTTCCGAACACTCTAGGGCCACAAGCTTAGAAGATATCAGCAAAAGAAATTAAGGATTTTGTTTTCATTGTAAAATTGCAAAATTTTATCGCTTAAGGACAACTTAGGTATCAAATGAAAGCACCTCCGCACAAAACTAAATTATAATTCAAATGAATGGCTGAAGAAACAACTTTAAAATGATAAATTTTGAACCAACTTGGACCTTCAGCTTAGAAGATATAAGTAAAAGAAGTTGATGATTTTGTTTTCACTGCAAAATTGGAAAATCGTGTAGCTTAAGGACAACTTAGGTGTCATATTAAAGTGAATGCCGCACAATGACAAATTATAAATCATATTAAAGTATGAAGAAACACCTTTACAAGGATCAATTTCTGACCACACTACTGCCTCCTGGATAGGAGATATCAGTAAAATAAGGTGATGATTTTTTTTTTCATTGTAAAATTGGAAAATCCTGTTGCTTAAGGACAACTTTGGTATCAACAGAAAGAACATCCGCACAAAGGCATATTAAAAATAACATGAAAAACAAAAAAAAAACCCTTTACAAGATTTACAAGGATCCACTTCTGAACAAACTAGGGACACAAGCTTAGAAGATATCAGTAAATGAAATTGAAAATTTTGTTTTCATTGTAAAATTGAAATATTCTATCGCTTAAGGAACACCGAGGTATCGAACAAAAGGACATGCTGCTCAGTGACAAGTTATATATCAAATGAAAGACTAAAAACACCTTTATAATGGTATATTTCTAACACCACTAGTGCCACTAGCTTAGGAGATATAAGATAAATGAGTAAAGATTTTGTTTTCGTTTGAAAATTGGAGAATCGTGTCGTTTAACGAAAATTTGGGTATCAAATAAAAGGACATGCCACTCAATAAATAGTTATGTATCATAGGAAAGGTTGAAAAAACACATTGAAAATTTTATTTTTTGACCCATCTAGGGCCTCTAGCTTACGAGATATTAAGCTTAGGAGATATAAGCGAAAAAGTTAAAGATTTTATTATATTTGTAAAATGGTATCACTTAAGGACAACTTAGGTATCAAACAAAAGAACATCCGCACAAAGACAAATTATAAATCACATGAAAAACTTAAGAAACACCTTTACAAGGATCAATTGCTGACCCCACTTCTGCCTCTACCATAGGAGATTTCAGCAAAACAATTTAAGGATTTTGTTTTAAATTTAAAATTTAGAAAATCCTGTTGCTTTAGGGGAACTTAGGTATCAAACGATAGATCATCCGCACAAAAACAAATTATAAATCACATGAAAAACTTAAGAAACACCTTTACAAGGATCCACTTCCGAACACTCTAGGGCCACAAGCTTAGAAGATATCAGCAAAAGAAGTTGAGGAGTTTGTTTTCATTGTAAAATTGGAAAAGCGTGTGGTTTAAGGACAACTTATGTATTAAATAATAACACGTATTGTACAATGACAAGTTATTTATAAAATTAAAGGCTGAAAAAACACCTTTACAAGGATCCACTTCCGAACACTCTAGGGCCACAAGCTTAAGAGATATAAGCAAAAGAAGTTGATGATTTTGTTTTCATTGTAAAATTGGAAAATCGTGTCGCTTAAGGACAACTTAGGTATCAAATGAAAGGACTTCCGCACAAAGACAAATTATAATTCAAATGTAAGGCTGAAGAAACACATTTAAAATGATCAATTTTGACACAACTTGGACCTTCAGCTTAGGAGATATAAGCAAAATAAGTTGATGATTTTGTTTTCATTGTAAAATTGGAAAATCGTGTAGCTTAAGGACAACTTAGGTGTCATATTAAAGTGCATGCCGCACAATGACAAATTATAAATCAAATGAAAGACTGAAGAAACACCTTTACGAGGATCAATTGCTGACCCCACTTCTGCCTCTACCATAGGAGATATCAGCAAAATAATTTAAGGATTTTGTTTTAAATTTAAAATTCAGAAAATCCTGTTGCTTAAGGGCAACTAAGGTATCAAACGATAGAACCTCCGCACAAAGACAAATTATAAATCACATGAAAAAATTAAGAAACACCTTTACAAGGATCCACTTCCGAACACTCTAGGGCCACAAGCTTAGAAGATATCAGCAAAAGAAGTTGAGTATTTTGTTTTCATTGTAAAATTGGAAAAGTGTGTGGTTTAAGGACAACTTATGTATTAAATAATAACACGTATTGTACAATGACAAGTTATTTATAAAATGAAAGGCTGAAAAAACACCTTTACAAGGATCCACTTCCGAACACTCTAGGGCCACAAGCTTAGGAGATATAAGCAAAAGATGTTGATGATTTTGTTTTCATTATAAAATTGAAAATCGTGTCGCTTAAGGACAACTTAGGTATCAAATGAAAGGACTTCCGCACAAAGACAAATTATAATTCAAATGTAAGGCTGAAGAAACACATTTAAAATGATCAATTTTGACACAACTTGGAATTTCAGCTTAGGAGATATAAGCAAAAGAAGTTGATGATTTTGTTTTCATTGTAAAATTGGAGAATCGTGTAGCTTAAGGACAACTTAGGTGTCTTATTAAAGTGCATGCCGCTCAATGACAAATTATAAATCAAATGAAAGACTGAAGAAACACCTTTACGAGGATCAATTGCTGACCCCACTTCTGCCTCTACCTTAAGAGATTTCAGCAAAATTATTTAAGGATTTTGTTTTAAGTTTAAAATTTAGAAAATCCTGTTGCTTAAGGGCAACTTAGGTATCAAACGATAGAACATCCGCACAAAGACAAATTATAAATCATATGAAAAACTTAAGAAACACATTTACAAGGATCCACTTCCGAACACTAGGGCTACAAGCTTAGAAGATATCAGCAAAAGAAGTTGAGGATTTTGTTTTCATTGTAAAATTGGAAAAGCATGTGGTTTAAGGACAACTTATGTATTAAATAATAATACGTATTGTACAATGACAAGTCTATATCTATCTATACTATTATATAAAATGAAAATGAACATTTTTTGTGTCCGCAAAACTCCAAAAGTACTGGTCCGATTTTTTTGAAATAAGTTTTAAAATATCACATTTGTGCTACAAAAGGTTCATTGGTTATTTTCTTTTCGAAATTTTAATAATAAGTATCCTTAATTAAAGTGTTAAGTTTTTTAAAAAATCATCCACAATGCCATACATTGCTTGATCGTTAGCTTTTCATGCGTTTGTGCTGCGAGAGCCTCAATAACCTGCATGTTGCTCTCTACTATACTCTTTTTGTTCTCAGCAAGCACAAAAAAACAAAACAAACAAACAAAAACATATACATACATACTTTGCTGCGCTTAAAGCTAATTGGATCGAAGTACATTCTTATATGTTCAAAGTAGTTTTGATGTGGAGAATTAATCTAACACAGTTTTGTTAAAAGGGGATTCACTGACCATCTTTAGCATGTTGAGGATTTTTTTGATGAGAATGAGATTTAATCCGACTTGATGTATGGATGTATGTATGTACACTGAAAAAAAAAGTTAGCTTAAAATTAAACACAATGTGTTCACAAAATGTGTTGTTAATTTGACTTTTTTTTCATATGTTTTTCAAAATTTTTAAATACATTTGCTCTTACTTTGACGAAATTTGTAGCAAGCTATTTTTTAAACACAAATATCGTCAAATTAATAACAATTGTCGTCAATTTTAAAACATTTTTTTTTCAGTGTATGTATGTATGTACGTATGTTTATTTGTTTCGCTGCATGCAACTTTTCTACGCATGTTTTGACGGTTGTTTTCCTGTAATTTATAAATGAACAAAAGGAACAAACGGCTGACTTTTTACTTTATAGAATTAACATTGTGTGATTCAATAAGTTTTTTATAAATAAACAAGAGAACTGGGACGGGCATAGGAATATCAAATTTTTGATATTGAATAGTTTTGGAACTAAACGTCGCATGACAATAAAACTCAGTATGGAGTTACTAATTGCCAAAGTCTTTCTACTGGAAAACTGGTATGTGCATTGGAAAAAAGGGTGTGGCCCGATTCTCTATACAGAATAGCTATGGAAGCTTAAACCACAGGACATTAAAACTCATAATGGAATTGTCACCTTGGAGTGATGTTCTGCTACTGGGAAACTGTAATGGGCAGTGGAACATGAGCGTGGTGTCAGACTAAGGTACTAATAAAAGTTTTGAATTTACTTACTATTTCCAATATACTTGCCGGGTGCAGCAACGCACGCTGGGTATGGCTAGTTATTTATAAAATGAAAGGTTGAAAAAACACCTTTACAAGGATCTACTTCCGAACAATCTAGGGCCACAAGCTTAGAAGATATCAGCAAAAGAAATTAAGGATTTTGTTTTCATTGTAAAATTGGAAAATTTTATCGCTTAAGGACAACTTATGTATTAAATAAAAACACGTATTGTACAATGACAAGTTATTTATAAAATGAAAGGCTGAAAAAACACCTTTACAAGGATCCACTTCCGAACACTCTAGGGCCACAAGCTTAGGAGATATAAGCAAAAGAAGTCGATGATTTTGTTTTCATTGTAAAATTGGAAAATCGTGTTGCTTAAGGACAACTTAGGTATCAAATGAAAGGACTTCCGCACAAAGACAAATTATAATTCAAATGTAAGGCTGAAGAAACACATTTAAAATGATCAATTTTGACAAAAATTTGAAATTCAGCTTAGGAGATATAAGCAAAAGAAGTTCAGGAGTTTGTTTTTCATTGTAAAATTGGAAAATCGTGTAGCTTAAGGACAACTTAGGTGTCATATTAAAGTGCATGCCGCACAATGAAAAATTATAAATCAAATGAAAGACTGAAGAAACACCTTTACAAGGATCAATTTTTGATCACACTACTGCCTCCTGGATAGGAGATATCAGTAAAATAAGTTGATGATTTTTTTTTCATTGTAAAATTGGAAAATCCTGTCGCTTAAGGACAACTTAGGTATCAAATGAAATTACTTCCGCACAAAGACAAATTATAATTCAAATGTAAGGCTGAAGAAACACATTTAAAATGATCAATTTTGACACAAATTGGAAATTCAGCTTAGGAGATATAAGCAAAAGAAGTTGAGGATTTTGTTTTCATTGTAAAATTGGAAAATCGTGTAGCTAAAGGATAACTTAGGTGTCATATTAAAGTGCATGCCGCACAATGACAAATTATAAATCAAATGAAAGACTGAAGAAACACCTTTACAAGGATCAATTTCTGACCACACTACTGCCTCCTGGATAGGAGATATCAGTAAAATAAGTTGATGATTTTTTTTTCATTGTAAAATTGGAAAATCCTGTCGCTTAAGGACAACTTAGGTATCAAATGAAATTACTTCCGCACAAAGACAAATTATAATTCAAATGTAAGGCTGAAGAAACACATATAAAATTATCAATTTTGACACAACTTGGACCTTCAGCTTAAGAGATATAAGCAAAAAAAGTTGATGATTTTGTTTCATTGTAAAATTGGAAAATCGTGTAGCTTAAGGACAACTTAGGTGTCATATTAAAGGGCATGCCTTCCACTTCCGAACACTCTAGGGCCCCAAGCTTAAGAGATATAAGCAAAAGAAGTTGATGATTTTGTTTTCATTGTAAAATTGGAAAATCGTGTCGCTTAAGGACAACTTAGGTATCAAATGAAAGGACTTCCGCACAAAGACAAATTATAATTCAAATGTAAGGCTGAAGAAACACATTTAAAATTATCAATTTTGACACAACTTGGACCTTCAGCTTAAGAGATATAAGCAAAAAAAGTTGATGATTTTGTTTTCATTGTAAAATCGTGTAGCTTAAGGACAACTTAGGTGTCATATTAAAGGGCATGCCTTCCACTTCCGAACACTCTAGGGCCACAAGCTTAAGAGATATAAGCAAAAGAAGTTGATGATTTTGTTTTCATTGTAAAATTGGAAAATCGTGTCGCTTAAGGACAACTTAGGTATCAAATGAAAGGACTTCCGCACAAAGACAAATTATAATTCAAATGTAAGGCTGAAGAAACACATTTAAAATTATCAATTTTGACACAACTTGGACCTTCAGCTTAAGAGATATAAGCAAAAAAAGTTGATGATTTTGTTTTCATTGTAAAATTGGGAAAATCGTGTAGCTTAACGACAACTTAGGTGTCATATTAAAGGGCATGCCTTCCACTTCCGAACACTCTAGGGCCACAAGCTTAAGAGATATAAGCAAAAGAAGTTGATGATTTTGTTTTCATCGTAAAATTGGAAAATCGTGTCGCTTAAGGACAACTTAGGTATCAAATGAAAGGACTTCCGCACAAAGACAAATTATAATTCAAATGTAAGGCTGAAGAAACACATTTAAAATGATAAATTTTGACACAACTTGGACCTTCAGCTTAAGAGATATCAGTAAAAAAAGTTGATGATTTTGTTTTCATTGTAAAATTGGAAAATCGTGTAGCTTAAGGACAACTTAGGTGTCATATTAAAGGGCATGCCTTCCACTTCCGAACACTCTAGGGCCACAAGCTTAAGAGATATAAGCAAAAGAAGTTGATGATTTTGTATTCATTGTAAAATTGGAAAATCCTGTCGCTTAAGGACAACTGAGGTATCAAATGAAAGGACTTCCGCACAAAGACAAATTATAATTCAAATGTAAGGCTGAAGAAACACATTTAAAATGATCAATTTTGACACAACTTGGGCCTTCAGCTTAGGAGATATAAGCAAAAGAAGTTGATGATTTTGTTTTCACTGTAAAATTGGAAAATCGTGTAGCTTAAGGACAACTTAGGTGTCATATTAAAGTGCATGCCGCACAATGACAAATTATAAATCATATTAAAGTCTGAAGAAACACCTTTACAAGGATCAATTTCTGACCACACTACTGCCTCCTGGATAGGAGATATCAGTAAAATAAGGTGATGATTTTTTTTTTTCATTGTAAAATTGGAAAATCCTGTTGAAAAATCAACAGAAAGAACATCCGCACAAAGGCATATTAAAAATAACATGAAAAACAAAAAAAAAACCCTTTACAAGATTTACAAGGATCCACTTCTGAACAAACTAGGGACACAAGCTTAGAAGATATCAGTAAATGAAATTGAAAATTTTGTTTTCATTGTAAAATTGAAATATTCTATCGCTTAAGGAACACCGAGGTATCGAACAAAAGGACATGCCGCTCAGTGACAAGTTATATATCAAATGAAAGACTAAAAACACCTTTATAATGGTATATTTCTAACACCACTAGTGCCACTAGCTTAGGAGATATAAGATAAATGAGTAAAGATTTTTTTTTCGTTTGAAAATTGGAGAATCGTGTCGTTTAACGAAAATTTGGGTATCAAATAAAAGGACATGCCACTCAATAAATAGTTATGTATCATAGGAAAGGTTGAAAAAACACATTGAAAATTTTATTTTTTGACCCATCTAGGGCCTCTAGCTTACGCGATATTAAGCTTAAGAGATATAAGCAAAAAAGTTAAAGATTTTATTATATTTGTAAAATGGTATCACTTAAGGACAACTTAGGTATCAAACAAAAGAACATCCGCACAAAGACAAATTATAAATCACATGAAAAACTTAAGAAACACCTTTACAAGGATCAATTGCTGACCCCACTTCTGCCTCTACCATAGGAGATTTCAGCAAAACAATTTCAGGATTTTGTTTTAAATTTAAAATTTAGAAAATCCTGTTGCTTTAGGGGAACTTAGGTATCAAACGATAGATCATCCGCACAAAAACAAATTATAAATCACATGAAAAACTTAAGAAACACCTTTACAAGGATCCACTTCCGAACACTCTAGGGCCACAAGCTTAGAAGATATCAGCAAAAGAAGTTGAGGAGTTTGTTTTCATTGTAAAATTGGAAAAGCGTGTGGTTTAAGGACAACTTATGTATTAAATAATAACACGTATTGTACAATGACAAGTTATTTATAAAATTAAAGGCTGAAAAAACACCTTTACAAGGATCCACTTCCGAACACTCTAGGGCCACAAGCTTAAGAGATATAAGCAAAAGAAGTTGATGATTTTGTTTTCATTGTAAAATTGGAAAATCGTGTCGCTTAAGGACAACTTAGGTATCAAATGAAAGGACTTCCGCACAAAGACAAATTATAATTCAAATGTAAGGCTGAAGAAACACATTTAAAATGATCAATTTTGACACAACTTGGACCTTCAGCTTAGGAGATATAAGCAAAATAAGTTGATGATTTTGTTTTCATTGTAAAATTGGAAAATCGTGTAGCTTAAGGACAACTTAGGTGTCATATTAAAGTGCATGCCGCACAATGACAAATTATAAATCAAATGAAAGACTGAAGAAACACCTTTACGAGGATCAATTGCTGACCCCACTTCTGCCTCTACCATAGGAGATATCAGCAAAATAATTTAAGGATTTTGTTTTAAATTTAAAATTCAGAAAATCCTGTTGCTTAAGGGCAACTAAGGTATCAAACGATAGAACCTCCGCACAAAGACAAATTATAAATCACATGAAAAACTTAAGAAATACCTTTACAAGGATCCACTTCCGAACACTCTAGGGCCACAAGCTTAGAAGATATCAGCAAAAGAAGTTGAGGAGTTTGTTTTCATTGTAAAATTGGAAAAGCGTGTGGTTTAAGGACAACTTATGTACTAAATAATAACACGTATTGTACAATGACAAGTTATTTATAAAATTAAAGGCTGAAAAAACACCTTTACAAGGATCCACTTCCGAACACTCTAGGGCCACAAGCTTAAGAGATATAAGCAAAAGAAGTTGATGATTTTGTTTTCATTGTAAAATTGGAAAATCGTGTCGCTTAAGGACAACTTAGGTATCAAATGAAAGGACTTCCGCACAAAGACAAATTATAATTCAAATGTAAGACTGAAGAAACACATTTAAAATGATCAATTTTGACACAACTTGGACCTTCAGCTTAAGAGATATAAGCAAAAAAAGTTGATGATTTTGTTTTCATTGTAAAATTAAAAAATCGTGTAGCTTAAGGACAACTTAGGTGTCATATTAAAGTGCATGCCGCACAATGACAAATTATAAGTCAAATGAAATACTGAAGAAACACCTTTACGAGGATCAATTGCTGACCCCACTTCTGCCTCTACCATAGGAGATATCAGCAAAATAATTTAAGGATTTTGTTTTAAATTTAAAATTCAGAAAATCCTGTTGCTTAAGGGAAACTAAGGTATCAAACGATAGAACCTCCGCACAAAGACAAATTATAAATCACATGAAAAAATTAAGAAACACCTTTACAAGGATCCACTTCCGAACACTCTAGGGCCACAAGCTTAGAAGATATCAGCAAAAGAAATTAAGGATTTTGTTTTCATTGTAAAATTGGAAAATCCTGTCGCTTAAGGACAACTTAGTTATCAAATGAAAGGACTTCCGCACAAAGACAAATTATAATTCAAATGTAAGGCTGAAGAAACACATTAAAAATGATCAATTTTGACACAACTTGGACCTTCAGCTTAAGAGATATAAGCAAAAGAAAATGATGATTTTGTTTTCACTGTAAAATTGGAAAATCGTGTAGCTTAAGGATAACTTAGGTATCAAATGAAAGGACTTCCGCACAAAGACAAATTATAAATCACATGAAAAACTTAAGAAACACATTTACAAGGATCCACTTCCGAACACTCTAGGGCCACAAGCTTAGAAGATATCAGCAAAAGAAGTTGAGTATTTTGTTTTCATTGTAAAATTGGAAAAGTGTGTGGTTTAAGGACAACTTATGTATTAAATAATAACACGTATTGTACAATGACAAGTTATTTATAAAATGAAAGGCTGAAAAAAGACCTTTACAAGGATCCACTTCCGAACACTCTAGGGCCACAAGCTTAGGAGATATAAGCAAAAGATGTTGATGATTTTGTATTCATTGTAAAATTGGAAAATCGTGTCGCTTAAGGACATCTTAGGTATCAAATGAAAGGACTTCCGCACAAAGACAAATTATATTTCAAATGTAAGGCTGAAGAAACACATTTAAAATGATAAATTTTGACCCATCTTGGACCTTCAGCTTAAGAGATATAAGCAAAAGAAGTTGATGATTTTGTTTTCATTATAAAATTGAAAATCGTGTCGCTTAAGGACAACTTAGGTATCAAATGAAAGGACTTCCGCACAAAGACAAATTATAATTCAAATGTAAGGCTGAAGAAACACATTTAAAATGATCAATTTTGACACAACTTGGAATTTCAGCTTAGGAGATATAAGCAAAAGAAGTTGATGATTTTGTTTTCATTGTAAAATTGGAGAATCGTGTAGCTTAAGGACAACTTAGGTGTCTTATTAAAGTGCATGCCGCTCAATGACAAATTATAAATCAAATGAAAGACTGAAGAAACACCTTTACGAGGATCAATTGCTGACCCCACTTCTGCCTCTACCATAAGAGATTTCAGCAAAATTATTTAAGGATTTTGTTTTAAGTTTAAAATTTAGAAAATCCTGTTGCTTAAGGGCAACTTAGGTATCAAACGATAGAACATCCGCACAAAGACAAATTATAAATCATATGAAAAACTTAAGAAACACATTTACAAGGATCCACTTCCGAACACTAGGGCCACAAGCTTAGAAGATATCAGCAAAAGAAGTTGAGGATTTTGTTTTCATTTTCAAACTCCAAAAGTACTGGTCCGATTTTTTTGAAATAAGTTTTAAAATATCACATTTGTGCTACAAAAGGTTCATTGGTTATTTTCTTTTCGAAATTTTAATAATAAGTATCCTTAATTAAAGTGTTAAGTTTTTTAAAAAATCATCCACAATGCCATACATTGCTTGATCGTTAGCTTTTCATGCGTTTGTGCTGCGAGAGCCTCAATAACCTGCATGTTGCTCTCTACTATACTCTTTTTGTTCTCAGCAAGCACAAAACAACAAAACAAACAAACAAAAACATATACATACATACTTTGCTGCGCTTAAAGCTAATTGGATCGAAGTACATTCTTATATGTTCAAAGTAGTTTTGATGTGGAGAATTAATCTAACACAGTTTTGTTAAAAGGGGATTCACTGACCATCTTTAGCATGTTGAGGATTTTTTTGATGAGAATGAGATTTAATCCGACTTGATGTATGGATGTATGTATGTATGTATGTATGTACGTATGTTTATTTGTTTCGCTGCATGCAACTTTTCTACACATGTTTTGACGGTTGTTTTCCTGTAATTTATAAATGAACAAAAGGAACAAACGGCTGACTTTTTACTTTATAGAATTAACATTGTGTGATTCAATAAGTTTTTTATAAATAAACAAGAGAACTGGGACGGGCATAGGAATATCAAATTTTTGATATTGAATAGTTTTGGAACTAAACGTCGCATGACAATAAAACTCAGTATGGAGTTACTAATTGCCAAAGTCTTTCTACTGGAAAACTGGTATGTGCATTGGAAAAAAGGGTGTGGCCCGATTCTCTATACAGAATAGCTATGGAAGCTTAAACCACAGGACATTAAAACTCATAATGGAATTGTCACCTTGGAGTGATGTTCTGCTACTGGGAAACTGTAATGGGCAGTGGAACATGAGCGTGGTGTCAGACTAAGGTACTAATAAAAGTTTTGAATTTACTTATTATTTCCAATATACTTGCCGGGTGCAGCAACGCACGCTGGGTATGGCCAGTTATTTATAAAATGAAGGGTTGAAAAAACACCTTTACAAGGATCTACTTCCGAACAATCTAGGGCCACAAGGATCAATTTCTGACCACACTACTGCCTCCTGGATAGGAGATATCAGTAATATAAGTTGATGATTTTTTTTTCATTGTAAAATTGGAAAATCCTGTCGCTTAAGAACAACTTTGGTATCAAAAGAAAGAACATCCGCACAAAGACATATTAAAAATCACATGAAAAACCGAAAAAAACCTTTACAAGATTTACAAGGATCCACTTCTGAACAAACTAGGGCCACAAGCTTAGAAGATATCAGTAAATGAAACTGAAAATTTTGTTTTCATTGTAAAATTGAAATATTCTATCGCTTAGGGAACACCGAGGTATCGAACAAAAGGACATGCTGCCCAGTGACAAGTTATATATCAAATGAAAGACTAAAAACACCTTTACAATGGTATATTTCTAACACCATTAGTGCCACTAGCTTAGAAGATATAAGCAAAATGAGTAAAGATTTTGTTTTCGTTTGAAAATTGGAGAATCGTGTCGTATAACGAAAATTTAGGTATCAAATAAAAGGACATGCCACACAATAAATAGTTATGTATCATATTAAAGGTTGAAAAAACATATTTAAAATTTTATTTTTTAACCCATCTAGGGCCTCTAGCTTAGGAGATATCTAGCTTAGAAGATATCAAGCATAGGAGATATAAGCAAAAAAGTAAAAGATTTTATTATATTTGTAAAATGGTATCACTTAAAGACAACTTAGGTAACAAACAAAAGAACATTTTTATTCGTGTCGTCGTGGGGTCAACACGGTCCTTGCACGCTAAAAATAAATCACATTTAAATCAAATACTTCATTTAACTTCATTATGATTCCCATCATGCCGTGTGTGTGTGGTAATAAAGTTGATCGAAATCATCGCGGTGACGATAAAATACAATGTCTGAGTTGCAAAGAATTTTTTCATAGTAATTGTGTCGGTTTGAGGTCTGACGATGTTGAATTCTTTAAAAATTCTAATAACGCATTTCGTTGTTCCGCCTGCTCTTCAGTGAGACGTGCGTCTTTTCGTTCTCCACCTACGACTTCGCGAACTGAGGGTCTAAGTCAAGAGAACACAGCTTGCTCTCTTACGGCTGATGAAAAAAATACTTCGGATGATACATGTCAACAAAAAGATACAGTAGTTTCGACTATGTCGTAACACAAGACGTAGAATTAGTCAATTCGCTTTTGATGACATCTTTTTTAAAAACTATTTAGCAAAATATTTATTCCATACACCTGAGCATACCTTTAAAAGAATGCAGGAGAGGGTTAATATGTATGACCGACCCCCATTACTTTTGCAAAAGGAACATTTTTGCCTTTGACACCTATTCCTTCCGACTACTCCTTAGGGGGGGCTCCCTTACAAATATTATGGTTTTTGTATATTTATTCCATACACCTGAGCATATGACCTTTAAGAGAGTGCCGGAAAGGTTTCATAGGTATGACTGACCCCCATTTTTTTTTGCAAGAGGAATATTTTTGCCTTTGACACCTATTTCCTCCGACCACTCCTTAGGGGGGCTCCCATACAAATTTTATGGTTTTTGTTTATTTATTCCATACACATGAACATATGACCTTTAAAAGAGTGCCGGAAAGGGTTAATGTGTATCACCGACCTCCATTACTTTTGCAAAAGGACCATTTTTGCCTTTGACATCTTATTCCTCCGACCACTCCTTAGGGGGGCTCCTATACAAATTTTATGGTTTTTGTATATTTTGTATGCCATACACCTGAGCATATGACCTTTAAGAGAGTGCCGGAGAGGGTTAATATGTATTACCGACCTCCATTATTTTTGCAAAAGAAACATTTTTCCCTTTGACACCTATTCCCTCCGACCACTCCTTAGGGGGCTCCCATACAAATTTTATGGTTTTTGTATATTTATTCCATACACCTGAGCATATGACCTTCAAGAGAGTGCCGGAGAGGGTTAATATATATGACCTACCCCAATTAGTTTTGTAAAAGCAACATTTTTGCCTTGGACACCTTTTGCCTCCGACCAATCCTTAGGGGGGCTCCCCATACAAATATTATGGTTCTTGTGCCGGAAAGGGTTAATATGTATCACCGGCCCCCATTACTTTTGCAAAAGGAACATTTTTGCCTTCGACACCTATTTCCTCCGACCACTCCTTAGGGGGGCTCCCATACAAATTTTATGGTTTTTGTTTATTTATTCCATACACCTGAGCATATGACCTTTAAGAGCGCGCCGGAGAGGGTTAATATGTATGACCGACCCCCATTACTTTTGCAAAAGGAACATTTTTGTCTTTGACACCTATTCCCTCCGACCACTCCGTAGGGGGACTACCTAATACAAATTTATGGTTTTGTCGATAAAACCGGAAACTGTCGATAAATAGGTAGCAAGTTTAAGCAAACAAAAACATCAAATGTTGGCTTTATATTTCATGTAATTGTGTAAAATTTATATAAGTTAGAGAGTTCTAACATGAATTTTTGTCGCATTGAGGATCAAGCAGACCAACAAGTGCTAACATCAACATTGTACAATTAGTACTTTAGGCCCACCAAAGGCTCAAAAAGTTATATAAATACCGACACCTGATCACTATCAATCACCCTATTAACCTCCGAGAATGACGTATTCGTCAAAAAACTCGTATACGTCAAAAAACTCTAAGCAGAAAGTACTAAAACAAAAAACAGAAAAACAAAACTCAGCCGAAAAGCAAAGTTCGTATGCAGCAAAAACAACAACAACAGCAGCAGGTTACTCATAAAAAAACAGCTGAACAACAAAACACAAAGCTTAAACATGTACAACCTGTACAACAACAACAACAGCAGCTAAGTCATTATCAAAACCTCGGTCAAAATCAACCTGCAAGTGACACTTTTGGGTCAGCTCAACAACAATTATCGCAGTGTTCTGTTGAACAACAACATCAACAGGACCAACAACAACAACAACAACAACAAACACATCAAGCATATAACCAACAGCAACAAGCAAGCCACACTGAAATCACATTAGAAAAAGTTTTCCATGAAATCATAGGGCTCAGGTCCGACAATGCATAATTGTTTTCTCTTATTCATTCCTTGCAACTAGATAAAAAACAGTTAGTCGAACAGGTAAATGCTCTTCAAAGTGAAGAGAATTTTTTGCGCCAAAAGAAAAACGAAAAGTGCGTTGAAATTGTCGGCGTACCGAACATAGGTAATAAAAAAGCAATTGACTGTGCTCTTAATGTTCTCTCCACCGGGACAGGGACAAAAATTTCGGTAGAACAAATCGATGACTGCTATGTAAAATATAAAAGCAGTAACCAAATATCTTGGTCGTTAAATTCACTTCGCTAATCAAAAAGAAAGAGGTGTTAAGGAATAAATTTAAAAATAGAAATAGTCTTACTTCAAAAATTTTTAATTGTGAAAAAAACACGAAAATTTTTGTTAATGATAGTTTGGATAATGTCACAAGAAACTTACTAAATGCAGCACTTAAAGTAAAAAAGCAGAAAGATTTCAAATATGTTTGGGTTAGGAATGGTAAAGTTTTTATGCGAAAAAGGGATGGCGATAATTATATTGTTATTAGTAAATTTGATGACCTAGAGTCATTTAATTCAGCAACTTAACTAAATGTCTTTTATTGCTAATAATCTGAATGTTAATCTGTTAAGCCTTCCTTTTTCGAACTTTTCATTTCTTAACAATCAAGACCTGTGTTATAACCAAACATATTCCGATAATTACCTTTGTGTTCATCAAAATATTAGAAGTATTCGAACAAATCTTGACAATTTATTAGTGCAAATAGAATCATTTGTGAATAAGCCATTTCTAATTTTTTTGTCTGAAATGTGGATTTTTACCGAGGAAACAACCCTTTACGATATTCCTGGCTATAACTTCATAGCCGCTTGCAATAATGAGTATGCGTCTGGTGGTGTCGCTGCGTTTATCAAGAGTGGGATAAGTTTTGAACATGTCTGCTTTAACCTTAGTAGTTGTGACGTATTGAAGCTGATCACTTGTTTTAACGATATTAAAGTTACGTTTTTATGCTTATACAGATATAATAATAGTTCGTATGATACATTTTTTAATGAGCTAAATTTTCTTCTTTCCACTGAAAATAATGGTAACCTGGTACTTCTCGGCGATATCAACATAAATATTCTGGTGAACTCTGCCAACACTGATAGTTACCTTTCTTTGCTTTCATCTTACGGTTTAGAATCCTGCATTAATCACCCAACTCGTAGTACAGCGGTCTCTGAAACTTGTATCGACCACATGTTTGTACGTTTGCAAAGCTGCAGTACTCAGTATCTATACACCTCAGCCATTGACTTTTAGATCACTGACCATAGCATGACTTGCTTGAGCTTTAAGAATATTCATCCAAATAGAGACCGAGTGAATCTTCTGCCTGATTCAGACAAAAAAAATGATTTCATGGCCCTGAATAATTCATTGCTAATTGAGAGTTGGGAGCATATTTATAATGAAAGTGATCCTTCCAAAGGTTATAGCATTTTATAAAAACACTACTTGAGCACGTCGAAGTTTGCTCGAGTGTAGTGCAGAGAAAACATGGTAATGTAAGGAAATTAAAGCCCTGGATTACCAACGCACTCCTGAAAAGAATTACATCCAAAAATAAACTTTTTAAAAGAATGAAGGAACATCCTACTAATCTGGAAACTCGTACTGCATATAAATCACTTTGTAAGGAGATTTCTAAAGAAGTTTTATTGTGTAAAAATAGCTTTTATACAAACAAATTTTTCAATATTAGGGGAGATATTAAAAAAGAATGGAAACTGGTTAACGATATTTTAAACAAAAACAGAAAAAAAGAAACCATTCATAGTCTATCATTTGGAGATACTTCAATTACTGATCCTATTGAATTAGCTGAACACTTCAACAAATTTTTTGTTTCTATTGGCCCAGAAGTTGTTGCTAATAATGCAACGGGTAGAACGCAATGTAGTGGTTTGTCTTACGAATCTTGTCTTTCGCAGAGCTTTTTCTTTGAACCTATCTCTTCTTTTGAAGTATACAAGAACATAATGTCCCTGAAAAACTCTAATTCGGTAACTTTGAACAGTTTTTCTAATAATTTTGTACAGCGAATTGCTTTTAACATTTCTGACATATTAAGTCATCTGTTCAATAAAAGTGTCGAAACGGGTATATTTCCAGATGATATGAAATTGGCTGAGGTTATACCTCTACATAAAAAAGGTGATCGGTCACTGATAAATAACTTCAGGCCTATCTCACTTCTTCCCATCTTCGCTAAAATTCTTGAGAAAGCTGTAAAGACTCGAATGGTGAATTTTCTTGAAAAGAACAAACTTTTTAGTAAATGGCAATTTGGATTCAGGACAGGGTTATCTACTGAAGATGCCCTTCTTAATTTTTGTACAAATGTTTATTCTGGCCTTAATAATAAGCACATAACAGCTGCACTGTTTATAGATATAACGAAGGCATTTGATACCGTCGATCACTCTATTTTATTGGCAAAATTATATAACTTTGGATTTAGAGGCTCTTTTTACAATTGGCTAAGCTCTTATTTGTCTAATAGGACAAAGTGAAGATCAATAACTTCTTAAGCACTTCATTATCAACAGCTCTAGGTGTACCGCAAGGTTCGGTGCTTGGTCCAATTCTTTTCCTTATTTTCATAAACTCACTATTCTCTCAAGTGACAAAACGAGGATCATGTATTTCGATGTTATTGGCAAAGACTTAGACTTTGGCACCTTTTTCTTTCACTGTAGAAAATGTCAAAAATTTTCTTATTCGAACGCTACTTGCTTTTCTAGTAATTACCCTAAATCATATTATGATGATCGTTCATGTTCATCTCAATGTTTTAGAATTGAAAGTGTGAAATCTTTTTAATATCTCGTAGTAGTGCTTGACTACAAGATGGATTGGTCTGACCATACACGTGCACTGAAAAAGTATCTTATGGCAGCGACTAGGCATTTATACTTGTTGAAACCATATTGTTCCTCCAGTCTTTTAAAGTGCATATATTTTGGTATCTTCCAGTCAAAGTTAGAGTATAGATTGACATGTTGGGGTGGTACGCATATCAATAAAGTACTTCCGCTCTTATGTCGCAAAAGCATTCTATTCGTCTAATTCTTAAAAAAGGTCCCCGTGTAAGTAGTCTGCCTCTATTTTATGACCTGAATATTCTGCCTCTTAAACACCTTTATTACTTTAAAGTCCTAAAAACGTTTTTCAATAAATCTGGTTATTCGTTGAGCAGAAGTTCCAATAACTACAACTTAAGAGTTAACACTCGGAACTAAGTATCTATCCCACATCACAACTACACTGAAAAAAAAATGTTTTAAAATTGATGACAATTGTTATTAATTTGACGATATTTGTGTTTAAAAAATAGCTTGCAACAAATTTCGTCAAAGTAATAGCAAATGTATTTAAAAATTTTGAAAAATATATGAAAAAAAAAGTCAAATTAACAACAGATTTTGTGAACACATTGTGTTTAATTTTAAGCTAACTTTTTTTTTTCAGTGTACCAATTTGTATTGAGGTTTTATACAGCAGTTGCTGCAAGGCTCTTTAATAGACTGCCTATTGACATTAGATCTACTCGCAGTAAACCTATGTTTCTCAAAAAAGTAAAATCATGGCTTTTCACTTTGTCTTATTACGCTGTTGATGAACTCCTCCGTATAGTCATCTAATTTATGGACTGTTTATCCAGACCATTATAGCTTAAATAATCTGTCTTTTTTTCATGTTTTTGCAATTTTTTTTATATACGTTTTTTTTTCTCTTTTTCATGAATTAAATAGTATCGATTTCTTATTTATGTTCTTTTTTATGAATTTTCGTTACTAATAATTATGACCCCACACTTTAAAAGTTGAATTTTTTATTTTTTTTTATTTTATCATTTAAATACTCACTACTTTCGCCTCTAGTTCCCTGTGAGCTATAGATTGTAGTTATTTTGTTATTTATTTTATTTTTTTTTTACAATATTCGGTTTATATATTTGTTTTTAGGCTAAGGGTAATAATATTGTAATGTAATGAATACAGACATATGAATTCATAGAGATAATGTATACCCAGTATATTGTAAAAAATTTGATTGAATTGAATTGAATAAAATTTAATGAATTTAATTGAATTATATGCATGAATTGAATGAACATTCGCACAAAGAAAAATTATAAATCACATGAAAAACTTAAGAAACACCTTTACATGGATCCACTTCCGAACACTCTAGGGCCACAAACTTAGAAGATATCAGCAAAAGAAGTTGGGGATTTTGTTTTCATTGTAAAATTGGAAACGTATGTGGTTTAAGGACAACTTATGTATTAAATAACAAAACGTATTGTACAATGACAAATTATAAATCACATGAAAGACTGAAGAAACACCTTTACAACGATCAATTTCTGACCCCACTTCTGCCTCTACCATAGGAGATTTCAGCAAAATAATTTAAGGATTTTGTTTTCATTTTTAAATTTAGAAAACCCTGTTGCTTAAGGACAACTTAGGTATCAAACGAAAGAACATCCGCACAAAGACAAATTATTATTCATATGAAAGGCTGAAGAAACACCTTTAAAATGATAAATTTTGAACCAACTTGGACCTTCAGCTTAGGAGATATAAGCAAAAGAAGTTGATGATTTTGTTTTCATTGTAAAATTGAAAAATTGTATCGCTTAAGGCCAACTTAGGTACCAAATGAAAGGACGTCCGCACAAAAACAAATTATTATTCATATGAAAGGCTGAAGAAACACCTTTAAAATGATAAATTTTGAACCAACTTGGACCTTCAGCTTAGGAGATATTAGCAAAAGAAGTTGATGATTTTGTTTTCATTGTAAAATTGGAAAATCGTGAAGCTTAAGGACAACTTAGGTGTCATATTAAAGTGCATGCCGCACAATGACAAATTATAAATCAAATGAAAGACTGAAGAAACACCTTTACAAGAATCAATTGCTGACCCCACTTCTGCCTCTACCATAGGAGATTTCAGCAAAATAATTTTAGGATTTTGTTTTAAATTTAAAATTAAGAAAATCCTGTTGCTTAAGGGCAACTAAGGCATCAAACGATAGAACATCCGCACAAAGACAAATTATAAATCACATGAAAAACTTAAGAAACACCTTTACAAGGATCCACTTCCGAACACTCTAGGGCCTCAAGCTTAGAAGATATCAGCAAAAGAAATTAAGGATTTTGTTTTCATTGTAAAATTCGAAAATTTTATTGCTTAAGGACAAATTAAGTATCAAATGAAAGCACGTCCGCACAAAACCAAATTATAATTCAAATGAATGGCTGAATAAACAACTATAAAATTATCAATTTTGACCCAACTTGGACCTTCAGCTTGAGAGATATAAGTAAAAGAAGTTGAAGATTTCATTTTAATTATAAAATTGGAAAATCTTGTAGCTTAAGGACAACTTAGGTATCAAACGAAAGAACATCCGCACAAAGACAAATTATAAATAACATAAAAAACTTAAGAAACACCTTTACAATGATCCACTTCCGAACACTCTAGGACCAGAAGTTTAGGAGATATCAGCAAAAGAAGTTGAGGACTTTGTTTTCATTGTATAATTGGAAAAGCATGTGGTTTAAGGACAATTATGTATTAAATAATAACACGTATTGTTCAATGACAAGTTATTTATAAAATTAAAGGCTGAAAAAACACCTTTACAAGACTCTACTTCCGAAAAATCTAGGGCCACAAGATAAGAAGATATCAGCATTTCTTTTGCTGATTTTCGATTTTTTCAAGGATTTTGTTTTTATTGTACAATTCAAAAATTGTATCGCTTAAGGCAAACTTAGATATCAAATGAAAGGACGTCCGCACAAAGACAAATTATTATTCAATTGTAAGGCTGAAGAATCACATTTAAAATGATCAATTTTGACACAACTTGGACCTTTAGCTTAGGAGATATAAGCAAAAGAAGTTGATGATTTTGTTTTCATTGTAAAATTCGAAAATCGTGTAGCTTAAGGACAACTTAGGTGTCATATTAAAGTGCATGCCGCACAATAAATCAAATGAAAGACTGAAGAAACACCTGTACAAGGATCAATTGCTGACCCCACTTCTGCCTCTACCATAGGAGATTTCAGCAAAATAATTTAAGGATTTTGGTTTAAATTTAAAATTTAGAAAATCCTGTTGCTTAAGGGCAACTTAGGTATCAAACGATAGAACATCCGCACATAGACAAATTATTAATCACATGAAAAACTTAAGAAACACCTTTACAATGATCCACTTCCGAACACTCTAGGACCAGAAGTTTAGGAGATATCAGCAAAAGAACATAAGGATTTTGTTTTCATTGTAAAATTTGAAAAGCATGTGGTTTCAGGACAAATTATGTATTAAATAAAAATACGTATCTTACAATGACAAGTTATTTATCAAATGAAGGCCTGAAAAACACCTTTACAAGAATCTACTTCCAAAAAATCTAGGGCCACAAGATTAGAAGATATCAGCATTTCTTTTGCTGATTTTCGATTTTTTCAAGGATTTTGTTTTTATTGTAAAATTCAAAAATTGTATCGCTTAAGGCAAACTTAGGTATCAAATGAAAGGACGTCCTCACAAAGACAAATTATTATTCAATTGTAAGGCTGAAGAATCACATTTAAAATGATCAATTTTGACACAACTTGGACCTTTAGCTTAGGAGATATAAGCAAAAGAAGTTGATGATTTTGTTTTCATTGTAAAATTCGCAAATCGTGTAGCTTAAGGACAACTTAGGTGTCATATTAAAGTGCATGCCGCACAATAAATCAAATGAAAGACTGAAGAAACACCTGTACAAGGATCAATTGCTGACCCCAATTCTGCCTCTACCATAGGAGATTACAGCAAAATAATTTAAGGATTTTGTTTTAAATTTATAATTTAGAAAATCCTGTTGCTTAAGGGCAACTTAGGTATCAAACGATAGAACATCCGCACAAAGACAAAATATAAATCACATGAAAAACTTAAGAAACACCCTTACAAGGATCCACTTCCGAACACTCTAGGGCCACAAGCTTAGAAGATATCAGCAAAAGAAGTTGGGGATTTTGTTTTCATTGTAAAATTGGAAAAGCGTGTGGTTTAAGGACAGCTTATGTATTAAATAATAACACGTATTGTGCAATGACAAGTTACTTATAAAATGAAAGGCTGAAAAACACCTTTACAAGGATCCACTTCCGAACACTCTAATGCCACAAGCTTAGAAGATATAAGCAAAAGAAGTTTGTGATTTTGTAATTTGTAAATAATTCATATTTATTCACATCGTTGGTTAAAAAAAATAACAAAACGTTCTTCTTCATAGGATTATTACAAAAAACAAAAACAATAAACGTGCAACTAAACTCAAAAAAGTTCAAAAAAAAAAAAAACAATAAACTTGCAACGTTTTTATGCAAAAAAAAAAATTCCTCTTATAGAATATAATAATTACAATTTATACGAATACTTGAATAGTTTCGCAGATTCTTTCCCTACAATACGGGCATTTTTTAGTGCTTGCACCGTTTTCTGCTAAAGCCCGCGCCTGTAGTAACATCCAGCATGCATTACACATTTTCAAATGCTTGCATGGTAGCACCAAGATATTTGGTGGAACATCGTGGCATATAACGCACAATGCAGTTGAAATATTGCTGCTTGTGTTAAATGCAGCGTCGCCATCCTCACTGGATTCATCTTCCGAATCATAAGCGGGAGGCTCCTCAAAGATATCCCCGTTAGGTTCCATTTCGGTACAGATGTAATTCTTAGGGAAGACCAATCTGTTTATGTATGCATGTATTGTGATTTTGCCCTTTTTTAAATCGTCAATGGCATTCAAAATTTTTGCATCCTTGTCTCTACTGGTCTTCCCTTTTTTGGTTCCTCCAAAAGAACCGCCACTTTCGGTGAGGAGAGTAAAATTCCGGCTCTTTTCAAATTCTTCTTTGCTAATCGCAAAAACAAATTTAAAAAAGTTGCCGTTAGGAAGTATCAACTGTCCTAAAGCCCCATTGTATGCTTCAACCGACGAAGTTGTCCTCAAGGGCTCCTTGTAAACACAGATGTTTTCAGGTCCAATCTGGTAAAAGAATAATTAGAGTACGGCTAAATATGGAATACAAATATATAACAATTACCTTTTGTAGCCATTGCTTCTTAAAATACCGAAGGAAGTCATCAAAACTATCATTTTTAACACAAATTTTAACATCGCTTTAAATTTTTTTAAAAACATCTAGTATTGCATAAGCTGGCAATAGTGGAAGTGCAAGTAATTTGTGGTAACACAAAGAAAGTTCTTTATTGCCGCGTATAAGTGGCATAAGCGATTTAAAATTTGTTGTTATTTTGCGCCGGATAGCCTGGCAATAATGAAACCAGCATCCTTTTAAAGCTACTTGCGGGAAGCAAGTTGTTAAGGATTTCCGGAGAGCCGTCTCGTAGTCCAATATAAACGATTGTGCGTTAAACTTAAATATGGAGTCATCAATGTAGTTTAACATATGTGTGTAACATTTTTCAGATTTGTTACTTGTTAAAATGAAAAATAGTGGGAATATCTGAAACAAAGTATAGATTAATTATTGTCATCATGGGCACCTGTACTATAAATAACAAAAGTGAATTACCTGATATTCCAAGTATTGAATGTAAATAACGATTAATTGATTGAAACAGCCCACAGGCACCACTTTAAATGTACCATCAATTAGATATCTCCTTTGCCCTGCGCTGATATTATCATTAATGCCTTGCATTATTGCTTCCGAAGCAAATATGCAGTAAGCAAACTCCGGCTCCGAAATACAGGCTTTGAAAAAGGGACGTGGTTGCTTCTTGTGCCTACTTAACCCATAATTTGCCCAAATAGATTCGATCTGGAATGCCTCTATAACTTCCAGAGGTGTTTTTGGGGATTTTAAAAAAGTAGGCGATGCAAGTCTCTCCAGAGTTCTTTGTACCCGAGAGTAAACCAATTTTTGAGTACCTTCAAGATTCCTGCACAAAAAATTGTAATTAAAAGACAATTAATTTATTTGACTCAATACTGTTGAGAATCGCTGCGAGGGGGGATTGGTCGCGCTCGTGGTGGCCGCGCGTCCCGCAGGTCCCACGCGTTTCGCGACGCGGCCACCGTGTGGTGTTACCACCACGGTAAGATTACTTACCTTTCGCATTCGCTTCGAAATGCTTTTCTTGTGTTAGCCAATGTACTGGTATCATTCCGCAACGTTGTCGAGCTCTTACATTCGGCTTTTATATTTTCCAAAGATTTAAATTCCTGGTACGTATCTTCCTGACTAGGGTGCTCGGAATGCACACTGTTTTTACAACTTCTTACACAAATTTTATTTTCCAACATTTCTGTTGTCGATTTCTGTTGTTCTTATAACATGTATAAAATTTTTTTTGTTTATAAAGCGATTTTTTCTTGTACAATTGTTTTTCGTCGATTAAATATAATAATAATGAGTCATGTCGCTTCCCGGCAACAAATTCGAAAAGTTCACCTTCCATCATCACGCTCTAATTACTTTCGCACTGTTTCAATAGCTACAAAAAGAGTATGATTTCTTGTAACGAGTAGACGTGTTTTTTGATGTCCGCAACTTATTCGCGATTTTGTTGATGTTTTTTTGTATATTTAAGTTCCAGTTTTGGTCCTACTCGAAAGTAAAAACATCTTCTTGATTGCCGTGAATATTATTTGTCACTTTATCATATTTCTCTGAGCTTAATTTGTAAAATAAAATAATGTCGAACAAAGTCACCAGAAGTGCTGTTGCTGCTCGCAAAATTGTTACCCCAAAGACTCCACTTGCTGACAACAACTCACGAATGGATGAGTCAGCTACAATAACACCTTCGTCTTCTGATACCAGTCTTAATATTAAGTTAAACTGTATCAAGGAGAGCATAGTAGCGCAACTCACAAAAGCAATAACGGAATCGGAGAGCAGAGTAATGGAGAGGATTGGAGAGGTTTCAGCCGAGCTTGCCCATGATACAATTATACAGGTAGGGTTGACAACAGGCTATTTTCTCACGAGATCGTTCATGGATTGTCAAACTCGTCTGTTTTTTGTTTGCTTTGTCTTGTATGATTTTTGACAATTCATGTTCGCTGGAAAACTGTCACACCTACCTTATTAATTATACCATGAGCTTGCCAACATGAAATCCACTTTGCGGAGCGTAATTGAAAGAGTGACTGTGGTTGAGAAAAATTGCAAGGAGCTTAGCATGCTAAATGAGAAGGTAAACAAATTAGAACAGGCGCCCCTTCTGAGTCACCTCACAATGCTGATGTAAATGCAATAAAATCTCAGTTGAGTAAACTAGAAAATGAAGCTGCCTCCGCCGATGTCATCATTAATGGAGTTCCCTTTTGTGAAAATGAGAACCTTGTTAATTTGCTTGACAAAATTTGCACTGCTATCAAACATAAAACTCCACCACTTATAAATATATTTCGAGTGAAAGCGAACAAAGGCAAAGCAGACTCTGCGATCATTGCTAAGCTCTCTTCTCCATATGAGCGCAGTTCTTTGTTTAAATCTATTGCATCTTATAGAAAAACCAACAAGCGGCAGCTTGCGCTTAGTGACATCGAGAAAGGTGGAGGTGAGAAAATATATATACATGAAGGCCTCACTAAAACAAACAGAGCGATTATGTTATATGCTAACAAGCTTAAACGGGAGAATCGATTAGTTGCTGTGTTCTCTTTGCGTGGGAGAGTTTTTGTAAGAGCTTCGTGGGATGGTGAGGCCAAACTGGCAGGAGATTTCAAGACCGTCGACTTTGTTGCTGGATTATCTGGATAGAGCTACAACTACTGATATCTTTTATTAAAAGCGTACGATAATAATTATATATTAGTTTTTAAATTATATTATTACATATAAGAAATTTATTTACTTTTTTATTTTATATTTCTTTATTCTTTATCCTTCTTTTAACTTGTTTCATATTTTTCTTTTACCTTGTCAACTATATTTTAAATTCATCTATTTCTTTCTTCGCATTTTGTCTTTTTGTTTGTTTTTATTTTGTCCGTTGTTTTGTTTTTAGCTGCTTGTTTTTTGGTTTGTTTTGTTTTATTTATTTATTTATTTTTTTTCTCTTCGTTTGTTTGTTTACATATGGCTGAAATTAGTAGGAGACTTACCAATGGTGCTATAGAATGTTATAGAAACTTATTCAAGTGCTTTGTAAACAAGACAAGGGTCTCAATGTTATTCATTTCAATGCTAGGAGTTTGAATGGACTTAAATTGGACTATGCGAGATACATTTTTGAATATTCGGATGTAGATGTAATATGCGTGACTGAGACATGGTTTAAAAGTCATGTACCTGATTATTATTATAACTTTCAAGGATTTAAACTTTTTAGTAGTGATAGGCATGATAAAAGAGGAGGGGGCGTTGCAATTTATTGTCGGTCTTGTTTGAATGTTCGGTTTGTTTACAAAAGTAATGATGTCTGTGAGTTTTTAAATGTTGAAATCACTGATAACTACTCTAAAATATTAATATCTTGTGTCTATAACCCTAATCGTTGTAATACAGTTGAACCCTTTTTTAATGACCTGCTTAATAAGATTACTAGCTATGATTTTTTAATTGTTTGTGGCGACTTCAACATTAATTTGTTAAAAAATGATGCTTTAACTGAAAGTTTTTATTACTATACCACAACTTGTGGCTTGGTGTTGGCAAACCACTACATTCCAACAAGATATGCGAACGATTGTGAACCCAGCTTACTTGACGTCTGTTTAGCTTCTGATGTATCTGTAGTGTTGAAATTCAATCAAATGACATTTATTTCGTGCATTTCGTGACTATAAATCTTTAAATATAAATACTCTTTGTGATGATTTGTCTAGTGTTAGTTTCAATGACTGTTTGATGTATGACTCAGTGGATGAAAAGCTTGGTGTTTTTATGGATAAATTGAATGCTGTTTTTGATCAAAATGTTCCTTTACGTACTGTGACTGTCTCTAATAATCGCTGTCCTTGGTTCACTAATCGTGTTTTAGGTGCTATAAGGTTAAGAAATAGGCTACATTCTAAATGGAAATATAATCGCTCTAGCCAAAACTGGGAAAATTATAGAATAAGTCGTAACAATGCTTCAGAAATAATTAAACACGAAAAGATTAATTTCTATAATTCAAAACTAAATCCTAATTTGAACTCGAAACAACTTTGGAAAAACATTAAAAGTCTGAGAGTTTTTGGGAGCGAATCAGTTGAATATAATTTAGATCCTGATCTTCTTAATGGTTTTTTCCTAAGCAGTCCAAATACGAATACCAGCTACGATAACTTGCCCTCTATGCAAAATGATTTTGTTTTTCCATCATTTCAATTTACTCCTGTCGATGAAGACTTTGTGGCGAAATGTATTATGCAGATAAAATCCAATTCAGTTGGCATTGATGGGATGCCAATTAAATTTATTAAAATTGTTCTTCCTTTTATTATTGAGCCTTTGACCCACATTATTAATTGCAGTTTATCTACTTCCCAATACCCTAAAATGTGGAAAGCTGCCACAGTGACTCCGGTACCCAAAACATCTAACGCTTCCGACTATAAGGACTATAGACCAATAAGCATACTACCTGCCTTAGGAAAGGTGCTTGAAAAAATCATGGCTGAACAAATTTCTCAATTTGTAAATGAATATAAACTGCTATCGCCTTTTCAGTCAGGGTTTCGAGCAGGGCACAGCTGTTCAACAGCGTTATTAAAAATTACAGATGATATCAGGATGGAGTATGACAAAAATTTCATAACATTGCTGTGTCTTATGGATTTCTCAAAAGCTTTTGATTCCGTAAATCATACTTTGCTCTGTTTTAAACTTTCAGAATATTTTAATTTTAGCCAAAACGCTATCAGTTTAATTAGACATTACTTAGAAGGAAGGACGCAAAGAGTTAAGACAGGCCATAATTTTTTACCGACTTCAAAAAGGAGGAGGTTCTCAAGTTCGTTGGTTTGTCCGCGCTTTTTTTTTTTTTTTTTTTTTTTTAAATGTATGTACATCGATAACTCCTAAGGCACTTGCCCGATTTCCGTAATTTTTTGTCAACAGATAGATATCATGAACGCCAGGTCCTTTTTGAAAAAAGTGGGCGATATTCGACAAAGGGGCGTGTCAATATAAGAAAAACACTGTATTTCAGTTAATATTGACACTAGGGTACTGAAATTTACAGTAAAACTACTGGGGTAGACACAATTATTACAAATGACGATCAATAAATTGAGCGTTATTTGACAAAGGGGTGTGGTCATATTAAAAAAACACTGTATCTCAAATAGTATTGACACTAGGGTACTGAAATTTAGTACAGGGGTAGACACAATTTTTTAAAATGACTGTAAATAAAGTGGGCGTTATTCGACAAAGGGGTGTGGCAATATTAGAAACAAACTATATATCGAATAATATTGACACTAGGGTGCTGAAATTTAGTACATGAGTAGGTACAGTTACTACAAATTACGGCCGAAAAAGTGGGCGTTATTAAAGAAAGGGGCGTGTAAATATTATGAAAATTCTATTTCTTAGTTAATATTGACACTAGCGTACTAATATTTGGTATGCAGGTAGGTGGGTAGGTAGAATCATTAAAAAAGTGAGCGGGATTGTACACAGGAAAGTACTATATTATGGTTAATATTGATACTTGGAAACTGAAATTTGGCACAGGGCTAGATAGAATCATTATAAGGTACGGTAAATAAAGTGGGCGGGATTATATGAAGGGCGTGGCACTAAAAATTGTAAAGAAGCAGAAATGGAAAATACCCAACAAACTTTCAAGAATTAATAAAACAAATTTTTTAAGAACAAAGTTTCATGTTCGAAATTTTCCTCAAGAATACGATTACATAAAATATTTCAAAGCTTTTATAATATTTTATGTTAATATAATACAAAGCTTTTATGTACATAAAGCAATTATTATATTGATGATGATAACACAAAATAGAAAAAATGAAAATGATAAGATTTCCAATATTATAATACATATAAATAGCTTTTAAAATATGACCAAGAAATGAATGGGAAAAGTTATTTAGAATTATTTTTTACTTTGTAGTGATTTTGAAGTCGGTTTTTTTTTTTGTTAAAAAGTTTTTATTTAAAAACATAAACACCGGTGTTCCACAAGGATCCATTTTAGGTCCCCTCTTGTTTGCCATATTTTTAAATGATATCTTTGAAGCATGTAAATATTCTTCTATTCATGCATATGCTGATGACATTCAGCTATACCTGTCTCGTCCTGTTGGTCTGTTAGAAGATTTAAGTTTCAGACTTAACTCTGACTTATCTTCTATTTATAGCTGGGCTGTTGCCAACTCACTTGTTATAAATCCTTTAAAATCCAAAGTTATGGCAATTTCTAGAAATTGTACTAGCTTTGTAGACATTCAACCTTTATTTATTGGATGTGACCAATTAGAAATTGTTGCAAAAGCTAAAAATCTTGGCTTTATAATAAATTCCAAGTTCACATGTACTGACCATATAAATAGTACTGTCGGAAAAATATATGGAACTCTACGAAACTTACGACTCTCCTTTGCCTATACGCCAGTTGAAACTCGTCGAAGACTTGTTGTGCAGCTTATAATGCCACTTATATCTTACGCTGAAACTGTTTATTCTCAACTTGACTCACAGTCATTACACAAACTATTAGTGGCGTTTAACAGTGCAGCAAGATATGTCTATGGTGTTCATCGATATGATCACATTTCTGCTAAAAGTAAAGAAATCTTAGGATGTGATTTGGTAAGTTATCTTAAAATTCGTAACCTTATTTTCTTGCATAGACTCATGCATACTAAATGTCCGGAATATCTTTATGATAAACTTCAATTTTTTCAATCCATGCGATCTATGAACTTCATTGTTCCTAGGTATAACTACCTCAACAGTAGCAGGTACTTTTTTATTAGCACCATTGGAATTTGGAACTCCTTACCGATGAATATTAAGCAAATAACTTTAAGATGCCCAGCGGGAAAATAAACAGCGCTCCTAGCGGGAAAATATAACAGCCTTATTCATAAACACATTTTAGAGGCAGTGTAACTTTAAACAAGAAAACGCTATTCATAAACATTTTCGCAACCATGTTTTTTGTTTGTCTTTTCGTTTAATATCAAAGACATGCTTCATATGCGCCCTTTGCAGCATTTTTTTTATGTGGCGGCCATTGCATATCCATTGGAATTCTTAATTTTTGTAGAGATTTTCTTTAGTTCAGACACAAACCTTACAAACATGAGCAGCGAATGAAAAAATGTGTATGAATAAAGCCCAAGAATGATAGAAAAATAGATTGCGCAGATAGTAAAAATAATTTTCTACGATCTGCGCATCTACGTTACGATAGACTTACGATATGAGCTTGCGATATGGCTTTCTGTCAAGTCTTGTTACAAATGTGAACAAATATGGAACAATGGCAAAAGATTCAAGAAACAAACTTGGTCTAGCGTGACGTCATGATCGTAAAAAATACTATGTTCGTAGCTAGAAATGTCAAAATGAAAAGTTAACAACATAACGGACCTGCGCAATGCGTAATCTATTTTTCTATTATTCTTGAATAAAGCGTAGTATGCTGTAGAAACGAAAATTTCTTAGCATTTAATTCTACACCCGAAATATTAGTGTAGAGTCAAAAATGTTTGTATGGAGAAAAAAGTAACTACAGTACGACCTTGCTCAACGCAACTAATAGAAATTCGGGCAATTGACATAGTTAACGTTGAAGAAACGCAATTAAACTTCTAAACATAAAGCTTTATGTCTCTGAATCTTAGATATTGTGGGTTAATGCACTTTGTATCCTTAAATATTGTTTGAATAGATTTTTCATTAAAAATGTATTTTACAAGCAAAGAAGAACTGAAAGAATATAAGATAAAAGTTTATGCAAGTTTACGCAAATGCAAGTTGCGATAATTGTGCAGTTCTTTTTTTTTAATGTTGCGTTTACTGACAATGAGTCAACGATAAACAGCCTTGAGTTATAAAATTGTGGCATATTTTAATAAGTTTATTTCTTTTATAATTCTTAAAAAACATATTTTTTAAGAATTATATTGTGAGCTTAATGCCAAATAATTCATGAAGCAACAGGTTGCTACAACAACAAAGTTCTTTGCAGAACTTAAACCAAGCTGACTAGACCATGGTTTCGTCGGACGCTACTCCGACTCATCAGTAGTCTCAGTGGTTCTAGCAGTCCACTAACTTTGACAAGCTAATAGGCGCAAGATCAATAAAACCAAAGAGGAATTATAGAAGCGCTATACTTTGTCAAAGCAATGCTTTTCTACTCTTTTGCTAGTCGCAAAATTTCAAAAAGTTGACTGCATTGATTCTGCAAAGATTTTGTTGTTGCGCTTTTTTGTTTACTTCTTTATCACGTATCAATCTAGGTTCCAACATTTTGTTGGTATTAAACCATAGAAGGCGTGAAGAAGGTTTTTTTTTTTTTGAAAGCAGATGTTTATTATATGCGCAGACATATAATATTACATCATGTTTTCGTAGGTCGTGCTCGCACCAGTTTACATGAGTTATAAAATTGTGGCATATTTTAATAAGTTTATTTCTTTTATAATTCTTAAAAAACATATTTTTTAAGAATTATATTGTGAGCTTAATGCCAAATAATTCATGAAGCAACAGGTTAATAACATGAAGGCGACTAGCAAAAGAGTAGAAAAACATTGCTTTGACAAAGTATAGCGCTTCTATAATTCCTCTTTGGTTTTATTGATCTTGCGCCTATTAGCTTGTCAAAGTTAGTGGACTGCTAGAACCACTGAGACTACTGATGAGTCGGAGTAGCGTCCGACGAAACCATGGTCTAGTCAGCTTGGTTTAAGTTCTGCAAAGAACTTTGTTGTTGTAGCAACCAATGTTTTTGGGCGATATGTCATTTTAGTTTGGGTCTTATGACATTGCTTTTGGGCGGTACGTCATTTCAGTAATTAGGGTTTTGGGTGAAATGACATATTTGTGCGATATGTCATTTACGTTTTTGGGCGAAATGACATTGGGCGAAATGACGGTACGCCTGAAGAAACACCTATACAACGATCAATTTCTGACCCCACTTCTGCCTCTACCATAGGAGATTTCAGCAAAATAATTTAAGGATTTTGTATTAATTTTTAAATTTAGAAAACCCTGTTGTTTAAGGACAAAACCCTGTTGTTTCTTCAAACGAAAGAACATCCGCACAAACACAAATTATAAATCTCATCAAAAACATAAGAAACACATTTACAAGGATCCACTTCCGAACACTCTAGGGCCACAAGCTTACAAGATATCAGTGAAAGAAATTGAAAATTTTGTTTGCATTGTAAAATTGAAAAATTGTATCGCTTAAGGAACACCTAGGTATCGAACAAAAGGACAATGGTATATTTCTAACACCACTAGTGCCACTAGGCTCTCCGCAAAATCGCCCAAAGAAAAATCGCCCCAAAAAAATAATGAAAAATCACCCAATTTTTTCCATACGAATTTGGGTGATTTTTCATATGAAAAAACATACAAAAAAATTGGGCGATTTTGCATTTTTGTTGGGTAAAATTTCGTTTTTTTTATTTTGGGCGAAATTTCACCCAAATATATTGGGCGAAATTTCACTTTTCGTTTTTGGGTGATTTTTCGTTTTCTTTGGGTGATCTTTCGTTTTCAATATTAAACCTTAAATGCACAAGGATCCCGATTTTTACCGAAAAAATACATTTTATGTAAAATCGAGTAAAAATAAAAACTGCGTTTTTAGTTTTGAAAATTTTTTTTAGTTTTAGATCGAAATTTTTTCGATCACTAAAGGACATGTTTTGAAAGCAGTCAGTATTTTTTTCTAATCAAAATTATTTATCTGTTCCTAGAAGTTAAACTGTTAAAAATAGTGTTTATTTAGTTAAAAAAAAAATTTTTTTTTACTTTGTGCATAGTTTTTTAAAAAAGTATGACGAATAGAAGTAAAAACTATATTTTTATTTAAGACTTATAATATTCTAAATAATATAGATTTGAAAAAAATCAAACGAAAAATATAGCCGTAAGCCAAAGATACACGGTCCATTTAAGGGTTAAATAAGAAACGTCAATCAGTTCTTAAAGATAATGGTATTTAAAGTAAAAGCAGCGGTTCTTCTTTGCTTGAGTTTGCTTGGTCACGTCAAAGGAAATATTTAGTACCGCGCCCGCGCATCGCGACGCGGCGGATTACGCGTAGTAAATGGATCGCACGCGCCACCCGTCGCCCCGCCCTGCTCCCCCCCACCACCTCCGCCGTCATTTTTTCTTTTTGAAATTTTTTGATAACCAAAGAAACTTGTTTTGAAAAAGAATCAGTATTTTTCCCTTGTACGAAATATTTTTATAGATTTTTAAGTATGAGATTATATAAAATTTAAATGAATTAAATTTTTAAATTTAACGCACATTTCGTACAAGGGAATTTCGTATCTCGTGTGGGAACACAGTGTAAAATATTGGGCGATTTTTATTTTTTTTGGGTGAATTTTCGTTTTTGTTTTTGGGTAATTTTTCCAAAAATTGTTGGGCTTTTTTTCGTTTTCTTGGGTAAAATTTCGTTTTTTCGCTTTGGGCGATTTTTCATAAATTTTTGGGTCATTTTTCATTTGGGTGATTTTTCTTTTTTTTTTTGGCGCTTTTTTTTTTTGGGCGATTTTGCGGAGAGCCTAAATGCACAAGGATCCCGATTTTTACCGAAAAAATACATTTTATGTAGAATCGAGTAAAAATAAAAACTGCGTTTTTAGTTTTGAAAATTTTTTTTAGTTGTGAAAAGTGGTTGTATCTATAAAGATACAATGTGAATTTTCCAACATTTAAAATCCCTATTAAAATATATCAAAATAAAAGAAATGTGTTAGCTGAAATTTTTATTAATTCTTTTATTTTAAAAAGTTAAAATTATCAAAAGCTGCAGGAAGTGCACACTGTATCTTTAAAGATACAACCAACTAAAGTGACCCAGTGAGGTGCCAAATGATCGAAATTTTGCGATCACTAAAGGACATGTTTTGAAAGCAGTCAGTATGTTTTCTAAATCAAAATTATTTATCAGTTCCTAGAAGTTAAACTGTTCAAAATAGTGTTTATTTAGTTAAAAAATTTTTTTTTTGACTTTGTACATAATTTTTTAAAAAAGTATGACAAATAGAAGTAAAAACTATCTTTTTATTTAAGACTTATAATATTTTAAATAATATAGAACCGATTTGAAAAAAATCTAACCAAAAATAAAGCCGTAAACCAAAGATACACGGCGCATTTAAGGGTTAAATAAGAAACGTCAATCAGTTCTTAAAGATAACGGTATTTAAAGTAAAAGCAGCGGTTCTTCTTTTGTTTTTCTTTTGTATTTGCATCATTTGCTTGAGTTTGCTTGGTCAAGTCAAAGGAAATATTTAGTACCGCGCCCGCGTATCACGGCGCGGCGGATTACGCGTAGTACGACGGATCGCACGCGCCACCCGTCGCCCCGCCCTGCTCCCCCCCCACCACCTCCGCCATCATTTTTTCTTTTTGAAATTTTTTGATAACCAAAGAAACTTGTTTTGAAAAAGAATCAGTATTTTTCCCTTGTACGAAATATTTTTATAGATTTTTAAGTATGAGATTATATAAAATTAAAATGAATTCAATTTTTAAATTTAACGCACATTTCGTACAAGGGAATTTCGTATCTCGTGTGGGAACACAGTGTAAAATATTGGGCGATTTTTAATTATTTGGTTGAATTTTCGTTTTTGTTTTTGGGTAATTTTCCCAAAAATTTTTGGGCTTTTTTTCGTTTTCTTGGGTAAAATTTCGTTTTTTCGTTTTGGGCGATTTTTCATAAATTTTTGGGTCATTTATCATTTGGGTGATTTTTCATTATTTATTTTGGGCGATTTTTTTTTGGGCGATTTTGCGGAGAGCCTTTATCACGCTGCTTGTAATTCACCTTCGTGTCGTGATATCGAATTTTTGCTATACTGCAGATTAACCGGCATAATTTATAATTTAAAGTTTAATCTCAACGCATTATGTCGGTAATCAAAATCACACGTAGTGGTTCAAGCAGCCGCAAAAATGTTGCTCCGGTGACACCACTTGGCGCTAGTCGACCTGATGACTCAACACCCACAACTGCATCTTTGATGTCGGGTGCAAAGAAATAAAATATAGTTCTGATCGTACAATGTTAATGTTAGCACTTGTTGGTCTGCTTGATCCTCAATGTGACAAAAATTCATGTTTGAACTCTCTTACTTATATAAATTTTACACAATTACATGAAATATAAAGCCAACATTTGATGTTTTTGTTTGCTTAAGTTTTCTACCTATTTATCGACAGTTTCCGGTTTTACCGACAAAACCATAAAATTTGTATGGGAGCCTCCCTAAGGAGTGGTCGGAGGGAATAGGTGTCAAAGGCAAAAATGTTCCTTTTGCAAAAGTAATGGGGGAAGGTCCTACATATTAACCCTTTCCGGCACAAACACAATAAAATTTGTATGGGAGCCCCCCTAAGGAGTAGTCGGAGGAAATAGGTGTCAAACGCAAAAATGTTCCTTTTGCAAAAGTAATGGGGTAGGTCATACATATTAACCCTTTCCGGCACAAACACAATAAAATTTGTATGGGAGCCTCCCTAAGGAGTGGTCGGAGGGAATAGGTGTCAAAGGCAAAAATGTTCCTTTTGCAAAAGTAATGTCGGTCGGTCATACATATTAACCCTTTCCGGCACTCTCTTAAAGGTCATATGCTCAGGTGTATGGAATAAATAAACAAAAACCATAAAATTTGTGTGGGAGCCCCCCTAAGGAGTGGTCGGAGGAAATAGGTGTCAAGGGCAAAAATGTTCCTTTGCAAAAATAATGGGAGTCGATGATACATATTAACCCTTTCTGGCACAAACACAATAAAATTTGTATGGGAGCCCCCCTAAGAAGTGGTCGGAGGGAATAGGTGTCAAAGGCAAAAATGTTCCTTTTGCAAAAGTAATGGGGGAAGGTCCTACATATTAACCCTTTCCGGCACAAACACAATAAAATTTGTATGGGAGCCCCCCTAAGGAGTGGTCGGAGGAAATAGGTGTCAAAGGCAAAAATGTTCCTTTGCGAAAATAATGGGAGTCGATGAAACATATTAACCCTTTCCGGCACAAACACAATAAAATTTGTATGGGAGCCCCCCTAAGGAGTAGTCGGAGGAAATAGGTGTCAAACGCAAAAATGTTCCTTTTGCAAAAGTAATGGGGTAGGTCATACATATTAACCCTTTCCGGCACAAACACAATAAAATTTGTATGGGAGCCCCCCTAAGGAGTGGTCGGTGGGAATAGGTGTCAAAGGCAAAAATGTTTTTCTTGCAAAAGTAATGGGGGCCGGTCATAAATATTAACCCTCTCCGGCACTCTTTTAAAGGTCATATGCTCAGGTGTATGGAATAAATATACAAAAACCATAATATTTGTAAGGGAGCTCCCCTAAGGAGTGGTCGGAGGGAATAGGTGTCAAGGGCAAAAATGTTCCTTTTGCAAAAGTAATGGGGGACCGTCACACATATTAACACTCTCCGGCACTCTTTTAAAGGTCATATGCGCAGGTGTATGGAATAAATATTTTGCTAAATAGTTTTTAAAAAAGATGTCATCAAAAGCGAATTGAATAATTCTACGTCTTGTGTTATGACGTCGAAATTACTGCATCTTTTTTTTTATGTGAACTCATGCTCATAGAGCAAAGATGCATAAGGAAAAAATGAAACAGATTTAAAGTTTTTCGTCAACAGCAGTTTATTCATTTACAAATTCAAATTAATATTCATTGAAACACAAAAGAAAAATATGTTCTTAAATTTATTTAACAGAAATCATAAAAAAAATGTATTCATTTACAAAAAACAAAAATAAAAAGCTGTTGGTATAACTATTACAAAATGGCGTATGGAGCACATGAATCCCCGGGCATATCGTCGCCCGGGCATATCGTTGATTCAAAAACCCTTTGGATTCGAGCACTGGGATTAGAAAATGATGTTATAAATGCAAGATCAGTAGTTTGCTGTTTGCATGACTGCTGAAAAGGAACTTCGTATTCAAACGAAATGTATTTGAATACGAAAATTCGTCTTATTCAAAAGACAAATCTATTTTGGAAAAAATATAAATATTATAATAGAATAATGTTAAATACGCAAAAATCCCTTATTGGAGAAACTATGTTTGAAGGCCATATAAAGTCTTCCGGCCATTATATCGTAGTCAAATCATTAATGGAAGTTTGTTTAAAAAGGCGATATTATATAACGAACAAAAATAAACTAAAAGTCTTCAATCAGACAAAAGCTTCACAAAACTGTTAATTTTAAGGGGTTTAGTAGCTGAATTGTTTATTAATAATTTTACTAATGATTTCTGTTCTTTATGGGTGAAATAGGCCTTCTAAGTTTGCGCCTTCTTATTTGCTGCACCCGAATGCGGTCCTGCGGAAATTTTCTATGTGTGTGTTAACCAACACCAATGAGAAAAATACCTCACTTTTGAGGAATAACACCGCTTCCTTATCTCTTACTTCTTTGGTCGGGTGCAAACTGGAGCCTGCAGCTTAATAACATTCGAGAGAGCATTGTCGACCAGCTGACCGGAGCGATAACTGCATCGGAGGAGAGGGTGATGCAGAGAATTGGCGAAGTGTCAGCTGAGCTTTCCAAAATGAAGTCAACCATAAAAAAACTTGGTGAGAGAGTCACTATTGTTGAAGCTGCGTATGTTGAACTTAGTGAGTTAAAAGAGAACATGCTAGAAATGAAAATAGAACCCGAAAAATACAAAGCAGCTGCGGACACAAACACAACGCACTCTTCTATGCTGGACGTTGAAGTTAAAGCTCTGAAGTCTCAACTGGAAGCCTATGAGAGTGGCTCTATTGTAACTGACGTCATCATAAATGGTATTCCCTCTGCTACTGGAGATAACCTCAGCTGCATTTTTAACAGAGTTTGCTCTCTGATTAATTGCGACTCTATAAAGCTACGTGATATTTTTTGCAAAAGTAATGGGGTAGGTCATACATATTAACCCTTTCCGGCACAAACACAATAAAATTTGTATGGGAGCCCCCCTAAGGAGTGGTCGGTGGGAATAGGTGTCAAAGGCAAAAATGTTTTTCTTGCAAAAGTAATGGGGGCCGGTCATAAATATTAACCCTCTCCGGCACTCTTTTAAAGGTCATATGCTCAGGTGTATGGAATAAATATACAAAAACCATAATATTTGTAAGGGAGCTCCCCTAAGGAGTGGTCGGAGGGAATAGGTGTCAAGGGCAAAAATGTTCCTTTTGCAAAAGTAATGGGGGACCGTCACACATATTAACACTCTCCGGCACTCTTTTAAAGGTCATATGCGCAGGTGTATGGAATAAATATTTTGCTAAATAGTTTTTAAAAAAGATGTCATCAAAAGCGAATTGAATAATTCTACGTCTTGTGTTACGACGTCGAAATTACTGCATCTTTTTTTTTATGTGAACTCATGCTCATAGAGCAAAGATGCATAAGGAAAAAATGAAACAGATTTAAAGTTTTTCGTCAACAGCAGTTTATTCATTTACAAATTCAAATTAATATTCATTGAAACACAAAAGAAAAATATGTTCTTAAATTTATTTAACAGAAATCATAAAAAAAATGTATTCATTTACAAAAAACAAAAATAAAAAGCTGTTGGTATAACTATTACAAAATGGCGTATGGAGCACATGAATCCCCGGGCATATCGTCGCCCGGGCATATCGTTGATTCAAAAACCCTTTGGATTCGAGCACTGGGATTAGAAAATGATGTTATAAATGCAAGATCAGTAGTTTGCTGTTTGCATGACTGCTGAAAAGGAACTTCGTATTCAAACGAAATGTATTTGAATACGAAAATTCGTCTTATTCAAAAGACAAATCTATTTTGGAAAAAATATAAATATTATAATAGAATAATGTTAAATACGCAAAAATCCCTTATTGGAGAAACTATGTTTGAAGGCCATATAAAGTCTTCCGGCCATTATATCGTAGTCAAATCATTAATGGAAGTTTGTTTAAAAAGGCGATATTATATAACGAACAAAAATAAACTAAAAGTCTTCAATCAGACAAAAGCTTCACAAAACTGTTAATTTTAAGGGGTTTAGTAGCTGAATTGTTTATTAATAATTTTACTAATGATTTCTGTTCTTTATGGGTGAAATAGGCCTTCTAAGTTTGCGCCTTCTTATTTGCTGCACCCGAATGCGGTCCTGCGGAAATTTTCTATGTGTGTGTTAACCAACACCAATGAGAAAAATACCTCACTTTTGAGGAATAACACCGCTTCCTTATCTCTTACTTCTTTGGTCGGGTGCAAACTGGAGCCTGCAGCTTAATAACATTCGAGAGAGCATTGTCGACCAGCTGACCGGAGCGATAACTGCATCGGAGGAGAGGGTGATGCAGAGAATTGGCGAAGTGTCAGCTGAGCTTTCCAATATGAAGTCAACCATAAAAAAACTTGGTGAGAGAGTCACTATTGTTGAAGCTGCGTATGTTGAACTTAGTGAGTTAAAAGAGAACATGCTAGAAATGAAAATAGAACCCGAAAAATACAAAGCAGCTGCGGACACAAACACAACGCACTCTTCTATGCTGGACGTTGAAGTTAAAGCTCTGAAGTCTCAACTGGAAGCCTATGAGAGTGGCTCTATTGTAACTGACGTCATCATAAATGGTATTCCCTCTGCTACTGGAGATAACCTCAGCTGCATTTTTAACAGAGTTTGCTCTCTGATTAATTGCGACTCTATAAAGCTACGTGATATTTTTAGAGTGCGTGCCAAAAGCAGCAACAACAAAAATGCAGTGATCATTGCTAAGCTTGCGACTGCTTATGACCGCAATTGCCTATTGAAAGCTATTGCGGCATTCCGCAGAAGTAATAAGAGGCAGCTCACTCTCAGGGATATCGGGTGTGGGGGAGGTAAACATTTCTATATCCACGAAAGCTTGACCAAAACAAATCGTCAAACTATGCTCTATGCAGGTCAACTAAGGAGAGAGAATAGACTTGCTGCTGTTTTTACGCTGCGTGGGCATGTATACGTGAGAGCAACTCGTGAGGGTGAGGCCAAATTGGTAGACAGTAAAGAGAGCGTTGACTGCGTCGCGGGTCTTATTAGATAGCTGTTAAGTCTTATCTATTTTATTTTTTGTATCTTTTTATTTCGTCTTGTTAATATGTCTATTATTTTTAATATTTTACTTTATTTCATTTCACCTTACCGGCATCATCTTGCTAAATCTACTTTCTCTTCTCTATCATCATATGTGTCCCTTGCCTATCTAAGCTATTATTTTCTTTGTTGCTGTATGTATTGCATGTTTGTAGTTGGTTCGTTTTATGTTTATTATGCTGCATTCGGATGTATTGTCTAGTGGTGCTGTGAATAATCATAAGACCCTAATCAATGTTTTGTGTAAACAGCGCATCGGTTTAAATGTTGTTTACTTTAATGCTCGAAGCTTAAATGGATTAAAGCTTGATAATTTCAGATACATCTTTGAAAACTCTCTTGTTGATGTCGTATGTGTTTCGGAAACTTGGTTCAAGAGTGGTATCCCTGACTCCTACTACAATCTAAATGGCTTTAATATTTTTCGTAATGATAGGTGCGGTAGAAGAGGTGGTGGGGTAGCTGTGTTTTGTAGGTCCAATCTCAATGTAAAATATGTCAATAAAGGTATGTCTGATGATGCATGTGAGTTTCTAAATGTGGAAATTTTTGATCAAAATGGCAAAATATTAGTATCATGTGTTTACAATCCTCATCGTTGTTATAGTATAGAGCCATTTTTTACTGATTTAGTAAGTAAAATAATTGAATATGACTTCTTTTTTGTTTGTGGTGAATTCAATGGAAATTTGTTGCATAATGACTCTGTAAGTGATAACTTTCATTACTTTTCCTCTATGTGTGTACTAAAAATTACAAATAATTGCATTCCTACTCGTTTTATGCATGGCTGTGAACCAAGTCTTCTTGATGTTTGTTTAGTTTCTGATCTTTCTTTAGTCCTTAAGTATGATCAAATCACTTTCCTCTCTGATCATGACTTAGTTTTTTGTTGCCTTAACATTAATCTTGGTAGAACTTCTCCTGCTAGTTTCTCGTTTTACGACTATAAATCCATTGACTTTTCTGCATTGTTTCAAAGCTTATCTGCCGTGCAATGGAATGATTGCTGGTTTTTTGAGTCGGTAAACGATAAACTTAAGGTTTTCATGGATAAGTTAGATGTTTTATTTGTTCGTCATGTTCCGTTACGTTCGGTTCAAGTCTCTAATAGTAGTAGTCCCTGGTTTACGAATCCTGTATTAGCTGCCATTAGGCTAAGGAATAAGCTCCACTCTAAATGGAAAAATAATCCTTCAATTACCAACTGGGATAACTTTAGAAGAGCTAGAAATTATGCTAATGTCGTGGTCAGGTAAGCCAAGATCAATTTTTTTAACTCCAAGCTGAACCCCAACTTAAATTCTAAACTGCTTTGGCAGAACATTAAAAAATATAGGGTTTTTAATAAAAATTCAAGTGAGTGCAATTTAGATCCTGAAGAGTTAAATAACTTCTTCCTAGCTAGTGGAAACCATATGACGGCAAATAGTGCTAACAGTACCGAGCTGCCAATGAGGATAAGTAGCAATTTGTTCCCTCCCTTTGAATTTAATTCAGTAGGAGAAGATCACGTTGCTAAATGTGTAGTGAAAATTAACTCAAATGCGGTAGGAGCTGATGGAATGCCTATAAAGTTTATTAAATTAGTTTTGCCGTTTATTATATCACCTTTCACTCACATAATAAACCATTGTTTGACATGTTCCCAATTCCCTGATATATGGAAGGCTGCCATGGTCTTGCCTGTGGCAAAATCTTCATCTGCTTCTGTACCCAATGACTACAGACCTATTAGCATATTGCCTGCTCTCGGAAAAGTCCTTGAACGTATCATGGCTGATCAAATTTCTGAGTACCTCAATTTAAATAAGTTGCTTTCACCGTTGCAGTCAGGTTTCAGGACTGGCCACAGCTGTTCTACTGCTGCAGTTAAAATCCTTGATGACATCCGAATTTCATATGATCAGAACTTTCTTACTCTGCTGTGCCTTGTTGATTTTTCTAAAGCTTTCGATTCCGTCAATTATTCACTTCTTTGCAATAAACTATGTAACTACTTTAAGTTTAGTCGTAGTGCTGTTAATCTTATATTCAACTACTTGAAAGGAAGAATGCAAAGGGTAAAAGTAGGTAACGTTTATTCGTCTTTTAGAGCGGTTGAGAATGGAGTTCCTCAAGGGTCTATCTTGGGTCCACTCCTTTTCTCTATTTTTATAAATGATATTTTTTCAGTTTGTCAACACGTCACACTGCTCCTGAAGCAACTTCAAGTTGACCTAAAATGGCAACGTAAACTGAATGTCTCCAAGTGTTTGTAATGTTTTTCTGATGAAATATCACTTTGAATTAAAATCCTAGCTGATTTCGTTTTAAAAATATCTCAATTTTTGCATTTTCACGTGATTGAACCACCTTGTACATTAGACAGCGCAATATATTCAAGTATAAAAGTGTTTATATATGTATGGATGTATGTTTGTATATATTTATATATATATATATTATATATACCGACGTGTGTGTTTGTGTGTGTGTGTGTGTGCGTGTAAAATATTGAGAATTGGGATATTGCTTCCACACCATCTACGGAGATAAATATCGCGGCGCGTTTTTTTTAAGTGGTATCCCTTGTAGACCTATTCCACTATCCCGTCCCGTCCATAAATTACGTAATCACTTTTATACTTAAATTGGGTCGAATTGGACAGTCTCTAAGAAATTCAGCCATAGTCAAAACTATTTACACATCGCTAATATTTTTAAATGCTTTAAAGAAAGAGCTCACTTTATTTGTTGTTGGAAAAATTTTCCAAAGATATTTTTTTGTTGTTGCATTCTATGCAGTATGTTAAATTAAAACAAAAGTTTTAGCAAACCTAACGATATATATTTCTTGGAGTCAATAAACATAAGTGCTGCACGACCTTACTTTTTAGGATTTAAGGAAGATACATGAATGTTTTTCCAAAAGACTCCTCGAATTTACAGGAAGACTCATCAGTCCACAAAACATTGTGCGAAAACTGTATAGGCCAGAGAATAGTTATATTTTGCTAATTTTTTTTAATGATATTTTTCGTTAGGTTTTTTAAAACATGTTTGCGAAGTAAATGTCACTGCAGCATTTTTTAAGCGACTTGAGTATGAAGAATCTTCGATAAGATTAATTTTAAATCTCTCCCAAAACTTGTTAAATTCCCTGTGAATCGACTCTCCAGCCTGCTCCGACCACAACTTCCCGAACTTCCTCTTTTGCAGGGCTTTGTCAATCATTTGTTTTGGAGTGGTATCGTACCTCTTGTTGGGCGGGAAAAAACATTGATTTGGGCCACAAAGTTAAAATTAATGGCTAAAAATGACAACTTTTAAAGGAATCTGCAAAACTTAATGACCCCGATATTTATGAAACGGTTGGACCTTATGCCTTGAAGCCCTTTGATTGTGCTTTTCAGACAATGAATAAAATTGAAGATTCTTGTTTTATAACCAAAAAAACCGATTTAACCGATTTATATAAAAATTTGATAACTTTTCGCAAAGCCATTGGGAGTACTGGTGTCTCGCAGACGATAAAAATACATGTTATATTAGATCATTTGAAGGATGCTATTATAAAACTAGACTGAGATGGCTTAGGATTGTAGTCGGAGCAGGCTGGAGAGTCGATTCACAGGGAATTTAACAAGTTTTGGGAGAGATTTAAAATTAATCTTATCGAAGATTCATCATACTCAAGTCGCTTAAAAAATACTGCAGTGACATTTACTTCGCAACATTTGTAATAAATGATAGATGTATATTTCTTAGAGGCTGTCCAATTTGACCCAATTTAAGTATAAAAGTGATTACGTAATTTATTTACGGGACGGGATAGTGGAATAGCCTTACAGGGGATACCACTTGAAAAAAAAAAAACGCGCAGCGATATTTATCTCCGTAGATGGTGTGGAAACAATATGCCAATTCTCAATATTTTACACACACACACACATACACGTAGGTATATTATATATATATATATACATACATACATACATATGTAAACAGTTTTATACTTGAATATATTGCGCTGTCTAATGTACAAGGTGGTTCAATCACGTTAAAATGCAAAAATTGAGATATTTTCAAAACGAAATCAGCTGGGATTTTAATTCAAAGTGATATTTCATCAGAAAAACATTACAAACACTTGGAGACATTCAGTTTACGTTGCCATTTTAGGTCAACTTGAAGTTGCTTCAGGAGTAGTGTGACGTATCGGTTCACGCTTACGCCGATGACGTCCAACTTTATATCTCTCGACCTACTGGACTCTTAGAAGACTTAACCTATAGAATGAATTATGACTTAACCACGCTGAATAACTGGGCTATTACAAACATGCTTCTTATTAATCCCCTGAAATCTAAAGTTTTGCCCATTGCTAGGAGTGACTCATGCTTTGTTGATATCCCTCCTGTGTATATTGGAGCTCAGCAACTCGAATTTGTGAGTAAGGCAAAAAACTTGGGATTTATAATCAACACTAACCTGACTTGTATTGACCATATAAACAACACAATAGGGAAAATTTACGGGACTTTACGTTACTTACGCGCATCTTCTAACTTCACTCCTCTTGAAACTCGTCGCAGACTAGTCGTACAATTAATTATGCCTCATATTACTTTCTTTGATGTTGTCTATAGTCAGTTAGATTCGCAATCACAGCAAAAACTTCTAGTTGCATTCAATAGTGCGGCCAGGTATGTATATGGGGTCAGTCGGTTTGATCATATCTCTCAAAGGAGTAAAGGCATTCTGGGATGTGGGTTACTTGAATATATGAAAATCCGCAACATCTTATTCCTTTACAATCTCATGCACACCCAAAGCCCTCATTATCTTTTCGAAAAACTTCAATTTTTCCAGTCTCACCGGTCAAATAATCTTATTGTTCCTAGGTATAGCTAACTCAATAGTAGCAGATACTTCTTCATCAGCACCATTAGAATCTGGAATGCATTACTCAATTCTCTAAAACAAATCACTTCACGAACCAGCTTTAAACATGCCATTTTTAATTATTTCAATGCTTTAAACTAATAAATCTGTGTTTATTTTTCTATGCTATTCCTAGCATCTTATCTGTGTTCTGATTCTTACTCTCTTTCTCTCTCTCTCTCTCTCTCTCTCTATTAAATACCTTTTTCTAGTTGCGTTCTGTATCAATATATAGCCAATGAGATCATTCTTATAATCTATTATTTCTTTTTAATTTGATTTAATTTTTTTATTTTAATTTTAATTTTATATAATTTTAATTAAATTTAATTTGTTTTAATCTTGCGAGTCTTTTAATATCATATTGTTTTCATATCATAGTTGATTTATTGTTAATTTCAGCAGTTTTAATATGATGTTAGTTTTAAGCTACTTTTTAATATCATTGTCCACATCCTATGTAGTACTAAAAAAGACCAAGTCTTAATGTACACCATGTTATAAATAAATAAATAAATAAAATAAATAAATAAAAAAATAACCCTATGGGGTTAAAAATTTCACAATTTTGAAATTCTGAAAAAAAAAAAAAAAAAATCCTTAAATTATTTTGCTGAAATCTCCTATGGTAGAGGCAGAAGTGGGGTCAGCAATTGATCCTTGTAAAGGTGTTTCTTCAGTCTTTCATTTGATTTATAATTTGTCATTGTGCGGCATGCACTTTAATATGACACCTAAGTTGTCCTTAAGCTACACGATTTTCCAATTTTACAATGAAAACAAAATCATCAACTTCTTTTCCTTATATCTCCTAAGCTGAAGGTCCAAGTTGTGTAAAAATTTATCATTTTAAATGTGTTTCTTCAGCCTTACAATTGAATTATAATTTGTCTTTGTGCGGACGTCCTTTCATTTGATACCTAAGTTGTCTTTAAGCGATTCAATTTTCGAATTTTACAATGAAAACAAAATCCTTGAAAAAATCGAAAATCAGCAAAAGAAATGCTGATATCTTCTAATCTTGTGGCCCTAGATTTTTCGGAAGTAGATCCTTGTAAAGGAGTTTTTCAGGCTTTCATTTGATAAATAACTTGTCATTGTAAGATACATATTTTTATTTAATACATAATTTGTCCTGAAACCACATGCTTTTCAAATTTTACAATGAAAACAAAATCCTTATGTTCTTTTGCTGATGTCTCCTAAACTTCTGGCCCTAGAGTGTTCGGAAGTGGATCATTGTAAAGGTGTTTTTTAAGTTTTTCATGTTATTTATAATTTGTCTTTGTGCGGATGTTCTTTCGTTTGATACCTAAGTTTTCCTTAAGCTACACGATTTTCCAATTTTATAATAAAAACGAAATCTTCAAATTCTTTTACTTATATCTCCTAAGCTGAAGGTCCAAGTTGGGTCAAAATTGATCATTTTAAAGTTGTTTATTTTGCCATTCATTTGAATTATAATTTGGTTTTGTGCGGACGTGCTTTCATTTGATACCTAAGTTGTCCTTAAGCGATAAAATTTTTCGAATTTTACAATGAAAACAAAATCCTTAATTTCTTTTGCTGATATCTTCTAAGCTTGTGGCCCTGGAGTGTTTGGAAGTAGATCCATGTTAAGGTGTTTTTTCAGCCTTTCATTTTATAAATAACTTGTCATTGTACAATACGTGTTGTATTCGAATAAACTCAAACTTTATAGAACATAAAACACAATCACATTTTTTTGTTTGGGAAAAGCCTTGTGGCATAAAAACCCAATATTTATTTGCTTATTTCTTTCTTGGCCGACACTCACTCAATGACGGTCATATACAGACTACTCTACTTTTTATTATATTTTTATATAACAAAAGAACTATTAGAGAAAAAAAAACCTCTTTCCTAGGCATGATCACTGTTGCCAGATTGGGCGATTTATCGCCAATTGGGCGCTTTTTTTCTTGTTTTTGCGCTTAAATTTTTAAGAAATCGCCTGGCGATTTTTTGGGCGATTTTTGTGAAAACCACGCTTTTTCATAAACTCATCTAATGTGTGTGGGAAAAGTGTTTGGCAATATTTGTAAGTTGACATTCATCTTTCTTTCCTTGCCACATTCTAATGCATTTGTGGAACGTATTTTCTCCGTCAACAGAATTAAATCAGATATGCTAACTTCAATCATGCGAGTAAAATACTTCATGAAGGCTAAAAACTGTTGTTGCAAGTCGCTGCCAAAATCCGATGATATGATTTCAAAAATGAAAAAATCAATGCATGAACTAAACAATACTTCGAGAATTGACAAAACGGAGGAAGAGTCTAATATGGCTGAAGTATTTAATAGAATGGAACTACGTTTTTTGTAAAAAGTTTTTATTTTTAAAGTTGCATATTGAAAAATTCTAAATAGTTATACGGGGCTGTCATAGAATCCAATAGCTGTCGGAATTGGTTTTAAAAACGACAAAAAATTTACTTTGGTGTCATGAATTCCGACATTATTGGTTTTATGTTCGAATCGGTATTAATATCGGTTTTAGGTGTCACAGAAACCAATATTACCGATTTTCTTATCGGAATCAAACCAAGCATCTAACCGTTGACAGATTTAATTTAATTTTAATTTTAATTTTTTTTTCTTGCTAGTTGATATTTCGTTGAAATGTAAGTAAATTCTTGTTCTTTTATAAAAATAAATAAATAAATCTACAAAATAAAATATATTTATAGCTATATTTATAGATCTAGATACCTGCACAGTAAAAGAAAAATATGCTTACGCCGACGTAGGCAGCTCAAGTGGATTGCTGCAATCTATCAAAACTCTTCTTTTCACTTTTTCTGAGCTCCTTTCTTCTATTAATAAAGAGGCTACAACAGCTGAAGCCATTTTATGCTTATTTATTGCTTCTTATATAACATACACAGGAAAAAACACTTAAATTTAATAAAATTGTGAACTAATGAAATTAATAAAATTTCCACATACAAAGATAAAATGTGAGAAACAGCTGATTCGAACATAGGTTTTGTTTATGTTCGAAAATATCTTAACCAAGACGATTTTGTGACACCAAATGAAATCAGAATTGGTTTGCAATTCCGACAAAAAGCAAAACCGTCTTGGTTTCTATGACAGCCCCGATAGTCTCTAAAAAAATGTTCTTTAACAATCAAAATTCTCGTATAAAATAAAGTATTTTTTTTATAATTTTTTACGTATCTCAATATTATTTCAATAAATATGAAAATAAGAACTTTTATATATATAATACTATTAACAGCTCTCAATATTATTTGAAAAAAATGTATATAATTTTTTTGTTTTTTCTAATATAATAAATTTCTTAGAAAAAATTGCGATTTTGGCGATTTTTTTTTTCATTTGGCGGTTTTGGGCGATATTTTTTTTAAATCTCGCGCTTTTCTCAAAAAAGTTCTGGCAACACTGGGCATGATAAATCTCGTATCGATATTCCTTTATCGATACGATACAGTGCCAGCTAAAACTAACAGTTTTACAAATGATTGAATTCGAATTAATATTAATACAACAGGCTGCGATCCAAACTTCTACTCAACTTGGTTTGCCTCTACTGGAACAATGCACAACTTCTGCACAGGTCTGGTCAACTCGTTCGTTGCTGTTTGAATAACAACAGATCTGATGATCCCATCCTTGCTCGGAATAAGTTGAGAAACCCTACCAAGTGCCCACTGTGAAGGCGGAAAGGTCTCACTCTTGATGATAACTAGCTGTCCAATTTTTAGTTTTTCCTTTTCTCTCCGCCATTTCTTTCTTTCCTGCAGAGTAGTTAAATACTCAGCTTTCCATCTTTCCCAGAAATGTTGCACCATGACTTGGCGCTCTCTCCATAACCTTGCTCCAACCGTAGTCGGTTGACTTTCCGAACAGAAAGGTAACGCTCTTATTAGGGCTCACCCACCAAGAAGTGGCCTGGTGTTAACGCTTGCATATCGGCTGGGTCATCGCTTAAAGGATGCAACGGCCTTGAATTAAGTATCGCTTCTATCTGTGTCAGCAGCGTCATAAATTGTTCATAATTTTTTCTAAATTATTTGTGTAATCCACTAAAGGAATCAACCTTCCTATACCTTTCCCATATACCTGGAGAAGAACTTTCTCACTTGATGCAAAGAAAGCCTTCGTTTCTACTTGCATCTCCTCTGACATTTTCAATAAAATTTCCTCTTTCGGCCAATCTAATTCTGGCTTCACTAGCCATTCTGGCCCGTGCAACCACAACCTATTTCCTACTAATCCCGATGGAGCTACTCCACGACTCAACAAGTCAGCAGGATTATCTCTTGTTCTAATATGGTGCCAGCGTTTAACCTCCGTATTCGACTGAACAGAAGCGACCCGATTAGCTACATAGGTTTTTAAAGTGCATGGTAATTTGTTTATCCAATGAAGCACCACAGATGAATCCGTCCATAACATATATACTCCATCCGACCACTCCATTGATTGCTTCACCAAGACAAGAAGCCGCGAGAGTAACTCAGCAGCTGCTAGCTCTAATCTCGGAATCGTGATTGTTTTCAACGGCGCTACTCTTGTTTTGGAAACAAGCAGTCTGCTTGTTATCTCACCATTAGGGTACTCTGCCCTAACATAAATCACGGCACCATAAGCTGACGAAGACGCATCCGAAAAACCATGAATTTGTATTAAAGTTTCATTAGTAGTGCCTATCCATCTATCTATCTTGAATTTTTCCAATAATAATATCTCTTTCCAAAATATTTTCCATTTCTCCTCAACATCCATCGGAACTGCTTCGTCCCAACCAATATTAAGCTGCCAAAGGGTTTGAATCATTATTTTGCCTATTATAACAACCGGAGAAATATATCCATTCGGGTCATACAGTTGTGCTACACAACTCACGATCCTTCTTTTTGTTACCTTTCCTGTGAGTTCTGGTGTTTTTACTATGAAAGTGAATTGATCTTGCTCTATCAACCATTTAAGGCCTAAAACAGATGTCTTCTCTAGTGCATCATCCTCCCCCGAAAACACCATTGAACTCACATTAACTGAGTTCATTTCGGAGATAAAAACTTTACTATTTGATTTCCATTTGCAAAGCTCAAAACCAGCACCCTCTAAAACTTTATGTATTTCTTTCATCTTGTTAACGTACTTTTCCCTCAACTCCTCGTTCCTTTCTAACTTTCTCTCCAAATATGAGAACCGTCGTAAAGCAATCTCTCTAGAATTACCGATATCCCTCACGCTTTCTTATAGCGGCATCATCACTATAAAGCGCCCTTTTTCATCTCTCCGATAATTGTCCATGAAATGTTTCTCAACCATTTCCTGTTCTAACGTCCTTTCCGGGCCTTTTCCAATTTGATCCATTTCCCATAAACGACTCAAAAGGCTCTCCAACTGTTTATTTTCCGAATATTCTACAACCATTTCTCTCAGTTGATGCTCCTAACTTAACAGCACCATAAGTCGTACCCATGGTCATCATTCCATCCATTGACTTTGAGATAACCGCTTGAACAACCTTTGCAAAGAAGCGAACTCCCAGCAGAATCTGTATCAGACCAGGCTTAAAATATTCTGGATCAGCCCATTGAAAACATTCTGTAGATGGTACTTCCAACTCGTGACTTGGAACAATTGGCTGCCACTGACTTTCTCTTGGTAATATCCAAAACGACTCCCTAAGTTGACAACTCGATTCAAACCAGGGATGCACTTTTAAGGTGATCCTTTGCCGAATCTCCATAGGCTCCCCGTCTATCCCTACCAGCTTATTTGTCATTGATATACTTGGCCACCTTGTTTGCTGATGTAAGGCATATGATATCAAATTTATTTGAGCTCCCGTATCCAAAATTGCTCTAACAGGACCAAAATACAAACCTCTCCAAGATAGCTTGACCATAACAGTGGGATACAATGAAATACCCTGCTGTCCTAAAGAAAAAAACGAATCCAAATAATTTGTACTTTCCATTTCATTATTCTCAAACTTTCTCTTTCTAATCACATTTGCTTTTTCTGACAATAAACTATCTCTTTTTTCTAATGCTTTAATTTTATTATTCAAAAAATTCAATCTTTCCTTAAAATCCGGTTTACTTTCTAATTTCATTCTCTTTCCGCGTCGCTGTTCTTTCCCTTGGACTGCTTTCCGTTTGCCGCCTAGTCAGGCTTTTCCTGCGTCAGCTACCAATACACCTTTGCTTAATTCTTTCGCTGGGCACAAAACACTATTATGAGCTGGAGCACTCGGGCATCTTATGCATTTCCCTTGAAAACAATTTTCAGCTGCATGGCCCTTCTTTAGACAATTTGGACAGAGCTTACGCCTCTGCACAAAATCAGCCCGAGACCGCAGGCTCAGCTCCAGAAACTGTTGACACGAGTAAATCATGTGGTCTTCACCACAGAGCTTATCTAAGAAGCCTAACATATCCGAAAGCACCAGAAAATCCACCTCTCTCTGCAGCCGTTTCACTATCCAACCTCTCGTGAATGTTATGCACAAAAACAAAATCCCAGTGCTCTACTGGCAATCCCTGTGCTCGTAGCTGGCGCACAGTTTCATGCGTAATATTTGACAATCTCTGCAACCCACTCGCAGTCGCAGCGCCCTTTATCTCATGAAGCTCGTAAAATTTCCTCAAATGTTCGCGGCAAATCAAATATTTGTTGTCGTAAAGCTGATTTAACCTTTCCCATGCCTCAGCATAGCTTTCCTCTGTCAGCTCCCATTCTCCCAGAGTGCGCGCGGCTTTTCCAATCATCGACTTCCTTAAATACGAAAATTTATAGGCTGCAGCTACCTTATCATTGTTGTGGATCGCTGCCATAAAACGATCCCGAAAATCTTGCCACTTTGTAAGCGTGCCGTCAAACTCTCCCCACGTATTTTTTATATCGTGTTGCTGAAATGGCATGGTTACATTAACAGCTATCTGCTTTCCCTTTCCATTTTCCATTGCCGGCTGCAAAACCTCCATCTTTCCAACTAGCGCCGCTTTAGCTACAAAGTACTTCTCCTCGAGCGCAGCAAATGCAACCTCGTAACTATCCTCTTCATCGCTGGCTATCTCAACCAGGATCTCATCGTAGCGATCGCAGTATCTTTCCCAATCTAGCTTCAGACTTTCCAAACGCACCACCAAGCTGTTGTACTCTGCTAAGTCAAACACTTCACTGCACACAAATTCGTGCATTCTTTCGACTGCCCTTCCAGAAGCTCGTAGCCGTCTCGGCACTACCGCAACTCTATAAGAAATGACAAAAGATAATTACAACTTCGTTTAAAATTCTTTCTCTTTCCATATTTTGTTTTTGAAAGTCTTTAAAACAGAAAAAAAAGTAGTACATAAGTATTTTATGTTCAAGTTGTGCTCAATGTGGTAATCTATTCTCAATATTTTTAATACAAACAATTTCGTAACCTTTAGCCTTTACCACCTTCACCATTATAAATATTCTCTTGCATCTTATCTCTTCCTAGTCTTTCCATTTGTGATTTTGCTTTATTTTAGTTCTTTTAATAATAACAAACGGAAGAAAAAGAGAAACAAAAAATAAAATTTTTCTTCAAGCTGCTTCGAAAATATTTTCTTTGCCATGCAAGTTAATCTTTATGCTCTTTCCCCTCATGCTCACATCTCACCTAACATGAGTTCTTGCTGCGTGTATTTCTTTCCATGCAAGTTAATCTTTATGCTCTTTACTGGCTATGTGGGCATTAACATCAAAAGCGTTTTAGCCGCCCACATGCCCTTTCCGGCTAGCCCTTTCCACTATATTTTGCATACACCACAAAATTAAGAACTGTCTTGGTCGCATTACATGACAAAAACCATGAAGCACTCACAAATATTTTCGTAAATTGCCGTATAAGAATTTTTTCTACATCAACTTTCCGAAAAACTTTCCACTGTAAATCTTGTATAACTATAAGCACATATCAAGCAGCAATAACAACAAAAAGTTTTGGCAACGCAACTACTGCAAAAACAACAAACATCAAGAATTTCCAACGTACAGCTTCTGCGTAGCCGTTCTCTCTCTCGCTATGCAGTATATCCCCTGCACATATACAACAACAACGTTTATATAGCTACACAGCCGTTTTGTCTGCCGAAAAACTTTCCCCTCAACATGCTTAACAATGCTTGTTTCATCGCACTTCCCTTTCTTATTATTATTCCTCGAAAAAAGCTCTCTTCTATATACTCTTCTTATTAAATTCTTCACTAATTTATTTCTTTTCACATATCCACTTTTCAACACACTTAAACACAATATTTAACCTATCTTATATGTATATATATGTATTTTCACCTTCTTTCAGTTTCTTTGCATTGTTCTGCCTCATTTTCTTTCCGTTGCTGCTCCTCTATGATGGCAGCCTCTTGAAGACTTTTTGCAGCAGCTTTCTTTGCTTTTTTAGCTGCCGATTTTGATGGCATCATGATTGTTGTTTTTTTTTCACTACTATTACTTTTAATGTTTCAATTTTTAAATTTTTGGTTCAATTTGCTCAATTCTATTGTTTTGTAATGTTCTCACACACTATTGTTAATTGTTTTACTTCCAAAGCAATTATTTAAATTATTTTTTACAAGTGCTGCTGCTTGCACGTCAAGCACGCTTGAGGGTTGAAAACATAAAAAAAGAGAGCAGCATCGCTTTGAGCATACTCCAGAGGCTTAGCGTCTCATTCCATATCGTTCCCGTTTTTTTTTCGCAGCAGAGTTCAATCTCTGCAACAGTTAGGACTAAACAAACAAAACAAACGAAAAAAAAAAAAAAATCTCATCAACTGCACAGTTGCGCACATAGAACAAAAATTCTTTCTTGAATTTTCTGTTCTTCTTTCCACATTACTTAGAACAAATTTCTTTCGAAATTTTCTGTTCTCTTTCCAATTTACTTCGAACAAATTCCTTCTGGAATTTTCTGTTCACTTTCCAATTTACTTCGAACAAATTCCTTCTGGAATTTTCTGTTCACTTTCCAATTTACTTAGAACAAATTCCTTCGGGAATTTGAAGCAGTTGGCTCAATCTTCCCATGTAATTCATAGTTTTTATTATTTTTTGTTTTTTTTTTTTTTTTTTTGTATATTTTCTTGTGTCAACTTGCACAAACTTTCCATTATTTTCAATTGATCAATTTACTCTAATGCTTCAATATTTTAAAAAAAATACTTATCTTCTTGCAAGGGCCTGCAAAAGCTTTCCTTTGTGGACTGCATTCATTCCTCGCTGCTCATCCGGCTCGACATGGACCAAATGTATCCGAATAAACTCAAACTTTATAGAACATAAAACACAATCACATTTTTTTGTTTGGGAAAAGCCTTGTGGCATAAAAACCCAATATTTATTTTCTTATTTCTTTCTTGGCCGACACTCACTCAATGACGGTCATATACAGACTACTCTACTTTTTATTATATTTTTATATAACAGAAGAACTATTAGAGAAAAAAAAACCTCTTTCCTAGGCATGATAAATCTCGTATCGATATTCCTTTATCGATACGATACACGTGTTATTATTTAATACATAAGTTGTCCTTAAACCACATGCTTTTCCAATTTTACAATGAAAACAAAATCTTCAACTTCTTTTGCTGATATCTTCTAAGCTTATGGCCCTAGAGTGTTCGGAGTGGATCCTTGTAAAGGTGTTTCTTAAGTTTTTCATGTGATTTATTATTTGTCTTTGTGGGGATGTTCTATCGTTTGATACCTAAGTTGCCCTTAAGCAACAGGATTTTCTAAATTTTAAATTTTAAACAAAATCCTTAAATTTTTTTGCGGAAATCTCCTATGGTAGAGGCAGAAGTGGGGTCAGAAATTGATCCTAGTTAAGGTGTTTCTTCAGTCTTTCATTTGATTTATAACTTGTCATTGTGCGGCATCACTTTAATATGACACATAGGTTGTCCTTAAGCGACAGGATTTTCCAAATTTGCAATGAAAAAAAAAACCATCAACTTCTTTTACTGATATCTCCTATCCAGGAGGCAGTAGTGTGGTCAGAAATTGATCCTTGTAAAGGTGTTTCTTCAGTCTTTAATAGGATTTATAATTTGTGATTTTGCGGCATGCACTTTCATTTGATACCTAAGCTGTCCTTAAGCGACACGATTTTCCAATTTTACAATGAAAACAAAATCATCAACTTCGTTTGCTTATATCTCCTAAGCTGAAGGTCCAAGTTGGTTCAAAATTTATCATTTTAAAGTTGTTTCTTCAGCCATTCATTTGAATTATAATTTGGTTTTGTGCGGACGTGCTTTCATTCGATACCTAAGTTGTCCTTAAGCGATAAAATTTTCCAATTTTACAATGAAAACAAAATCCTTAATTTCTTTTGCTGATATCTTCTAAGCTTGTGGCCCTAGAGTGTTCGGAAGTAGATCCATGTAAAGGTGTTTTTTCAGCCTTTCATTTTATAAATAAGTTGTCATTGTACAATACGTATTATTATTTAATACATAAGTTGTCCTTAAACCACATGCTTATCCAATTTTACAATGAAAACAAAATCTTCAACTTCTTTTGCTGATATCTTCTAAGCTTGTGGCCCTAGAGTGTTCGGAAGTGTATCCTTGTAAAGGTGTTTCTTAAGGTTTTCATGTGATTTATAATTTGACTTTGTGCGGATGTTCTATCGGTTGATACCTAAGTTGCCCTTAAGCAACAGGATTTTCCTAATTTTAAATTTAAAACAAAATCCCTAAATTTTTTTGCGGAAATCTCCTATGGTAGAGGCAGAAGTGGGGTCAGCAATTGATCCTTGTAAAGGTGTTTCTTCAGTCTTTCATTTGATTTATAATTTGTCATTGTGCGGCATGCCCTTTAATATGACACCTAAGTTGTCACACATTTAAGTTAACGCACATTTCGTACAAGGGAATTTCGTATCTCGTGTGGGAACACAGTGTAAGATATTAAGCGATTTTTAATTTTTTTGGGTGAATTTTCAGGAAGAGCCCAAATTGGCTCTCCGCAAAATCGCCCAAAAAATAATCGCCCAAAAAAAAATAATGAAAAATCACCCAAATGATAAATGACCCAAAAATTTATGAAAAATCGCCCAAAACGAAAAAACGAAATTTTACCCAAGAAAACGAAAAAAGCCCAAAAATTTTTGGAAAAATTACCCAAAAACAAAAACGAAAATTCAACCAAATAATTAAAAATCGCCCAATATTTTACACTGTGTTCCCACACGAGATACGAAATTCCCTTGTACGAAATGTGCGTTAAATTTAAAAATTGAATTCATTTTATTTTTATATAATCTCATACTTAAATATCTATAAAAATATTTCGTACAAGGGAAAAATACTGATTCTTTTTCAAAACAAGTTTCTTTGGTTAGCAAAAAATTTCAAAAAGAAAAAATGACGGCGGAGCAGGGCGGGGTGACGGGTGGCGCGCGCGATCCATTTACTACGCGTAATCCGCCGCGTCGCGATGCGCGGGCGCGTTACTAAATATTTCCTTTGACGTGACCAAGCAAACTCAAGCAAAGAAGAACCGCTGCTTTTACTTTAAATACCGTTATCTTTAAGAACTGATTGACGTTTCTTATTTAACCCTTAAATGCACCGTGTATCTTTGGTTTACGGCTATATTTTTGGTTAGATTTTTTTCAAATCGGTTCTATATTAGTATTTAAAATATTATAAGTCTTAAATAAAAAGATAGTTTTTACTTCTATTTGTCATACTTTTTTAAAAAATTATGTACAAAGTCAAAAAAAAATTTTTTTAACTAAATAAACACTATTTTGAACAGTTTAACTTCTAGGAACTGATAAATAATTTTGATTTGGAAAAAATACTGACTGCTTTCAAAACATGTCCTTTAGTGATCGCAAAATTTCGATCATTTGGCACCTCACTGGGTCACTTTAGTTGGTTGTATCTTTAAAGATACAGTGTGCACTTCCTGCAGCTTTTGATAATTTTAACTTTTTAAAATAAAAGAATTAATAAAAATTTCATAACACATTTCTTTTATTTTGATATATTTTAATAGGGATTTTAAATGTGGGTAAATTCACATTGTATCTTTATAGATACAACCACTTTTCACAACAAAAAAACGCAGTTTTTATTTTTACTCGATTTTACATAAAATGTATTTTTTCGGTAAAAATCGGGATGCTTGTGCATTTAAGGTTTAATATTGAAAACGAAAGATCACCCAAAGAAAACGAAAAATCACCCAAAAACAAAAAGTGAAATTTCGCCCAATATATTTGGGTGAAATTTCGCCCAAAAGCAGAAAACCAAATTTTACCCAACAAAAATGCAAAACACCCAATTTTTTCGTATCAATCAAATTCGTATGGAAAAAAAATTGGGTGATTTTTCATTATTTTTTTGGGGCGATTTTTCTTTGGGCGATTTTGCGGAGAGCCCGTGATAAGTAGTTATAGTAGGTTTTTGTAGTGTAAATATCAATTGTAACGCGTTTACTTAGCTGACACCAAAAGAAACACGTCTACTCGTTGTGCGATTTCGAATATGGTTGTGATTTTGTTTTAAATTTAAAATTTAGAAAATCCTGTTGCTTATGGGCAACTTAGGTATCAAACGATAGAACATCCGCACAAAGACAAATTATAAATCACATGAAAAACTTAAGAAACACCTTTACAAGGATCCACTTCCGAACACTCTAGGGCGACAAGCTTAGGAGATATAAGCAAAAGAAGTTGAGGATTTTGTTTTCATTGTAAAATTGGAAAATCGTGTCCCTTAAGGACAACTTATGTATTCAATAATTATACGTATTGTACAATGACAAATTATAAATCAAATGAAAGACTGAAGAAACACCTATAAAACGATCAATTTCTGACCCCACTTCTGCCTCTATCATAGGAGATTTCAGCAAAATAATTTAAGGATTCTGTATTAATTTTTAAATTTAGAAAACTCTTTTGTTTAAGGACAATTTAGGTATCAAACGAAAGAACATCCGCACAAAGACAAATTATAAATCACAAGAAAAACATAAGAAACACATTTACAAGGATCCACTTCCGAACACTCTAGGGCCACAAGCTTAGAAGATATCAGCAAAAGAAGTTGAGGACTTTGTTTTCATTGTAAAATTGGAAAAGCGTGTGGTTTAAGGACAACTTATGTATTAAATAATAACACATATTGTACAATGACAAGTTATTTATAAAATGAAAGGCTGAAAAACACCTTTACAAGGATCCACTTCCGAACACTTTAGGGCCACAAGCTTAGGAGATATAAGCAAAAGAAGTTGATGATTTTATTTTCATTGTAAAATTGGAAAATCGTGTCGCTTAAGGACAACTTAGGTATCAAATGAAAGTGCATGCCGCAAAATGACAAATTATAAATCATATTAAAGTCTGAAGAAACACCTTTACAAGGATCAATTTCTGACCACACTACTGCCTCCTGGATAGGAGATATCAGCAAAATAAGTTAATGATTTTTTTTTCATTGTAAAATTGGAAAATCCTGTCGCTTAAGGACAACTTTGGTATCAAAATAAAGAACATCCGCACAAAGACATATTAAAAATCACATGAAAAACCGAAAAAAACCTTTACAAGATTTACAAGGATCCACTTCTGAACAAACTAGGGCCACAAGCTTAGAAGATATCAGTAAAAGAAATATAAAATTTTGTTTTCATTGTAAAATTAAAAAATTGTATCGCTTAAGGAACACCTAGGTATTGAACAAAAGGACATGCCGCCCAGTGACAAGTTATATATCAAATGAAAGACTAAAAACTACCTTTACAATGGTATATTTCTAACACCACTAGTGCCACTAGCTTAGGAGATATAAGCAAAATGAGTAAAGATTTTGTTTTCGTTTGAAAATTGGAGAATCGTGTCGTTTACCGAAAATTTAGGTATCAAATAAAAGGACATGCCGCACAATAAAAAGTTATGTATCATATGAAAGGTTGAAAACACATTTAAAATTTTATTTTTTGACCCATCTAGGGCCTCTAGGTTAGGAGATTTCTAGCTTAGAAGATATAAAGCTTAGGAGATATAAGCAAAAAAGTTCAAGATTTTATTATATTTGTAAAAGGGTATTACTTAAGGACAACTTAGATATCAAACAAAAGGCATGCCGCACAAGTTATATATCAAATGAAAGGTTGAAAACACCTTAACAAATTTTTATTTCTGAATAATCTAGGGCCACTAGCTTAGAAGATATATGCCAAATAAATTGAAGATTTTGTTTTCATTGTAAAATTAGATAATCGTATCGCTTAAGGACAACTTAGGTATCAAATAAAAGGACATGCCGCACAAGGACATGTTATCTATCAGACTAAAGGTTGAAAGACACCTAAACAATGGAACAAACCTGATGCCACTACGACCACTAGTGTAGGAGACATAAGTAAAATGAAAGACTATTACAACACATGTACAATGATCAAACTCTGATCCCTCTACGGAATCTAGCTTAAAGATATCAGTAAAAGAAATTTGAGATTTTGTTTTCATTGTTAAAGTAAAATATTGTATTGCTTAAGGACAACTTAGGTATCAAATAAAAGGACATGCCGCACAAGGTCATATCAGACACACCTATCAGACTAGAGGCGGAAATACACCTTAAAAATGGTGCAAACCTGAAGCCACTACAACCACTACCATAAGAGATATAAGTAAAAGAAGTAAAAGATTTCGTTTTTATTATAAAATTGGAAAATCATGAAGCTTAAGGACAACCTAGGTATGAAACGAAAGAACATCCGCACAAACACAAATTATAATTCAAATGAGAGACTGAAGAAACACCTTTAAAATGATAAATTTTCACCCATCGAGGACCTTCAGCTTAGGAGATATAAGCAAAAGAAGTTGAGGATTTTGTTTTCATTGTAAAATTGGAAAATCACATGAAAAACTTAAGAAACACCTTTACAATGATCCACTTCCGAACACTCTAGGGCCAGAAGCTTAGGAAATATCAGCAAAAGAAGTTGAGGATTTTGTTTTCATTGTAAAATTGGTAAATTGTATCGCTTAAGGACAACTTAGGTATCAAATGAAAGGACTTCCGCACAAAGACAAATTATAATTCAAATGAGAGCCTGAAGAAACACCTTTAAAATGATAAGTTTTGACCCAACTTGGACCTTCAGCTTAGGAGATATAAGCAAAAGAAGTTGAGGATTTTGTTTTCATTGTAAAATTGGAAAATCACATGAAAAACTTAAGAAACACATTTACAATGATCCACTTCCGAACACTCTAGGGCCAGAAGCTTAGGAGATATTAGCAAAAGAAGTTGGGGATTTTGTTTTCATTGTACAATTGGAAAATTGTATCGCTTAAGGACAACTTAGATATCAAATGAAAGGACGTTCGCACAAAGACAAATTATAATTCAAATGAGAGGCTGAAGAAACACCTTTATAATGATAAGTTTTGACCCAACTTGGACCTTCAGCTTAGGAGATATAAGCAAAAGAAGTTGAGGATTTTGTTTTCATTGTAAAATTGGAAAATCACATGAAAAACTTAAGAAACACCTTTACAATGATCCACTTCCGAACACTCTAGGGCCAGAAGCTTAGGAGATATCAGCAAAAGAAGTTGAGGATTTTGTTTTCATTGTAAAATTGGAAAAGCGTGTGGTTTAAGGACAACTTATGTATTAAATAATAACACGTATTGTACAATGCCAATTTATTTATAAAATGAAAGGCTGAAAAAACACCTTTACATGGATCCACTTCCGAACAAACTAGGGCCACAAGCTTAGAAGATATCAGCAAAAGAAGTTGAAGATTTTGTTCTCATTGTAAAATTGGAAAATTGTATCGCTTAAGGACAACTTAGGTATCAAATGAAAGGACTTCCGCACAAAGACAAATTATAATTCAAATGAGAGGCTGAAGAAACACCTTTAAAATGATCAATTTTGATCCAACTTGGACCTTCAGCTTAGGAGATATAAGAAAAAGAAGTTGAGGATTTTGTTTTCATTGTAAAATTGGAAAAGCGTGTGGTTTAAGAACAACTTATGTATTAAATAATAACACGTATTGTACAATGACAAGTTATTTATAAAATGAAAGGCAGAAAAAACACCTTAACAAGGATCCACTTCCGAACAAACTAAGGCCACGAGCTTAGAAGATATCAGCAAAATAAATTAAAGATTTTGTTTTCATTGTAAAATTAGAATATCGTTTCGCTTAAGGACAACTTAGGTATCAAATAAAAGGACATGCCGCACAAGGACATGTTATCTATCAGACTAGAGGTTGAAAGACACCAAAACAATGGAACAAACCTGACGCCACTACGACCACTAGTATAGGAGACATAAGTAAAATAAAAGACTATTACAACACATGTACAATGATCAAACTCTGACCCCTCTACGGAATCGAGCTTGGGAGATATCAGCAAAAGAAATTAAGGATTTTGTTCTCATTGTAAAATTGGAAAATTGTATCGCTTATGGACAACTAAGGTATCAAATGAAAGGACGTTCGCACAAAGACAAATTATAATTCAAATGAGAGGCTGAAGAAACGACTTTAAAATGATAAGTTTTGACCCAACTTGGACCTTCAGCTTAGGAGATATCAGCAAAAGAAGTTGAGGATTTTTTTTTTCATTGTAAAATTGGAAAAGCGTGTGGTTTTAGGACAACTTATGTATTAAATAATAACATGTATTGTACAATGACAAGTTATATATAAAATGAAAGGCTGAAAAAAAACCTTTACATGGATTCACTTCCAAACAAACTAGGGCCACAAGCTTAGAAGATATCAGCAAAAGAATTTAAGGATTTCGTTCTCATTGTAAAATTGGAAAATCCTGTCGCTTAAGGACAACTTAGGTATCAAACGATAGAACATCCCCACTATGACAAATTATAAATCAAATGAAACACTTAAGAAACACCTATACAACGATCAATTTCTGACCCCACTTCTGCCTCTACCATAGGAGATTTCAGCAAAATAATTAAAGGATTTTGTTTTCATTTTTTAATTTAGAAAACCCTGTTGCTTAAGGACAACTTAGGTATCAAACGAAAGAACATCCGCAAAAAGATAAATTATAAATCACATGAAAAACTTAAAAAACATCTTTACAACGATCCACTTCCGAACACTCTAGGACCAGAAGTTTAGGAGATATCAGCAAAAGAACATAAGGATTTTGTTTTCATTGTAAAATTGGAAAAGCGTGTGGTTTAAGACAACTTATGTATTAAATAATAACACATATTGTACAATGACAAGTTATTTATAAAATTAAACGCAGAAAAAACACTTTAACAAGGATCCACTTCCGAACAAACTAGGGCCACGAGCTTAGAAGATATCAGCAAAATAAATTGAAGATTTTGTTTTCATTGTAAAATTAGAATATCGTATCGCTTAAGGACAACTTAGGTATCAAATAAGAGGACATGCCGCACAAGAACATATTATCTATTAGACTAGAGTTTGATAGACACCTAAACAATGGAACAAACCTGACGCCACTACGCCCACTAGTAAAGGAGACGTAAGTAAAATAAAAGACTATTACAACACATGTACAATGATCAAACTCTGACCCCTCTACGGAATCTAGCTTAGGAGATATCAGTAAAAGAATTTTAAGATTTTGTTTTCATTGTTAAAGTGGAATATTGTATTGCTTAAGGACAACTTAGGTATCAAATAAAAGGACATGCCGCACAAGGACATTTCAGACATACCTATCAGACTAGAGGCGGAAATACACCTTAAAAATGGTGCAAACCTGAAGCCACTACAACCACTACCATAGGAGATATAAGTAAAAGAAGTTGAAGATTTCGTTTTTATTATAAAAATGGAAAATCGTGAAGCTTAAGGACAGTCTACGTATGAAACAAAAGAACATCCGCACAAACACAAATTATAATTCAAATGAGAGACTGAAGAAACACCTTTAAAATGATAAATTTTCACCCATCGAGTACCTTCAGCTTAGGAGATATAAGCAAAAGAAGTTGAGGATTTTGTTTTCATTGTAAAATTGGAAAATCACATGAAAAACTTAAGAAACACCTTTACAATGATCCACTTCCGAACACTCTAGGGCCACAAGCTTAGGAAATATCAGCAAAAGAAGTTGAGGATTTTGTTTTCATTGTAAAATTGGTAAATTGTATCGCTTAAGGACAACTTAGGTATCAAATGAAAGGACTTCCGCACAAAGACAAATTATAATTCAAATGAGAGCCTGAAGAAACACCTTTAAAATGATAAATTTTCACCCATCGAGGACCTTCAGCTTAGGAGATATAAGCAAAAGAAGTTGAGGATTTTGTTTTCATTGTAAAATTGGAAAATCACATGAAAAACTTAAGAAACACCTTTACAATGATCCACTTCCGAACACTCTAGGGCCAGAAGCTTAGAAAATATCAGCAAAAGAAGTTGAGGATTTTGTTTTCCTTGTAAAAGTGGAAAATCCTGTCGCTTAAGGACAACTTAGGTATCTAATTAAAGTGATGCCACACTATGACAAATTATAAATCAAATGAAACACTTAAGAAAGACCTTTACAACGATCAATTTCTGACCCCACTTCTGCCTCTATCATAGGAGATTTCAGCAAAATAAGTTAAGGATTCTGTATTAATTTTTAAATTTAGAAAACCCTTTTGTTTAAGGACAATTTAGGTATCAAACGAAAGAACATCCGCACAAAGACAAATTATAAATCACAAGAAAAACATAAGAAACACATTTACAAGGATCCACTTCCGAACACTCTAGGGCCACAAGCTTAGAAGATATCAGCAAAAGAAGTTGAGGATTTTGTTTTCATTGTAAAATTGGAAACGCGTGTGGTTTAAGGACAACTTATGTATTAAATAATAACACATATTATACAATGACAAGTTATTTATAAAATGAAAGGCTGAAAAACACCTTTACAAGGATCCACTTCCGAACACTTTAGGGCCACAAGCTTAGGAGATATAAGCAAAAGAAGTTGATGATTTTGTTTTCATTGTAAAATTGGAAAATCGTGTCGCTTAAGGACAACTTAGGTATCAAATGAAAGTGCATGCCGCAAAATGACAAATTATAAATCATATTAAAGTCTGAAGAAACACCTTTACAAGGATCAATTTCTGACCACACTACTGCCTCCTGGATAGGAAATATCAGCAAAATAAGTTAATGATTTTTTTTTCATTGTAAAATTGGAAAATCCTGTCGCTTAAGGACAACTTTGGTATCAAAATAAAGAACATCCGCACAAAGACATATTAAAAATCACATGAAAAACCGAAAAAAACCTTTACAAGATTTACAAGGATCCACTTCTGAACAAACTAGGGCCACAAGCTTAGAAGATATCAGTAAAAGAAATATAAAATTTTGTTTTCATTGTAAAATTAAAAAATTGTATCGCTTAAGGAACACCTAGGTATTGAACAAAAGGACATGCCGCCCAGTGACAAGTTATATATCAAATGAAAGACTAAAAACTACCTTTACAATGGTATATTTCTAACACCACTAGTGCCACTAGCTTAGGAGATATAAGCAAAATGAGTAAAGATTTTGTTTTCGTTTGAAAATTGGAGAATCGTGTCGTTTACCGAAAATTTAGGTATCAAATAAAAGGACATGCCGCACAATAAAAAGTTATGTATCATATGAAAGGTTGACAAAACACATTTAAAATTTTATTTTTTGACCCATCTAGGGCCTCTAGGTTAGGATATTTCTAGCTTAGAAGATATAAAGCTTAGGAGATATAAGCAAAAAAGTTCAAGATTTTATTATATTTGTAAAAGGGTATTACTTAAGGACAACTTAGATATCAAACAAAAGGCATGCCGCACAAGTTATATATCAAATGAAAGGTTGAAAACACCTTAACAAATTTTTATTTCTGAACAATCTAGGGCCACTAGCTTAGAAGATATATGCAAAATAAATTGAAGATTTTGTTTTCATTGTAAAATTAGATAATCGTATCGCTTAAGGACAACTTAGGTATCAAATAAAAGGACATGCCGCACAAGGACATGTTATCTATCAGACTAAAGGTTGAAAGACACCTAAACAATGGAACAAACCTGATGCCACTACGACCACTAGTATAGGAGACATAAGTAAAATCCCACCCGGCACATATTTCTCTAAAAACGAATGTTCGTCTCTTACGAACTTTTATCGAATGTAAATTTCGTATTTTTGTCGATATGGCGCACAATTTACGAAGAATATACAAGTTTGCATTCAGAGTTGCCGTCGCCCTACATAAATCCACTTTTTATAATGATTTTTTAAAAGTCATGGCAACCACGTATCGTGAAAAAAGAAAAATAATGACGTTTACATTAAATCAAAAAGTGTGGTTATGAAGAAGTGTTAAATGAAAAAAAGTTCAATTGGTGTGCTTAAGCTTATAATAAATTCAATTCAATTCAATTGGTGTGCTTATAATTATAATTACAAATTTGAATACAAAGTGGATAAAAGTGAAGGGTAAAAAAGTAATTTAATTTTAAAAAAGAAACAAAAAAAGTAAACAAAAAATGCAGCGGTACAAAATTGGAGCTGAATGCAAGCATGCACTCCAAGCTCTTTTTAGTAGAGAAACTGCTTCAAGAGCAGCTTCTAATTTGGAAAGCTGTTTGGAGCCCGCGGTGGAAATGCACAATCCAGACTGCTCTTTGGAGAGTGCAATGGATGTGCACAATCCAGACTGCAGCAGCGCGACTACGGCAGACTGGATGGAGTGCACAAAAGAAAACTTAGCAGAGGACGAATATTTTCAGGACTGCAACAGCGCTCCTACGGCAGGTTTCATGGACGAGCCATACATCGATAGTGTGGCAGAAGAGGAAACGAATGCAGATAAGTTAAATTTGCAGATCGCTAAATGGTTTTCTGCTAATAATATCAGCCGAAGAGCTGCAAATGAACTTCTTTCCATTCTTGGGAAAAGTATTCCTTCTTTACCCCAGGATGTTAGGGCATTAAAAAAAACACCACGATTTGTCCCAAAAGCTTTACTGCAAGGGGGTGAATATGTGCATTATGGCATAAAGGACTCGTTGACAGATTTTTTTGGAAAAGTAGAATATAGTGGTAGTGAAATATTTTTAAATATAAATGTCGATGGCCTTCCGATTTTTAAAAGCTCATCGCAGCAAGCGTGGCCTATTTTAATAAACATCAACGGGACAAAAGAAGTTTTTGTAGCTGGTGTTTTTGTGGGAACATCTAAACCTGCAGATGCCGACGAGTTTCTTAAAGAATTTGTTGATGAAATGAAGGACTTGATTAGTGAAGGAATGAATTTTAAAGACAAATTTTATAAATTCATGTGTAGGGCCTTCGTGTGCGATGCTCCTGCTCGTGCATACATATTGGGAGTCAAAAGCCATTCCGGGTATTTTTCTTGCACAAAGTGTACTCAAAGGGGTGAGCGTTTGCAAAATAGGATAATTTTCAAGTTTAACAACTCTTGCGAATTGCGAAATAATACTGATTTTCGCAATAGAGTTGAAATCACCCATCACAACAAGCAGAACCCCATAGTATTGGAGGAATTACCAATAGACATGGTCGAACAGTTTCCTCTCGACTACATGCACGTTGTTTGCTTAGGTGTAACAAAAACTCTGTTAGTAGCACTAGTTAAAACAAGAGGACATGCTTTTTCTTTGAGTCGGGATAAAATAGATTCCATAAATAACAAATTAATTGGTATTAGAAAGGAAACTCCTAGCGAGTTTAATAGAAAGCCCAGATCATTAAAAGAGTTAGACCGATACAAAGCTACAGAGCTGCGTACATTTTTGCTTTATACGGGATTAGTTATTTTTAAAGAAACTTTAGATGAGCACAGATATAATCACTTCATTCTTTTAAGCATAGCAGTTCGATTACTGCTCCACACAGAATACTGTTCAACTCAAAATGATCTTGCAAGTGCAATGCTACAAGATTTTATTAAAGATGTACCAAGTCTTTATTCTTTTACAATGCTTACTTACAATTTTCATTGTTTAATGCATTTAGGTGGTGATGCAAAACGGTTTGGTTCTTTAGAAACTGTTAGCGCTTTCAAGTTTGAAAATTTTTTGGGTCAAATGAAAAAATTAGTAAAAAGAGGAGATGATATAGTTGCCCAAATTTATAAAAGACTTGTTGAGCGGAGTACCCTTGGAATTTTTCAAAACGAATCAGTTTCTACCATCAATAAAGTGTTCTATAAAAATCATATTCCAGTAAAAATTCGTTTTAATAGCTTATACTTTGGTCTCAACTGCGCGGATTCTTTTTATTTTGTAAAAGAATCCAGTATTAAAATTTTTAAGATATTTAAAATTGAAGAAAACCAATCCAGTTTCTTTTTACATAGTAATGAAATTTTGAACCTTAGAGACTACTTTGTACATCCTATAAGGTCATCTTTAGTCGGAATTTTCTATTCTGAAGCATTAAACGTTAACCGAATCCCTACAAAACATACAGCTGCATCTATTTCTGGAAAAAATTTTCATATATCGGATCATAGTTCACACATTTTTATCCCACTGATTTAGAGTTGACAATATCTTTCTGTATAGGTACTGTGGTTAATTTTGTTTATTAACTTTTTTTCCTTTTTAGTTATATGTATATTACAATAATTTTATTATTACAACAATATTAAATTATATTTACTCTTCGTTAATATCATGGTTGAATAAATAAGGTGGTCTTGGGGCTGATCGTACTCTCTTTTCAGTGCCAAAATCAATTCAAAGCAACAACAACAACTTCATCGGCTTTACATGTTATCAAATTTCGTTTTCAGATTTTGTATGAACTATCAACTTCGATTTGAGATTTATGGGTTAACTCGCTCTCACCCATGCGACAACCTTATTTATTTAACAATGGTTAATATTTTTTCCAAATTGAAATTGAAAATTTTCTATTTCTTAGTTTTAATTCTTTTTTTGTTTTAGTTTTGTAGTCAGTAAGTCTTAAGTAATTGTCCCAGTCCGTCTGCGTTCGTAATCTCTATCCCACATACACACATCACCATGAAACGATCTTCTCAGCCACAACAGCCACAAGTCCCGCAGCAATCCAAACATGTATTTGTTCAAAAACAACCTACTCAAAATGAAGATATAAAAGCATCTCTACAAGGTAACAAAAAATATTGCTTTCCCTGAATGTATTGAATTATATAACTTTTTCGCTTTAATTTAAGGTCTTACTGATCGCTTATCAAAAATGGAAGAAAATACTACACTGCTCCTGAGCCGAATTTTAAACGAAGTCATAGAACTCCGAAAGGAAAACTCACTTCTTAAAGCTAAAGTTCTACAAATCGAGAACAAGGAATCCATTTTACCTCACAAGCCCTTTGAAAACATAGAAGATTTCAAAAACTTCGAGAAGGATATTCAAATAGTTTCCGAAAAGCACTCTCTTCTAGTAATAACATAGTGCAACATCAAAAATGTGGCAGCCTTAATTTCAACGAAAAGCCTTCGACATCCAGAGCTTTTAATCTTAAAAGATTTTTACTTGTTTTATTTTTTAAAAAAAGTCAAGAAAATAATGGTTATTTTTTTACCGATTTTTTTTTTCGGTCCAAAATAAAAGTAAAAATATTGACTTATTTTTCCGGTCAAAAATATAAGTTAAAATTTGACTTTTATTTTTTCGGTCAAAGTTCTCTTATGTGTGGCGATTCCGACAAACAACAGTGACAGGGAACGCAATGTGTAGTGATAAGCAAAACAAAGGTAGAGGATGGTAGAATGAATAGAATTAATACCTTTGTTATGTTTGTACAGCTTTTAACCGGAAAAGTAAAAGTCAAATTTCAACTTTTATTTTTGACCGAAAAAAAAATCGATAAAAAAATAACTATTATTTTTTGACTTTTTTTAAAAAATAAAACAAATAAAAAGCTTTCAAGATTATTATTCTTTAGCTAACAAGCATCGCACTGCTTTATTCAAATATCGAATAGACAAATTCGTTCTGCCTGATTTTTTTAATAGTAATTTCGAAAATAACTGTTATTTTTGGTCCCTGTTTTAAAAATGTACACCTTTACTGATAAAAAGGAAAACTCTTAAAGTCGATATAAAATATGGCCTGCATACAATTTGAGGTTGCCACAAAAAGAAAAAGCTTCGAAATGTGCCACAATGCAACTAGTTAACAACTTATTTAATATTAAAATCGAACAATTTTTTAACATTATTACAGGTTTCCGAATTTCGAAAAATTAATTGCAACAGTTCGGACAAATTTGTTCGTATATGCTGGCGAAAAATTTTTGTCGACGAAGTTGCTGAGCATTACTCATGGAGAGGAACTGCTTCGAAGGAAAGCATTCGTGGTTTGTCCTTAACGCTAGCTATAAGGAGTAATTATTTAAATGTTGAAATTATGCGCTAAAACAGAAATAAAGGTTTTAAATTTTTATCATTTCAGGTGCATACAGGCAAAAGTTTTCATTAGGTGATGAAGACTTTGACAAAACGTCTCAGAAGTTTTTCCAATATGCGCATGATCAGATAATTAAACTTCAAAAATATGAGTCAAAAAAAGGGGAAGTGGATCAATTTTCATAATATTATCATCATTTATACATTCATTCATCAATCGTACATTGTTCATTCTTTTTTGAAACCATTACACCATTAATTTAGTATTATTCATAAATTATTAATTCGTTTTTAATCATTAATTATTAATTCATCTCATTCATTCAATTCATTCATTCAATTCATTAAATTCCATTCATTCATTAACTCATTCACTTAAAAATAACATGCTTTTAATCAGAATTTATTCATTAGTTTATTCATTCTCTATTAAATCACTATTTATTCATTAATTCTCTTTAAATTCACTATTACTTTTTTATTATTATTTTCATTTATTTTTACTATTGATATTTAGTTATTATTTTATTTTTTATTAATTATTAATTATTCCATACAATTTTCATTCTTGTATTACTTCTTCCTTAATTTTAAACTTATGCATTTATTTCAATTGATTCTTTATTAACGCAATAAATTAGTATTTGTTAATTCATGCATGATTTAATTTTCTTTTTATCCAATCAATCATTTACTCACTCATTAATTTAAATTCATTATTATTTCGTTTATTTAATTCCTTTATTTAAGCATTCATTTATTTATATATGAAATGTAAATATAAAATGTATATTAAAAAAAAAACAATGAAATATTAAAAACGTTTCAATTCAATAAAAAAATTAGATAATATATTTCTTAAATTTGAAGACTTCGTAAATTGCTTCTTTTTCAGAACATAAACGAACACTCGTTTTCGAGTAAATATTACTGCGCCAAATAGATCGTTTTCGATTCGTATGAGATTAAAAAAAACGATAATTTCCTTCGATAATTTTACATAAAATCTATCGCGGACGATATCGTAAATGGCTTCTTTTTAGAAGCATTAACGAACACTCGTTTTCGAGTAAATATTACTGCGTCAAATAGATCGTTTTCGATTCGTTTAAGATTAAAAATACGATTATTTCCTTCGTTTATTTTACATAAAATATATCGCTTACGACATCGTAAACGGGTTCTTTTTCGATACAAAAGCATCACTCGCTTACGAACTGTCCGTTAAGAACGCCAAACGGATCGTTATCGAATCTTTAACGAGTTCGAACACGATAGTTTTCTTCGCTAATTCTTCGAGAAATTTACATTTTTCGATATCGAAATTGGACTTTGTGCCGGGAGGGATGAAAGACTATTACAACACATGTACAATGATCAAACTCTGATCCCTCTACGGAATCTAGCTTAGGAGATATCAGTAAAATAAATTTGAGATTTTGTTTTCATTGTTAAAGTAAAATATTGTATTGCTTAAGGACAACTTAGGTATCAAATAAAAGGATATGCCGCACAAGGTCATATCAGACACACCTATCAGACTAGAGGCGGAAATACACCTTAAAAATGATGCAAACCTGAAGCCACTACAACCACTACCATAAGAGATATAAGTAAAAGAAGTAAAAGATTTCGTTTTTATTATAAAATTGGAAAATCGTGAAGGTTAAGGGCAACCTAGGTTTGAAACGAAAGAACATCCGCACAAACACAAATTATAATTCAAATGAGAGACTGAAGAAACACCTTTAAAATGATAAATTTTCACCCATCGAGGACCTTCAGCTTAGGAGATATAAGCAAAAGAAGTTGAGGATTTTGTTTTCATTGTAAAATTGGAAAATCACATGAAAAACTTAAGAAACACCTTTACAATGATCCACTTCCGAACACTCTAGGGCCAGAAGCTTAGGAAATATCAGCAAAAGAAGTTGAGGATTTTGTTTTCATTGTAAAATTGGAAAATCACATGAAAAACTTAAGAAACACCTTTACAATGATCCACTTCCGAACACTCTAGGGCCAGAAGCTTAGGAGATATTAGCAAAAGAAGTTGGGGATTTTGTTTTCATCGTACAATTGGAAAATTGTATCGCTTAAGGACAACTTAGATATCAAATGAAAGGACGTTCGCACAAAGACAAATTATAATTCAAATGAGAGGCTGAAGAAACATCTTTATAATGATAAGTTTTGACCCAACTTGGACCTTCAGCTTAGGAGATATAAGCAAAAGAAGTTGAGGATTTTGTTTTCATTGTAAAATTGGAAAATCACATGAAAAACTTAAGAAACACCTTTACAATGATCCACTTCCGAACACTCTAGGGCCAGAAGCTTAGGAGATATCAGCAAAAGAAGTTGAGGATTTTGTTTTCATTGTAAAATTGGAAAAGCGTGTGGTTTAAGGACAACTTATGTATTAAATAATAACACGTATTGTACAATGCCAATTTATTTATAAAATGAAAGGCTGAAAAAACACCTTTACATGGATCCACTTCCGAACAAACTAGGGCCACAAGCTTAGAAGATATCAGCAAAAGAAGTTGAAGATTTTGTTCTCATTGTAAAATTGGAAAATTGTATCGCTTAAGGACAACTTAGGTATCAAATGAAAGGACTTCCGCACAAAGACAAATTATAATTCAAATGAGAGGCTGAAGAAACACCTTTAAAATGATCAATTTTGACCCAACTTGGACCTTCAGCTTAGGAGATATAAGCAAAAGAAGTTGAGGATTTTGTTTTCATTGTAAAATTGGAAAAGCGTGTGGTTTAAGAACAACTTATGTATTAAACTAGGTGGTACCCGACGCGTTGCTGTCGTAGCAAAAAAGATATCTATATCTGAATCTCAAACTCATTCTCAATCTCAATCTCAATCTCAATCTCAATCTCAACCTCAATCTTAATCTCAATCTCAATCTCTATTTCTATTTTTATTTTTATTTCTATTTCTTTTTCTATCTCTATCTCTATTTCTATTTCTATCTCTATCTCTATCTCTATCTCTATCTCTATCTCTATCTCTATCTCTATCTCTATCTCTATCTCTATCTCTATCTCTATCTCTATCTCTATCTCTATCTCTATCTCTATCTCTATCTCTATCTCTATCTCTATCTCTATCTCTATCTCTATCTCTATCTCTATCTCTATCTCTATCTCTATCTCTATCTCTATCTCTATCTCTATCTCTATCTCTATCTCTATCTCTATCTCTATCTCTATCTCTATCTCTATCTCTATCTCTATCTCTATCTCTATCTCTATCTCTATCTCTATCTCTATCTCTATCTCTATCTCTATCTCTATCTCTATCTCTATCTCTATCTCTATCTCTATCTCTATCTCTATCTCTATCTCTATCTCTATCTCTATCTCTATCTCTATCTCTATCTCTATCTCTATCTCTATCTCTATCTCTATCTCTATCTCTATCTCTATCTCTATCTCTATCTCTATCTCTATCTCTATCTCTATCTCTATCTCTATCTCTATCTTTATCTTTATCTCTATCTCTATCTCTATCCATATCTCTATCTCTATCTCTATCTCTATCTCTATCTCTATTTCTATCTCTATCTCTATCTCTATCTCTATCCCTATCTCTATCTCTATCTCTATCTCTATCTCTATCTCTATCTCTATCTCTATCTCTATCTCTATCTCTATCTCTATCTCTATCTCTATCTCTATCTCTATCTCTATCTCTATCTCTATCTCTATCTCTATCTCTATCTCTATCTCTATCTCTATCTCTATCTCTATCTCTATCTCTATCTCTATCTCTATCTCTATCTCTATCTCTATCTCTATCTCTATCTCTATCTCTTTCTCTATCTCTATCTCTATCTCTATCTCTATCTCTATCTCTATCTCTATCTCTATCTCTATCTCTATCTCTATCTCTATCTCTATCTCTATCTTTATCTCTATCTCTAACTCTATCTCTATCTCTATCTCTATCTCTATCTCTATCTCTATTTCTATCTATATCTATATCTCTATCTCTATCTCTATCTCTATCTCTATCTCTATCTCTATCTCTATCTCTTTCTCTATCTCTATCTCTATCTTTATCTCTATCTCTATCTTTATCTCTAACTCTATCTCTATCTCTATCTCTATCTCTATCTCTATCTCTATCTCTATCTCTATCTCTATCTCTATCTCTATCTCTATCTCTATCTTTATCTCTATCTCTATCTCTATCTTTATCTCTATCTTTATCTCTATCTTTATCTCTATCTCTATCTCTATCTCTATCTCTATCTCTATCTCTATCTCTATCTCTATCTCTATCTCTATCTCTATCTCTATCTCTATCTCTATCTCTATCTCTATCTCTATCTCTATCTCTATCTCTATCTCTATCTCTATCTCTATCTCTATCTCTATCTCTATCTCTATCTCTATCTCTATCTCTATCTCTATCTCTATCTCTATCTCTATCTCTATCTCTATCTCTATCTCTATCTCTATCTCTATCTCTATCTCTATCTCTATCTCTATCTCTATCTCTATCTCTATCTCTATCTCTATCTCTATCTCTATCTCTATCTCTATCTCTATCTCTATATCTATCTCTATCTCTATCTCTATCTCTATCTCTATCTCTATCTCTATCTCTATCTCTATCTCTATCTCTATCTCTATCTCTATCTCTATCTCTATCTCTATCTCTATCTCTATCTCTATCTCTATCTCTATCTCTATCTCTATCTCTATCTCTATCTCTATCTCTATCTCTATCTCTATCTCTATCTCTATCTCTATCTCTATCTCTATCTCTATCTCTATCTCTATCTCTATCTCTATCTCTATCTCTATCTCTATCTCTATCTCTATCTCTATCTCTATCTCTATCTCTATCTCTATCTCTATCTCTATCTCTATCTCTATCTCTATCTCTATCTCTATCTCTATCTCTATCTCTATCTCTATCTGTATCTCTATCTCTATCTCTATCTCTATCTCTATCTCTATCTCTATCTCTATCTCTATCTCTATCTCTATCTCTATCTCTATCTCTATCTCTATCTCTATCTCTATCTCTATCTCTATCTCTATCTCTATCTCTATCTCCATCTCTATCTCTTTCTCTATCTCTATCTCTATCTCTTTCTCTTAATGGAACGACTCGTGTAAATTGATAACCAAATTTCGAGGCTATGTTACTTATAATTCCAAAGTTATTCGATATCACAAATTTGGCTTGTATGGGCGGAGCCACACCCCCTTGTTCAATGACGTCTTAGTTTTCTAGTTGATGGATATCACCCAATAGTAATTCCATACTGAATTTCGTTGTTATACGACGTTTAGTTCCAAAGCTATCTGATATCAAAAATTTAAAGTGTATGGGCGGGGCCACACCCCCTTTTCCAAAGCCCATCCCAGTTTTATAGTAGAAATATATCACCAATTAGCAACTCCATACTGAATTTCACTATTATACGGCATTTAGTTCCAAAGCTATTCGATATCATAAATTTGAATAGTATGGGTGGTGCCACACCCCCTTTTTCAATGCTTGCTCAATTTTGCTAGTCGAAGGACGCGACTAAATAGTACGCTCCTACCAAGTTTCATTGATGTGTGACTTATAGCTTGAAAGTTATACCGAAAATTTGGTCTGCTGAAAAAGTGCCACGCCCCACATTCAACGCCCATAAAATTTTACCTGTGGAACGGCTCTTGTAAATTGAGGTAGAACACCGAATTCCGATGCTATTCGACCTATAATTTACGAGCTATTCGCTACCGTAGATTTGGATTGTATGGGAGGTACCACGCCCCCTTGTCCAATGTTCCGTAAATTTTTCCCAAAACCTTCGCTGAACAATTACAAACAAACTAACAGAAGAAAGTATCAAATTTGGTCCAGTAGTTTTCAAGTTTTAAGTGGTCGAACGAACCAAGATTCATTTTTATATACCTACTATGTTTTTGCTTGCCTCTATCTTTTTTTCACGTCACCACGCATAGCGTACGACAAAAAATAAACAAAAACAAAATACATTGCCATTCTTTGTTGCTATCCATAGCACACACACGCTCGAGCATATGTAGGCAAAACAAAAACAAATCACATTGCTATTCTCACCAAAGCAATACTCACTGTAGGATGGGAGAGTAAAATATTGGAACACTCGCATCGTGTCGATGTGCCGCACACTGCTTTATTTTTCACTACACCAACAACAATTTTTATACGCTATGAGTCGTTCATGTCCGTTTGTGCTTGCAGGTGAATTTTACTTAGGATTTTGAAAGCCATCAATCTCCTTTTCTAATAAACTTTTTAATAATTTTTTTGGCCTAAAACCTTCACCAGGTCGAGAGCTTTTTATTTTAAAAAATTTCATGAAAAACGGCCGGGCCTTTCTCAAGATTGTTCCGAACATAAAAAAGGCACTTCAAAATATAATATTAGTATAGATAATAACACGTATTGTACAATGACAAGTTATTTATAAAATGAAAGGCAGAAAAAACACCTTAACAAGGATCCACTTCCGAACAAACTAAGGCCACGAGCTTAGAAGATATCAGCAAAATAAATTAAAGATTTTGTTTTCATTGTAAAATTAGAATATCGTTTCGCTTAAGGACAACTTAGGTATCAAATAAAAGGACATGCCGCACAAGGACATGTTATCTATCAGACTAGAGGTTGAAAGACACCTAAACAATGGAACAAACCTGACGCCACTACGACCACTAGTATAGGAGACATAAGTAAAATAAAAGACTATTACAACACATGTACAATGATCAAACTCTGACCCCTCTACGGAATCGAGCTTAGGAGATATCAGCAAAAGAAATTAAGGATTTTGTTCTCATTGTAAAATTGGAAAATTGTATCGCTTATGGACAACTTAGGTATCAAATGAAAGGACGTTCGCACAAAGACAAATTATAATTCAAATGAGAGGCTGAAGAAACGACTTTAAAATTATAAGTTTTGACCCAACTTGGACCTTCAGCTTAGGAGATATCAGCAAAAGAAGTTGAGGATTTTGTTTTCATTGTAAAATTGGAAAAGCGTGTGGTTTTAGGACAACTTATGTATTAAATAATAACAAGTATTGTACAATGACAAGTTATATATAAAACTAGCTGACCCGGCGAACGTTGTTTTGCCCATACTTAATATTCGATGTTTTTACTTTTTCAATAGATGACGGTGTAGTTTTGAAAGACAAACACAATTACCAAATTTTAGTCTATTATGACCAAACCCGATTGAAATATAGTATTTTCATATATTTGTGGGTGGTAAAACATATTTTTAGTACAGTTTCCGACAGCAAGCAAACAAAATAAATTAGTATAATAATATAAAAATTTATTTTTAATACCAAATTTTCTATACCAATAATACCAGCAAAATCTTCTGATATATAGAGTTTTTATTGATTTGTAGGCAGTAAAAGGGGAGTTTGGTAACCAAGTTTTAGTACAGTTGCCGACAGTGAGCATAAAAACTAAACTCCAAAATTGTAGCCTAATACGGCGAAACCATCGGAAATATAGAATTTTTATTGATTTGGGGGCGGTGAAATGAGGTTTGGCAACCAATTTTTAGTACAGTTACCGACAGTGAGCATACAAACTAAATTACGAAATTTTAGTCTAGTATCACCTAAACCTTCCGATATATAGAATTTTCATTAATTTGTGGGCGGTGAAAGGGGGTGTGGCAACCTATTTTTAGTACAGTTTCCGGCAGCAATCAAACAAAATTAATTACCAAATTTAAGTATAATACCCCCAAAATCTTCCGATATATAGAATTTTTATTAATTTGTGGGCGGTAAATGGGAGGTGTGGCAACCCAGTTTTAGTAAAGTTTCCGACAGTGAGCATACAAACTAAATTACCAAATTGTAGTCTAATACGACCAAAATCGTCAGAAATATAGCATTTTTATTGATTTGTGGGTGGTAAAAGAGGGTGTGGCAATTTTTTTTCTACATAGTGTCCTTCCTTGGGGCAATACGAATCCATCAATCTCAAAATTGTAAAAATTGAACGACCCCTTCTTGAGTTATGCGCGCACACACGGACGTCAGTCATTTTTATATATAAGAGAGATAATCAGCGCAAATAATAACAAACTACCTATAATAAATTTAAAATAAATTTAAAAAAATGCATTCTATGGTTTTCTTTCAAAATGCTTATTTTAATAGAAAATGCGAACAACGTCGCATACGGGCAGCTAGTGTTTGGCTATATTTGTTTTTGCTTGCCTCTGTCTTTTTTTCACGTCACCACGCATAGCGTACGACAAAAAAAAAACAAAAACAAAATACATTGCCATTCTCTGTTGCTATCCATAGCACACACACGCTCGGGCATATGTAGGCAAAACAAAAACAAATCACATTGCTATTCTCACCAAAGCAATACTCACTGTAGGATGGGAGAGTAAAATATTGGAACACTCGCATCGTGTCGATGTGCCGCACACTGCTTTATTTTTCACTACAACAACAATTTTTATACGCTATGAGTCGTTCATGTCCGTTTGTGCTTGCAGGTGAATTTTAAAAGCCATGAATCTCCTTTTATAATAAACTTTTTAATAATTTTTTTAGCCTATAACCTTCACCAAGTCGAGAGCTTTTTATTATAAAAAATTTCATGAAAAACGGCCGGGCCTTTCTCAAGATTGTTCCGAACATAAAAAAGGCACTTCAAAATATAATATTAGTATAGATGAAAGGCTGAAAAAAAACCTTTACATGGATTCACTTCCAAACAAACTAGGGCCACAAGCTTAGAAGATATCAGCAAAAGAATTTAAGGATTTCGTTCTCATTGTAAAATTGGAAAATCCTGTCGCTTAAGGACAACTTAGGTATCTAATTAAAGTGATGCCACACTATGACAAATTATAAATCAAATGAAACACTTAAGAAACACCTTTACAACGATCAATTTCTGACCCCACTTCTGCCTCTACCATAGGAGATTTCCGCAAAAAAATTTAAGGATTTTGTTTAAAATTTAAAATTTAGAAAATCCTGTTGCTTAAGGGCAACTTAGGTATCAAACGATAGAACATCCCCACAAAGACAAATTATAAATCACATGAAAAACTTAAGAAACACCTTTACAAGGATCCACTTCCGAACACTCTAGGGCCACAAGCTTAAAAGATATCAGCAAAAGAAGTTGAGGATTTTGTTTTCATTGTAAAATTGGAAAAGCGTGTGGTTTAAGACAACTTATGTATTAAATAATAACACATATTGTACAATGACACGTTATTTATAAAATTAAACGCAGAAAAAACACTTTAACAAGGATCCACTTCCGAACAAACTAGGGCCACGAGCTTAGAAGATATCAGCAAAATAAATTGAAGATTTTGTTTTCATTGTAAAATTAGAATATCGTATCGCTTAAGGACAACTTAGGTATCAAATAAAAGGACATGCCGCACAAGAACATATTATCTATTAGACTAGAGTTTGATAGACACCTAAACAATGGAACAAACCTGACGCCACTACGCCCACTAGTAAAGGAGACGTAAGTAAAATAAAAGACTATTACAACACATGTACAATGATCAAACTCTGACCCCTCTACGGAATCTAGCTTAGGAGATATCAGTAAAAGAATTTTAAGATTTTGTTTTCATTGTTAAAGTGGAATATTGTATTGCTTAAGGACAACTTAGGTATCAAATAAAAGGACATGCCGCACAAGGACATTTCAGACATACCTATCAGACTAGAGGCGGAAATACACCTTAAAAATGGTGCAAACCTGAAGCCACTACAACCACTACCATAGGAGATATACATAGATAAAAGAAGTTGAAGATTTCGTTTTTATTATAAAATTGGAAAATCGTGAAGCTTAAGGACAGTCTAGGTATGAAACAAAAGAACATCCGCACAAACACAAATTATAATTCAAATGTGAGCCTGAAGAAACACCTTTAAAATGATAAATTTTGACCCAACTTGGACCTTCAGCTTAGGAGATATAAGCAAAAGAAGTTGAGGATTTTGTTTTCATTGTAAAATTGGAAAATCACATGAAAAACTTAAGAAACACCTTTTACAATGATCCACTTCCGAACACTCTAGGGCCAGAAGCTTAGGAGATATCAGCAAAAGAAGTTGAGGATTTTGTTTTCATTGTAAAATGGGAAAATTGTATTGCTTAAGGACAACTTAGGTTTCAAATGAAAGGACTTCCGCACAAAGACAAATTATAATTCAAATGAGAGACTGAAGAAACACCTTTAAAATGATAAGTTTTGACCCAACTTGGACCTTCAGCTTAGGAGATATAAGCAAAAGAAGTTGAGGATTTTGTTTTCATTGTAAAATTGGAAAATCACATGAAAAACTTAAGAAACACCTTTTACAATGATCCACTTCCGAACACTCTAGGGCCAGAAGCTTAGGAGATATCAGCAACAGAAGTTGAGGATTTTGTTTTCATTGTAAAATGGGAAAATTGTATCGCTTAAGGACAACTTAGGTTTCAAATGAAAGGACTTCCGCACAAAGACAAATTATAATTCAAATGAGAGGCTGAAGAAACACCTTTAAAATGATAAGTTTTGACCCAACTTGGACCTTCAGCTTAGGAGATATAAGCAAAAGAAGTTGAGGATTTTGTTTTCATTGTAAAATTGGAAAATCACATGAAAAACTTAAGAAACACCTTTACAATGATCCAGGTGTTCCACTTCCGAACACTCTAGGGCCATAAGCTTAGGAGATATCAGCAAAATAAGTTGAGATTTTGTTTTCATTGTAAAATTGGAAAATTGTATCGCTTTTTAAATGTATGTACATTAGGGTGGCCCTTAACTGTATGCGCAATTTTTTTTTTATAAATTGAATATGTGCGGTGCCCTCGTTTGTTTCTTATCATGCCAAAATTATATTCTGAAAATTTCAGGAAAAAATATTAATATTTTAAAAATTTGATTTTATCTGTGTAACTGAAACTCATTTGACAGAATCCATACTGGACTCAGAAGTACAGTTAAATTGTTATAACATGATAAGATGTGATAGCATATCTAATCACACTGGTGGAGTGGCCTTTTACATAAGACACGAATGGCATACTCAAACAATAAAAGTGATTTCAGTTGGAAAAATGATCTGGTGGCTAATAATAAAAGTTAAATTAAAAAATATAAATTTAGTGCTAGTGGCGGTATATAGATCCCCTGATAAGCAAAAATCACCGGAGGGTATTTTTTGCGAATTTTTTAAAACTCAAATGGAAGAATGCGAACTTTTAGGAGATCACGTGATTGTAATGGGTGATTTTAATGTTGACTGGCTCGAAAATAATATACATAAAAGAAAAATTGAACAAGTTATTAATGATAATTCCTTCAGACAAATTGTTACTGAACCAACCAGAAGAACGAGAACCTCATCAACTCTAATAGACTATGTAGTGACTAATAATCCATGTGTTAAAGCAAATGTAAAAAAAGAATTTAGAGTGAGTGACCATGAATCAATTGATATTGATATCAAAATCAACGCACGGAACGAAAATAAAAAAAAAATCATTCAGACTATAAATTATAACCAAGAGACTTTCTTTCGAGAACTAGCTCAAAGAGGCTTTGCAATGGTGAATTATTCTATAAGTTGTAACCAGTCAGCAAATTCTTTTAGTCAGATTCTAAGTGATTCCTTGAATAGAATGATGATTAAAAAGGAAATAACAGGAGGAAATCAGTGTAGTGCTTGGTTTAAATCTAATCTTTATAATTTGAAGAAACAAAAAATTCAATTATACCAACTTGCAGTAAGGACAAACAACTTAAATGATTGGCATAACTACAAATGTTGTAGAAACATATACGTATACGAACTAGCCTTGGCAAAGAACAATTATATAAAAAGGAAGGTGGACGAGGCATATGACCAAAAATCAATGTGGCGAGCAATAAAAACATTAGTCTTAAACGAAGAGAAACATGAAATAAATAAGATTGTGATGAATGGAAGAACTATAATAAACAAACAAGAAATGGCGAACGCTCTTAACAGATTTTTTATAGACAGTGTTGAATGTATAAATGCAAATATTCCGTATGTGAAATATGAAAATCTCCTTGAAAGAAGTGAAAACAGTTTTAAATTTGAGTTGCTAAATCTAAATCGTTTAAAAACTATCATGAAAAATATGAATAATAAAAAAGACTCTAAATTTCTTTCCGTGACGATGATGGTTGACGCGTTTGACATAATTGGACCAACATTTCTGCAGATTATAAACGAATCTTTACGTTCTGGAATATTTCCTGACCGCTGGAAGGAATCAACAGTGGTACCGATTGAGAAAGTGAAAAAGGCTACAACCCCAGAGAATTTTAGACCCATCAATATGTTAACGACAGAAAGCAAAATAATTGAAAAAATTGTTCATTCACAATTAGAAGATTATATGGAAACGCATTCATTGCTCTCTGACTACCAATCTGGCTTTCGGAGAAAACATAGTTGTGAAGCGCTGCTGAATCTCGTTGTTGCTCAGTGGAAGTCGGAAACACAAGACAAAAAAGTCATAGTAGCCGTTTTTCTTGATCTGCAAAGAGCGTTTGAAACAATTGACAGAGATATATTGCTGCATAAACTTTATATGTACGGCATAAGTGGAAACGAACTTAATTGGTTTAAAAGCTATCTTTCGGGAAGAAAACAAAAAACAAAAGTAGGAGAGTACGTTTCTGAACCAGCGACAGTTACTTTGGGTGTACCCCAGGGTGCAGTTTTGGGTACACTTCTTTTCATCATCTACATAAACGACATGGAGAAGGTTCTACATAAATCGAAGATATGCATGTTCGCCGATGATACTCTATTGTATGTCACAGGTTACTCTGTTGAAGAATGCATCAGTCAACTTAACTCTGATTTAGAAAACGTTGGAAAGTACCTTAAAATGAACAAACTTAAACTAAATACAAATAAAACAAAAGCCATTATTTTTAATGGTGACTCTAGCAATAAAATTGTTGTAAACTGTGAAGAAATTGAATACGTAAAAGAAATTAAATACTTGGGTATTATGTTAGACAATCAGTTGAAATTCGATGTACATATTAATTACATATGCAAAAAAATAGCCAAAAAGATTGGATTTTTCCAAAGAATACGCAAGAAAATATCAATTAGTAGTGCAATACAAATATATAATGTCATGATTAAACCACATTTTGAATATTGTTCAACAATTTTGTTTCTAGGATCATTGCAAATGATAGAAAGACTTCAGAAATTGCAAAATAGAGGAATGAGGTGCATCCTAAGATGCAGCCTTTTAACGCATATTAGGTATATGTTAGACATCTTAAACTGGTTGACAATCAACCAAAGAACTATGATGAATGTGATATTATTTATATTTAAAATAAAACATAATTTGCTCCCAAAATATTTAAGTTGTCAGATAGTTTATGTTTCGGATGTACAACCCTATAATTTAAGAAATAATTCAGATTTTAGAGTAGGGTTCTTTTCAACGAGTAGAGCACAAAACAGTTTATGGCATAAGGGTTTAAATTTATTCAACAGTTTGCCCAATAGCTTGAAAAGTGAGGGTAATAGCAATATATTTAAGAGAAATCTTATCATTTATATAAAAAATAATTATATGTAATTAGGATAAAAATATAGATTTTAAGTAAAAAACTGTACTGTTTCTTTAAATAGCTATAAGCTAAATAAATAAATAAATAAATAAATAAAAAAAAAAATTTAGACGTGCCGCAAAACGAAACTTCATTCGAAATACACATTCATATAGGAAAAAATTGTTTTTTTTTTCAACAATAATTAAAATTAAGACAATTTTGTGTGATTTTTTTAATCAACGAAACAGAATATCGCATTAGGCATATAATTTATTTTTCCAACGTGCTATCATTCGTCGAAAACGGTTGACTAATACGAAAATTACAACATTTTTATTATTTTTAAGAAATATTTTTTTTTCCGAAAACAAATGAAATTAATGTAATCATTTTTTTTCCAATCTTTTATTGGCGTATGAGTATAAACATTTCTTTCCAAGGAGATATTATGTGTCGAAATCGGGTAAAAAATGCGGAAACTCAAAATTTTTTGTGGAGCAAAAAACATTTTTAAAACAATACTTTTTTCGAAAATACATATGTAAAATTAATTATTTTGAAAAAAGTTTATGTTTCCAATTATAAATTGTATAAAGTTTGTACGTTCCTAACACAACAATAACAAGAAAAAATAAAATCTTAATCAATAGATTTTTTTTTTTTATTTTTTTTTTTTTTTTATTTAAATTTAACACCGTTTATTATTCATAATTGTTTTACTTTAGTTATTGCTCGTAGGGCCGAAATAAAATTTCACGACTGTATTCTGGATATTTCTTACGATAGTCCCGAATAATCTACATTTAAAAAAGTAAAATCTTTAAATTCTCAATCAAACAATCAGAAATACATATATACTTTTAGGAGATAATCCCGTTAGTTAGTGTTTTTAGTTAGGAGGCTATTAAAATCAGTTATTAATTTAACCGCATGTTAAGCTGTGTCGTTCAGTACTATTAGAGAAGTAATGATTTTCAGAACATCAGTGTAGTCATTTTGAGATTTCCAATCTTCCGAATGTACTTAAAGAAAATCTGTTCCAATTTTGAAACGTTGGGAAAGTTTCATCGATGGTGGTGATAAAAAGTCGACGATATTTTTATTAATAAATGTTTGCATATCTTCTTTGGATAAAAATACTTTCTTTCTGCTATCACTTTCAAACTGGTCATCTTCCTGGATTTTTTTAGCCATGTCAACTTTAATTTCTGTTGTTTCGTCGAACAACACAAAAGGAGGAGAAAAGGTACATTTGTCTACCTGGGTAGTACTAATACTCATGGAATCTGTAATTCATATGATATTTTTCCTGTGCTCTTTCTACATTATAATACTCGTAAGATCTCAAATAACAAAGCTAAACCAATTTTTAATTATTATACAAATCATATTTCTTTCCCGCTTCTTCTCCTCGAGTTTACGCTTCCTATGTTTTTCTTTTTTTTCCCGATTACGTTTGAGCTTCTGCCATGCTCTTCAGACGTCATCAACGTCAATCATGCAACCGGGTCTTCCATTTTCTCTCTGGAGTAGTAAGAACTGGTTGTCTTCCTCTATTCGGATTAGGTGCAGAACGTCCCTGTGTGAAATATCAAATAGATTGTCCAATTCATCGCAGAATAAAGTTCTTTCTGTTGTGCATTTCTGACTTCTTTGTAAATTTTTCGAACATTTGTGCAAATCTAACAACTTTTGAACACATCGATGGGGGAACTCGCAGGTATGCTTGCCTTTTTCCAAAAATCTATGCAAGTTAAGATCACCTTTTATTCAAAAAGTAAATTGTAAATGTAAACAAAATTGTATCTTAAAGATTCAAGAATGGTTTTGTCTTAAGATTCTTTTTTTAAGCTTAAAATTTGTTATGTCAGCAAATATTCTGGCTGATGCAATATTTCATCTTGTCATGAAATACTTTTGTTTATAATAAAGCAATCAAGCCATCCTCACTTTTGTTTATATTAAAAGCCTTTAAATAAGAGAAGAACTGATTTTTACAGATAGGTTTTTAGTCCAGCTAAGCCACTTGAGTTCCTAGAGTGTTTAAGTGAAGTGAATAAAAAATAATAAACTTGTGATGAAATACTTTTCTTTATAATAAAGCGATCAAGCCATCCTAAGTGTTGTTTATATTAAAAGCCTTTAAATAAGAGAAGAACTGATTTTTACAGATATGTTCTTAGTCCAGCTCAGCCACTTGAGTTCATAGAGTGTTTAAGTGAAGTGAATAAAAAATAATAAACTTTTTTAAAAACACAGAAAGTACAAGTGTTTAATTAATTTGCATTCTTCTATAGTAAGACTTGCACTTGAATTCAAAGATAATTTTACTGTTTTTATTTTAAAAAATAATACTTGAAGGACATATATGTTAGAAGGTAACCAGTGTTTTCACTTTTAATAGATTCAATTACATATATTTTTTGTTTTAAATGTAATAAGTTGATCGGTAAAACATAATTGTAGAACGTTAGTTAAAATAATTTTCGAAAAAAATTAATTTTTTTTTTTCGCTCGACAAAATAGTTGTAGTTTTCTCACTTTGTAGCCAATTTCAACGGATGATAGATCGTTTGTGAGATAATGTTATGTTAAATACGATATTATGTTGAGTAGACTAGAAAAGAACATTAAATTGTCTTAATTTTAATTATTGTTGGAAAAAAAAACAGTTTTTTCTAATATAAAGGCATATTTTGAATGAAGTTTCGCTTTGCGGCACGTCTAAATATTAATATTTTTAAAAAATTGGGCGATTTTGCATTTTCGTTGGGTAAAATTGCGTGTTTTGCTTTTGGGCGAAATTTCACCCAAATATGTTGTGCGAAATTTCACTTTTCGTTTTTGGGCGATTTTTCGTTTTTTTTGGGTGATCTTTCGTTTCAATATTAAATAAGAAACGTCAATCAGTTTTTAAAGATAACGGTATTTAAAGTAAAAGCAGCGGTTCTTCTTTTGTTTTTATTTTGTATTTGCATCATTTGCTTAGTCAAGTCAAAGGAAATATTTAGCACCGCGCCCGCGCCACCCGTCGCCCCGCCCTGCTCCCCCCCACCACCTCCGCCGTCATTTTTCTTTTTGAAATTTTTTGATAACCAAAGAAAATTGTTGTTTTGAAAAAGAATCAGTATTTTTCCCTTGTACGAAATGTTTTTATAGATTTTTAAGTATGAGATTATATAAAATTGAAATGAATTAAATTTTTAAATTTAACGCACTTCCTACACAATCAGTGGCTGATCTACATACGGGCTGAAAGGGCTTTAGCCCCTCCCTTGGAGAATTTTTCGTATGGAAAAAAATGAAAAAAGTCCGAAAAGGACGTTTCAGGCCCCCTTTGGCATACAAAAGTGTAGTTTTAGCCCCCCCTTTCGCGAATCCTAGATCCGCCACTGTACACAATTAAGATTGATTAATAACGTAGTAGTGCAATTTAAAAATCAGCTTACCCAGTACCTTTTATCGTTGCAATAATAGTTCTAATAATAGTTTTCGTGCTAATAACAGTGGTTAATAAATAACTATATTAACCTGCAGGCGGCAGGGCATCACCTCAAAGTCGGCCCACATTGCTAGTCCATTGGGAACTTTTTGTATGGAAAAACTTTTCAAAGTATCACAGTTGGACATTCTGAAATGCCGGCCGTCTGCAGGTTAATAAAAAATAAATAAATAGTATTTATCTCATCAAATGATTGAATTAAAATATACTTTAAAAAAAAAAATACTGGCCTTGAAAATGCTCATTTCGTACAAGGGAATTTCGTATCTCGTGTGGGAACACAATGTAAAATATTGGGCGATTTTTCATTTTTTTTGGGTGAATTTTTGTTTTTGTTTTTGGGTAATTTTTCCAAAAATTTTTGGGCTTTTTTTCGTTTTCTTGGGTAAAATTTCGTTTTTTCATTTTGGGCGATTTTTCATCAATTTTTGGGTAATTTTTCATTTGGGTGATTTTTCTTTTTTTTTTTGTGCGATTTTTTTTTGGGCGATTTTGCGGAGAGCCTAAGAAGCTAGGTAAAAGTCCTTTCAAGGGCTGAAATGTGACACTGTAGTAAAGCTGAAAGGTGACACTGTAGTAATTTTAAAAGCTTTGTACACATTAAAATTCTCACTAAACTGGTTTGGGTGAGCTTGTAAAGCTCATATTGAATATGACATAGTGTGTAACAGCTGCACAAATAATGCATGGAACACATTGGCTACATTCAGCGAACTCAAAAATTGCCAATTGAAAGAAAAAAAATCGCTAAGAAGCTTTCATATTCATAAAGTTAATAAAATTTTTATGATAAAACAAATTAGAAACTAGTAAGAAATGATCTTCGACTGGGCCGAAGTTAAAATACCCCCACGGCCGAACCAAAGTATATTCAAAGTCTTAAGCAATCAATAAAATGTTTATCTGTAAAAACGTTTTCGTTATATTTTTAACAGAAAATATTCGCTTTTGTTTTTTGATAAAATGGCTTTGTATGGGAGGAGGGCGTGGTTTTCACCCAATTTGGTTGAATTCCATACACATAGTACACGTTATATATCAAAGTTCATATGCAAAATTTCAAGTCCATACATTAATTTTTGTGGATTTTAGAGAAATTTTACCTTTTTGATAAAGTCACTTTGTATGGGAGGTAGGCGTGGTTTTCATCCGATTTGATTGAATTTCATACTCAGAGTGTATTTTGAACATCAAAACTCATATGCAAAATTTCTAGTCCATATATTCATTTTTGTTGAATTCTAAGAGATTTTACCGTTTTGATGAAGTCGCTTTGTATGGGAGGTAGGCGTGGTTTTCATCCGATTTGGCTCATTTACGAACTTGACCTTCATTTTTTAGATAAAAGCTTAAATATAGAATTTTGTGATGATAGCTTTAAAATTACGGCTGGAATCGTGATCACAGACAGACGGACAGACGGACAGACGGACAGACAGACGGACATGGCTAAATCAACTCGGGTGGTGATGCTGATCAAGAATATATATACTTTTCTATACCTACCACGCCTCCTTATGGGCGTTACAAACGGAGTGCCAAAATTAATATACCCCCATTTACGTTTTTTAAACGTGGGGGTATAAAAATTAAAATAAAAAGATTTCGACATAGTAAGATAAGCGCCGACTTCAAAGCTTTTATGTACATAAAGCAATTAGTATATTGATGATAATAAAACAAAATAGAAAAAATGAAAATGATAAGATTTCCAATATTATAATACATATAAATAGCTTTTAAAATATGACCAAGAAATGAATAGGAAAAATTATTTAAAATTATTTTTTACTTTGTAGTGATTTTGAAGTCGGTTTTTTTTTTTGTTAAAAAGTTTTTATCATTGTAAAATTGGAAAAGCGTTTGGTTTAAGGACAACTTATGTATTAAATAATAACACGTATTGTACAATGACAAGTAATTTATAAAATGAAAGGCTGAAAAAACACCTTTACATGGATCCACTTCCGAACAAACTAGGGCCACAAGCTTAGAAGAGATCAGCAAAAGAAATTAAGGATTTTGTTCTCATTGTAAAATTGGAAAATTGTATCGCTTAACCCGCATCCATCGGAAATTTCTAGAAACGAAAAGTACGTTTTGCATCAATTTGATGCAGATACAAAAAGACAATATTATTCATTGGAATATTTTCAATTTATTAACTATTCTAGCGCGATAAGTATAAGACTATCTCTAACTGTAGAACTGCTCATTTCTTTATTTTGATATTGTAGGAAGGTAGCCAAAATTCTGAATTTAAATATGCATATTTGTTTTTAATATATGAATGTGTTTCAATAAATTTGCATCAATTTGATGCAAACGATGGATGCGGGTTAAGGACAACTTAGGTGTCTAATTAAAGTGAAGCCACACTATGACAAATTATAAATCAAATGAAACACTTAAGAAACATATTTACAACGATCAATTTCTGACCCCAATTCTGCCTCTACCATAGGAGATTTCAGCAAAATAATTTAAGAATTTTGTTTTAATTTTTAAATTAAGAAAATCCTGTTGCTTAAGAACAACTAAGGTATCAAACGAAAGAACATCCGCACAAAGACAAATTATAAATCACGTGAAAAACTTAAGAAACACCTTTACAAGGATCCACTTCCGAACACTCTAGGGCCACAAGCTTAGAAGATATCAGCAAAAGAAGTTGAGGATTTTGTTTTCATTGTAAAATTGGAACAGCGTGTGGTTTAAGGACAACTTATTTATTAAATAATAACACGTATTGTACAATGACAAGTTATTTATAAAATGAAAGGCTGAAAAAACACCTTTACATGGATCTACTTCCGAACACTCTAGGGCCACAAGCTTAGAAGATATCAGCAAAAGAAGTCGAAGATTTTGTTTTCATTGTAAAATTAGAATATCGTATCGCTTAATGACAACTTAGGTATCAAATAAAAGGACATGCCGCACAAGGACATGTTATCTATCAGACTAGAGGTTGAAAGACACCTAAACAATGGAACAAACCTGACACCACTACGACCACTAGTATAGGAGATATAAGTAAAATAAAAGACTATTACAACACATGTCCAATGATCAAACTCTGACCCCTCTACGGAATCTAGCTTAGGAGATATCAGTAAAAGAATTTTAAGATTTTGTTTTCATTGTTAAAGTGGAATATTGTATTGCTTAAGGACAACTTTGGTATCAAATGAAAGGACTTCCGGACAAAGACAAATTATAATTCAAATGATAGGCTGAAGAAACACCTTTAAAATGATCAATTTTGACCCAACTTGGACCTTCAGCTTAGGAGATATCAGCAAAACAAGTTGAGGATTTTGTTTTCATTGTCAAATTGGAAAAGCGTGTGGTTTAAGGACAACTTATGTATTAAATAATAACACGTATTGTACAATGACAAGTTATTTACAAAATAAAAGGCTGAAAAAACACCTTCACAAGGATCCACTTCCGAACAAACTAGGGCCACTAGCTTAGAAGATATATGCAAAATAAATTGAAGATTTTGTTTTCATTGTAAAATTAGAATATCGTATCGCTTAAGGACAACTAAGGTATCAAATAAAAGGACATGCCGCACAAGGACATGTTATCTATCAGACTAGAGGTTGAAAGACACCTAAACAATGGAACAAACCTGACGCCACTTCGACCACTAGTATAGGAGACATAAGTAAAATAAAAGACTATTACAACACATGTACAATGATCAAACTCTGACCCCTCTACGGAATCTAGCTTAGAAGATATATGCAAAAGAAATTTAAGATTTTGTTTTCATTGTTAAAGTGGAATATTGTATTGCTTAAGGCCAACTTAGGTATCAAATAAAAGGACATGCCGCACAAGGACATGTCAGACATACCTATAAGACAAGAGGCGGAAATACACCTTAAAAATGGTGCAAACCTGAAGCCACTACAACCACTAGCATAGGAGATATAAGTAAAAGAAGTTGAAGATTTCGTTTTTATTATAAAATTGGAAAATCGTGTAGCTTAAGGAAAACTAAGATATCAAACGAAAGAACATCCGCACAAAGACAAATTATAAATCACATGAAAAACTTAAGAAACACCTTTACAATGATCCACTTCCGAACACTCTAGGGCCACAAGCTTAGAAGATATCAGCAAACGAAATTAAGGGTTTTGTTTTCATTGTAAAATTGGAAAATTTTATCGCTTAAGGACAACTTAGGTATCAAATGAAAGCACGTCCGCACAAAGACAAATTATAATTCAAATGAGAGCCTGAAGAAACACCTTTAAAATGATAAGTTTTGACCCAACTTGGACCTTCAGCTTAGGAGACATAAGCAAAAGAAGTTGAGGATTTTGTTTTCATTGTAAAACTGGAAAATCGTGTCGCTTAAGGACAGCTTAGGAATCAAATGAAAGTGCATGCCGCACAATGACAAATTATAAATCATATTAAAGACTGAAGAAACACCTTTACAAAGATCAATTTCTGACCACACTACTGCCTCCTGGATAGGAGATATCAGCAAATGAAGTTGATGATTTTTTTTCATTATACAATTGGAAAATCCTGTCGCTTAAAGACAACTTTGGTATCAAAATATATAACATCCGCACAAAGACAAATTATAAATCACATGAAAAACTTAAGAAACACCTTTACAATGATCCACTTCCGTACACTCTAGGGCCAGAAGCTTATGAGATATCAGCAAAAGAAGTTGAGGATTTTGTTTTCATGGTAAAATTGGAAAAGCGTGTGGTTTAAGGACAACTTATGTATTAAATAATAACACGTATTGTACAATGACAAGTTATTTATAAAATGAAAGGCTGAAAAAACACCTTTACATGGATCTACTTCCGAACACTCTAGGGCCACGAGCTTAGAAGATATCAGCAAAAGAAGTTGAGGATTTTGTTTTCCTTGTAAAAGTGGAAAATCCTGTCGCTTAAGGACAACTTAGGTATCTAATTAAAGTGATGCCACACTATGACAAATTATATATCAAATGAAACACTTAAGAAACAGCTTTACAACGATCAATTTCTGACCCCACTTCTGCCGCTACCATAGGAAATTTCAGCAAAATAATTTAAGGATTTCGTTTTCATTTTAAAATTTAGAAACCCTGTTCCTTAAGGACAACTTAGGTATCAAACGAAAGAACATCCGCACAAAGACAAATTATAAATCACATGAAAAACTTAAGAAACACCTTTACAAGGATCCACTTCCGAACACTCTAGGGCCACAAGCTTAGAAGATATCAGCAAAAGAAGTTGAGGATTTTGTTTTCATTGTAAAATTGGAAAAGCGTGTGGTTTAAGGACAACTTATGTATTAAATAATAACACGTATTGTACAATGACAAGTTAATTATGAAATGAAAGGCAGAAAAAACACCTTAACAAGGAACCACTTCCGAACAAACTAGGGCCACGACCTTAGAAGATATGAGCAAAATAAATTGAAGATTTTGTTTTCATTGTAAAATTAGAATATCGTATCGCTTAAGGACAACTTAGGTATCAAATAAAAGGACATGCCGCACAAGGACATGTTATCTATCAGACTAGAGGTTGAAAGACACCTAAACAATGGAACAAACCTGATTCCACTACGACCACTTGTATAGGAGACATAAGTATAATAAAAGACTATTACAACACATGTACAATGATCAAACTCTAAACCCTCTACGGAATCTAGCTTAGGAGATATCAGCAAAAGAAATTAAGGATTTTGTTCTCATTGTAAAATTGGAAAATTGTATCGCTTAAGGACAACTTATGTATCAAATGAAAGGACTTCCGCACAAAGACAAATTATAATTCAAATGAGAGGCTGAAGAAACACCTTTAAAATTATCAATTTTGACCCAACTTGGACCTTCAGCTCAGGAGATATCAGCAAAAGAAGTTGAGGATTTTGTTTTCATTGTAAAATTGGAAAAGCGTGTGGTTTAAGGACAACTTATGTATTTAATAATAACACGTATAGGAGAGTATACTTGTATAGGAGACATAAGTATAATAAAAGACTATTACAACACATGTACAATGATCAAACTCTAAACCCTCTACGGAATCTAGCTTAGGAGATATCAGCAAAAGAAATTAAGGATTTTGTTCTCATTGTAAAATTGGAAAATTGTATCGCTTAAGGACAACTTATGTATCAAATGAAAGGACTTCCGCACAAAGACAAATTATAATTCAAATGAGAGGCTGAAGAAACACCTTTAAAATTATCAATTTTGACCCAACTTGGACCTTCAGCTCAGGAGATATCAGCAAAAGAAGTTGAGGATTTTGTTTTCATTGTAAAATTGGAAAAGCGTGTGGTTTAAGGACAACTTATGTATTTAATAATAACACGTATTGTAGAATGACAAGTTATTTATAAAATGAAAGGCTGAAAAAACACCTCTACAAGGATCCACTTCCGAACAAACTAGGGACACAAGCTTAGAAGACATCAGCAAAAGAAATTAAGGATTTTGTTCTCATTGTAAAATTGGAAAATTGTATCGCTTAAGTACAACTTAGGTATCTAATTAAAGTGATGCCACACTATGACAAATTATAAATCAAATGAAACACATAAGAAACACCTTTACAACGATCAATTTCTGACCCCACTTCTGCCTCTACCATAGGAGATTTAAGCAAAATAATTTAAGAATTTTGTTTTAATTTTCAAATTTAGAAAATCCTGTTGCTTAAGGACAACTTAGGTATCAAACGAAAGAACATCCGCACAAAGACAAATTATAAATCACATGAAAAACTTAAGAAACACCTTTACAAGGATCCACTTCCGAACACTCTAGGGCCACAAGCTTAGAAGATATCAGCAAAAGAAGTTGAGGATTTTTTTTTCATTGTAAGATTGGAAAAGCGTGTGGTTTAAGGACAACTTATGTATTAAATAATAACACATATTGTACAATGACAAGTTATTTATAAAATGAAAGGCAGGAAAAACACCTTAGCAAGGATTCCCTTCCGAACAAACTAGGGCCACGAGCTTAGAAGATATCAGCAAAATAAATTGAAGATTTTGTGTTCATTGTAAAATTAGAATATCGTATCGCTTAAGGACAACTTAGGTATCAAATAAAAGGACATGCCGCACAAGGACATGTTATCTATCAGACTAGAGGTTGAAAGACACCTAAACAATGGAACAAACCTGACGCCACTACGACCATTACTATAGGAGACATAAGTAAAATAAAAGACTATTACAACACATGTACAATGATCAAACTCTGACCCCTCTACGGAATCGAGCTTAGGAGATATCAGCAAAAGAAATTAAGGATTTTGTTCTCATTGGAAAATTGTATCGCTTATGGACAACTAAGGTATCAAATGAAAGGACTTCCGCACAAAGACAAAAGACAAATTATAACTCAAATGAGAGGCTGAAGAAACACCTTTAAAATGATCAATTTTGACCCAACTTGGACCTTCAGCTTAGGAGATATCAGCAAAACAAGTTGAGGATTTTGTTTTCATTGTCAAATTGGAAAAGCGTGTGGTTTAAGGACAACTTATGTATGAAATAATAACACGTATTGTACAATGACAAGTTATTTATAAAATGAAAGGCTGAAAAAACACCTTTACATGGATCTACTTCCGAACACTCTAGGGCCACAAGCTTAGAAGATATCAGCAAACGAAATTAAGGGTTTTGTTTTCATTGTTAAAGTGAAAAATTTTATCCCTTAAGGACAACTTAGGTATCAAATGAAATCACGTCCGCACAAACCCAAATTATAACTCAAATGAATGACTGAAGAAACAACTTTAAAATGATAAATTTTGAACCAACTTGGACCTCCAGCTTAGGAGATATAAGCAAAAGAAATTGATGATTTTGTTTTCATTGTAAAATTGGAAAATCGTGTCGCTTAAGGACAGCTTAGGAATCAAATGAAAGTGCATGCCGCACAATGACAAATTATAAATCTTATTAAAGACTGAAGAAACACCTTTACTAGCATTAATTTCTGACCACACTACTGCCTCCTGGATATCAGCAAAATAAGTTATTGATTTTTTTTTCATTGTAAAATTGGAAAATCCTGTTGCTTAAGGACAACTTTGGTATCAAAATAAAGAACATCCGCACAAAGACAAATTATAAATCACATGAAAAACTTAAGAAACACCTTTACAATGATTTACTTCCGAACACTCTATGGCCACAAGCTTAGAAGATATCAGCAAAAGAAGTTGAGGATCTTGTTTTCATTGTAAAATTGGAAAAGTGTGTGGTTTAAGTACAACTTATGTATTAAATAATAACACATATTGTACAATGACAAGTTATTTATAAAATGAAAGGCAGAAAAAACACCTTAACAAGGATCCACTTCCGAACAAACTAGGGCCACGAGCTTAGAAGATATCAGCAAAATAAATTGAAGATTTTGTTTTCATTGTAAAATTAGAATATCGTATCGCTTAATGACAACTTAGGTATCAAATAAAAGGACATGCCGCACAAGGACATGTTATCTATCAGACTAGAGGTTGAAAGACACCTAAACAATGGAACAAACCTGACGCCACTACGACCACTAGTATAGGAGACATAAGTAAAATAAAAGACTATTACAACACATGTACAATGATCAAACTCTGACCCCTCTACGGAATCTAGCTTAGGAGATATCAGTAAAAGAATTTCAAGATTTTGTTTTCATTGTTTGTTAAAGTGGAATATTGTATTGCTTAAGGACAACTTTGGTATCAAATAAAAGGACATGCCGCACAATGACATGTCAGACATTGTAACGTGGGTTCGAATCCTGGATCGGCAAGATCCAAAAATAAATAAATTTTTTTTCTCATTATTATTATTTTTTTTTTGTTTTTTTGATATATTTTTATATATATACATTTTTTTTGCTTTGTTATTCCTTTTAATTTTGAGTAAAAATAATTGACTTAATTTTTTTTTAATATATCAGTTTCTTGATTTTTTTTTTCTTTAGGTTTGTTGGCAACCCTTACCACTTAATACCAGAGCTTAGGTCTTTAAATTAATAGCGTTTAACATAACAATAGACTGTAGAGAGAGTTGCATTTACAGAGTATAAAGTGTACAGAGGCTCTTTAAACTGCTGAGAGTGTCTATAAATAAACATATGTTAATATTTTAATGGTTTTGCTACAGATACAAGAGCAAGACTTAACAGAGTAGGACTTAACAGAGGCTTACAAAAACAATCGACAGTGTCTATGAATAGACATCTGTTAATATATAACAATTGTAAGGTTTTGATATAGACTTCCGAGAGCCAAATTAATAGAATACAAGTGTAACAGAGCTTAACAGAGGCTGCGTATAACAGTTTGGTAGGCAACAGAATTTTAACATAAATATGGAAGAAGTTATGTTTTACAGAGTTTAGTTAACAGAGTGAGTGGGTGGAAAGTCAACACTAACAGTGTCGTCCGAAAAAATAGAGTGGAGATACGAAAGAAGTTCGAATTTTTGAAACTGAGAGCAATTAACGGGTTGAATCCAGTCCACGCTGTTTCAATCCCAAATGCCCTTGTAAATGTCCCTACAACAACCTTTTTTTTTGATGCAAAAATATGAGTGCCTTGTGCAAAATTGAGTACCGTGTGCAATAATGAGTGCCGTGTGCAAAAATCACAGGTCCTTTCCAGATTTTTTGATGTATTAAAAGGTAAACGGAGTTAATTCGGTCTCTTTTGTCTGATCTCGCTCTTGCCCGGAAAGTTTTACTCTAATTAGTCTGCCAAAAATAGTGAATACTGTGGATGTGAACAATTATATAATTTAAGTATTCAAACAAAAATTCTAAAACATTTTAACATATTTTTTATGCATTTTAATTGTTAGATTAAATAATAAATAAAATTAAAAACTAGTTAAGTGAAAACATGATCCTGGAAAAAACGGAAATTAATATAACAAGTAGGAACTCTTAAAAAAAAAACCTTAACGCTAATTAAAAAAAACCTAAAAATTGTAAATTTATTATAATTATGAAAAAAGGAATAAAAATATAAAAATGTGTATAAGTTCCTGCAAAATTATTTTTAAGAAATATAACATAAACATCATGAACAAAAAATTAAATTATTGTTAAAAAAAAAAAAAAATTATAAAAAAAACCTATTCTACTTTGCCGAAGAACATCCACGGTTCATAGACAGAGTGTAATATACATAAAAAAAAAAAAGCTCAAGCCTGTGTTAGATAACACGGGCGCATAGGTCAGACGTAGAATACGTTAGTTATTAACAGCCTTATTCAATAGATTTCCTTAAACAACCTTTAAACGCTTGTTTAGTTACGCACTGTTTAAGGCTTTACGCAGCTTCTATGCAACCTTGCTAACATTGTTATTCATAAACATTTTTTCATTTTCTGCTTATGACAAAAACCAAAGACATAAAAAGAGAAGACCAAAGACATAAAAAGAGAAGACCTCCAAAATGTTATTTTAACAGAATTTCGTGAGCGAACCTGACGGGCCAACGAGAAGTGAAACATGTTGTGTTTTTGATAAAATCGTGAAACATGCTGCGCTACTCAGAAAAACAGGTCACAAATCATTTGAATTTTGTGATTGTGTTTGTAATTGCTATTTTTATCAACAAAAATAGCGAAAATTTGCAACAGCGCACTATTTCGCAATTTTGTTTAATTTCTAGCAAACTGGCATTTTTGCGCAAAATGCAATTTCATTGGAAATGATTGCGGAGGCGCGGGTTCAATTCCGGCGGCTGGCATTTTTTTTTTTGTAATTACGGCTGGCATGATTTTTTTTTTTGTTTTTTTCCTAAAATATACATTTTTTTATTTTTTTTTTAATCAATTTTTAGTAAATAATTTGTAATTTTTATAAATTTCAAGCGAAGAACTTATTTGTTTTCAGTCATTTTGTTTTTGTTTTTTTTATTATTTAAGCTTAGGTAATATCACGAAGGCGCGGGTTCAATTCCGGCGGCTGGCATTTTTTTTTTTTGTAATTACGGCTGGCATGATTTTTTTTGTTTTTTCTTAAAATATACATTTTTTTATTTTGTTTTAATCAATTTTTAGTAAATAATTTGCAATTTTTATAAATTTCAAGCGAAGAACTTATTTGTTTTCAGTCATTTTGTTTTTGTTTTTTTTATTATTTAAGCTTAGGTAATATCGCGAAGGCGCGGGTTCAATTCCGGCGGCTGGCATGATTTTTTTTTTCAATTTCGCATTATTTATTATTTTTTTTAAACAATTTTTTAATAAATAATTCTATAAATAAAATTTTGAGCAAATAATTTACTTCTTTGCAGTGTTGCCAGGAAAAAACTAGTAAGAAATGATCTTCGACTGGGCCGAAGTTAAAATACCCCCACGGCCGAACCAAAGTATATTCAAAGTCTTAAGCAATCAATAAAATGTTTATCTGTAAAAACGTTTTCGTTATATTTTTAACAGAAAATATTCGCTTTTGTTTTTTGATAAAGTCGCTTTGTATGGGAGGTGGGCGTGGTTTTCACTCGATTTGGTTGAATTCCATACACATAGTACACGTTATATATCAAAGTGTATATGCAAAATTTCAAGTCTATAAAATAATTTTTGTGGATTTTAGAGAAATTTTACCTTTTTGAAAAAGTCACTTTGTATGAGAGGTAGGCGTGGTTTTCATACGATTTGGGTGAATTCCATACTCAGAGTGTATATTAAATATTAAAGCTCATACACAAAATTTCAAGTCCATATATTAGTTTTTGTGGAATTCTAAGAGATTTTACCGTTTTCATAAAGTCACTTTGTATGGGAGGTAGGCGTGGTTTTCATCCGATTTGGCTCATTTACGAACTTGACCTTCATTTTTTAGAGAAAAGCTTAAATATTGAATTTCGTGATGATAGCTGTAAAATTACGGCTGTAATCGTGATCACAGACAGACGGACAGACGGACAGACGGACATGGCTAAATCAACTCGGGTGGTGATGCTGATCAAGAATATATATACTTTTCTATACCTACCACGCCTCCTTATGGGCGTTACAAACGGAGTGACAAAATTAATATACCCCCATTTACGTTTTTTAAACGTGGGGGTATAAAAATTTCACATCGTAACTTTTGCTTTCAGCCCGTCGGATTTTCGTCACGTTTGTCGGAAGCAAGACAAATAAAATACAGGTTTATTTATTTAAATAAATTACTTTTTTACAGAATCTATTTCTTTAAGCAATATAATACTATAAACATACAAAATTAGAGCCAAAAACAAAATAAAATAAATTTCAAATACAGTTTGCTTTATTGTTATTCATAGATAAATAATATATATCTTACGATATCTGTAAAAACTAAATACATCTAGACTATTATATAAAAGGGTTCTCTCGGATATTTATCGTTCAATCACGGGGTAACTGCTGAGCCGATTTTAATAATTTCACTATTCAATTGCTATAATAAGCGGCACTGCTATTGGGTACGTTTCTTTGGTAAATCTTTTTATTTAATTATTTAAGAATCCATGCATTTTAATTTTAATTCATGCTGTCATTGTATAAGCAGTACGAAATAACAGCAAACAATAGCTTAAGCTCTTTGTTGAGAGATAGAGGTGAAATTCTACAACTCACCGGTCTCTACAGTGTAGCTATAAGCCCTATATATCGTATTTATTTTGATTTTACTAAGGTGAAACTCTTTTCATTTCAATAAGAAGCCACTCTTTTTATTTCAATAAGAAATATTCTCAAATAAAATAAAATGAATTAAACATATGTGATTCTTGAGTCTTTATTTACAATATGTTTTCATATCATATTCATACTCCCAAACAACGCTGGCAACGGGTATGCTAGTAACGCTTTAATTCAATTTTCCAATCTGCACTCTTCAAATGTAAAATTTTTTGATATATTAACGATATACGGTAATACGATATAACGATAATGATAGCTCCAACACGAAAATGAAATAATATCAAAAATCTTTATGAAGAGAAATGAAAATTTTGTAAAAATATTGAATTTTTTGTGAGTAGGTACTTCATATGTCAGTTATCTTCTAAAACTAAAAGTAAAATAACGAAATAAATAAATTAGGGCTTTATTTCATGTTACATTTTGACATTTTTTTTCATTGCGTGTTCATTGAGGCATTTTTGGCCAACAAAAACCATCAATAATTAAGATGTCTGCAAAGAATAATAAGTATGGAAAATTTTTGTTTTTTTAAGTACATTGTGTTATTAAATTTATTTATTTGTTCATTATCAATTTCAAGACTATAACAGTTAAAGGACTTTATACGTAAATAATATCTTGTATGCAGAATTCCTCCTAATGTATCTAATTCTAATCTATTGCGAGCTTAAGTTTTATTAATTATTATTTGGCTAAAAGTTCTCTTAATATTAGCTGAGGAGTTTGGTAAGCTCAACAAATTGAAAACAAATTTCTCCATTGTTGGAAATGCAGACCATCGCAACTTTTTAATTTAAAAATATTTTTCCGAAATTCTGTTACATTAATATTTTTATGATGGTCATCCGCAAATATATTTTCAAAATCAAAGTTTCGAATTTCACGAAACTCAGTATCAGCTAACTGAAAGTCTGTCTTCTCAATTCAATTTGGGAACAATTTAAAAATATTTTAAAAACGACGAAATTTTTTTTTCAATTATAAACTTGGGATCTAAATTACAAAGGTTTTTAAGAATTGCATTTTAAAATCGAATCGTTTCAACATTTGATCGATGAATTCAATGTAAAAGTTTATACAGTTTTGTTTAAAATCTTTTATTTCGCAAATGCTCAAAATTTTCCTAGAATTCGCATTGAATATCTGTTCCCAAATACAAATCTTCAAATATAAGATGTATTTTCATCCAATACGCAGTTTAGCACAAACATAACAGAAAATAATTCATACACAAAGAAATGTTTTGAAAGCAATGCAGCGAAAGTAATCCTTATGTTGACATTCGTGATAAGAAGTGCTGCCAATGATTTTTAATTGCAAATAATGCTTCAAAGTTGCCACAATTTTTTCATTTTTAATACATAAAGAATTATATGTGAAATCGGACGTCGGATCTATTTTTCCTGAAATCGTAACATTTTGAGGAATTTTGGCCAAATATCGGATCATCGTATTCAAGGCTAAAAATCGTAACAAATCCGATATATCGGACCATCTGGCAACACTGCTTCTTTGCAATCATTTTATTTTGTTTTATTATTTAAGCTTAGGTGGTTAATATATATGTGCATATGCTTAGAGTAAATTTAATTTTTTTATACCCCCACGTTTAAAAAACGTAAATGGGGGTATATTAATTTTGTCACTCCGTTTGTAACGCCCATAAGGAGGCGTGGTAGGTATAGAAAAGTATATATATTCTTGATCAGCATCACCACCCGAGTTGATTTAGCCATGTCCGTCTGTCTGTCCGTCTGTCCGTCTGTCCGTCTGTCCGTCTGTCTGTGATCACGATTACAGCCGTAATTTTACAGCTATCATCACGAAATTCAATATTTAAGCTTTTCTCTAAAAAATGAAGGTCAAGTTCGTAAATGAGCCAAATCGGATGAAAACCACGCCTACCTCCCATACAAAGTGACTTTATGAAAACGGTAAAATCTCTTAGAATTCCACAAAAACTAATATATGGACTTGAAATTTTGTGTATGAGCTTTAATATTTAATATACACTCTGAGTATGGAATTCACCCAAATTGTATGAAAACCACGCCTACCTCTCATACAAAGTGACTTTTTCAAAAAGGTAAAATTTCTCTAAAATCCACAAAAATTATTTTATAGACTTGAAATTTTGCATATACACTTTGATATATAACGTGTACTATGTGTATGGAATTCAACCAAATCGAGTGAAAACCACGCCCACCTCCCATACAAAGCGACTTTATCAAAAAACAAAAGCGAATATTTTCTGTTAAAAATATAACGAAAACGTTTTTACAGATAAACATTTTATTGATTGCTTAAGACTTTGAATATACTTTGGTTCGGCCGTGGGGGTATTTTAACTTCGGCCCAGTCGAAGATCATTTCTTACTAGTTAATTTTTATGATGATTTCGCATGGATGTTTAATTGAATTATAATTTTTTTTCCTCAAATGGTTGCATTATTTAAAAAAAATTATTTCATTTAAAAGTAAGTATTATTAAAAAAAAATGACAAAATGTATAAATTAATTTAATTATTTGCAAGAAATGGTAAAAAATTAAAATAAAATGTACTTTAAACATATGCACAGACAATACATATTAACTTCCTAAGCTTAAATAATAAAACAAAATAAAATGACTGCAAAGAAGTAAATTTTTTGCTCAAAATTTTATTTATAGAATTATTTATTAAAAAATTGTTTAAAAAAAATAATAAATAATGCGAAATTGAAAAAAAACAATCATGCCAGCCGCCGGAATTGAACCCGCGCGCCTTCGCGATATTACCTAAGCTTAAATAATAAAAAAAAACAAAAACAAAATGACTGAAAACAAATAGATCTTCGCTTGAAATTTATAAAAATTACAAATGAATTACTAAAAATTGATTAAAAAAAAAAAATTAAAAATGTATATTATAAGAAAAAACAAACAAAAAACAAATAAAAAACATAAAATATGTACAATTTATGAAAAAAAAGCCAAGTTATAAGGCAAAATATGCAGGCGAATGACAATCGATACGACATTTTGGTGGGAAAATGTCGAGTTGTCACTCTAACCCACAACATTGCATTATTTGAGCAGGCTAATACGTACGGCCATATCCCTCTTATACAACTCTTGCAACAAAAACCAAATGAGAATTATAAGAACTAAGGTTGCAACTGCAAGAGAACAGAGTGCGATGCTGTTGCTGCTTGTCGGAATATGTGTGTACGTGTGCGATGCTGTTGCTGCTTGCTTGCATGGAATATGTGTGTACGTTTCTCACACTGGTTCTGTGATGAACACACAGATAATCGTACATAAAATACAAAGCATATGAAAATTAATACAAAATTTGAAGGAGTTAAATTTTGATTTACTTATAGAATCAAAAAAATAATATGTAGCAATATGATTATTTAAATACAAATCAAAAGAAGAAATATTAAATATGTTACGAGCATACTTGAATTTTCTTCAATGCATGCATAAAGTATTAAAAACTTATAATGAAAGTGACAAACATTTTCTCAAAATTTTGTGCTCACGATTAACACTCCCGTATAACGTATTCTACGTTAAAAAGCAATAAAAATAAAAAGACTCGTTTTTTTAGTTTAAATCCTCTAGCTCACCGGCAAAGTGCCTAAAAAGTGATTCCAAAAGTTTTACTGGACAGACAACTCAAGTGGATAAAAAGTGGTTCTCAAATTACGCTCTTTTACGGGACAGACAAATCAAGTGAAGCTAATAAAAACGTGATAACCTATAAGAAAAACTATAATAAACAGAATTTCGCAGTACCGTGCATTAAAACGTCACAAAATTAATTCTAAAAAAAACTGTAAAATCAAGAGTTAGAAATAATAAATTCTAAAACAAAAAGGACCTCTAGTTGGAGTGGCATCATCGATGGACAACGAAGGATTTACACACACAAAACAAGGACATAAAACGACACATAATTTTTCATTAATATTAATGTTTAATTTTTTTTTAGTATATATAATTTAATTTTTCTCACTTAAGACCTCCATTTTTTTTTGTCACTTATGAACTTAAGTAAGTATGCGCATACGACTACAATATATTTTTTTTTATAATTTTGGTTATTGTATTTTTCTTTTGGTTGTATAATTATTATTTTTATACGAAACAAAAAAAAAACCATTGTTCACTAGATTTTTTTCGAACTCGCTTATCAAACGCGATTTTCTTTACGTTCAAAATTTTCTGTTACTTCTTTGTTTTTCCTTTTATCTATACTTCCTTTTTATTTCTTTTACTTCTCTATACCTTTTCCTCTATTTTCTTCTAATTAATTTTTCTTTTTTTCTGGGATATGAAGATTGCCCCCTCTTTTTTTCTGGCATGTGCATGGAATTTTTTTTTCTCGTTGACGGACTGAGGTCAGCACGCAAGGCAGAAAAATATCCACCCCGCCACTGAAACCTAGCCGACAAAAACCTCAAGCATGCACACCCATCTGCTCCTGTGTCTCAACACCTAAATGGCCAACCATAAAGTAAAATCCTTGTAGGTTCGTTACAACATACCTATCAGACTAGAGACGGAAATACACCTTAAAAATGGTGCAAAACTGAAGCCACTTCAACCACTACTATAGGAGATATAAGTTAAAGAAGTTGAAGATTTCGTTTTTTTTATAAAATTGGAAAATCGTGAAGCTTAAGGACAACTTAGGTATGAAATGAAAGAACATCCGCACAAACACAAATTATAATTCAAATGAGAGACTGAAGAAACACCTTCAAAATGCTAAATTTTGACCCAACTTGGACCTTCAGCGTAGGAGATATAAGCAAAAGAAGTTGAGGATTTTATTTTCATTGTAAAATTGGAAAATCACATGAAAAACTTAAGAAACACCTTTACAATGATCCACTTCCGAACACTCAAGGGCCAGAAGCTTAGGAGATATCAGCAAAAGAAGTTGAGGATTTTATTTTCATTGTAAAATTGGAATATTGTATCGCTTAAGGACAACTTAGGTATCAAATGAAAGGACTTCCGCACAAAGACAAATTCTAATTTAAATGAGAGGCTGAAGAAACACCTTTAAAATGATAAGTTTTGACCCAACTTGGACCTTCAGCTTAGGAGATATAAGCAAAAGAAGTTGAGGATTTTGTTTTCATTGTAAAATTGGATAATCACATGAAAAACTTAAGAAACACCTTTACAATGATCCACTTCCGAACACTCTAGGGCCAGAAGCTTAGGAGATATCAGCAAAAGAAGTTGAGGATTTTATTTTCATTGTACAATTGGAATATTGTATCGCTTAAGGACAACTTAGGTATCAAATGAAAGGACTTCCGCACAAAGACAAATTCTAATTCAAATGAGAGGCTGAAGAAACACCTTTAAAATGATAAGTTTTGACCCAACTTGGACATTCAGCTTAAGAGATATCAGCAAAAGAAGTTGAGGATTTTGTTTTCATTGTAAAATTGGAAAAGCGTGTGGTTTAAGGACAACTTATGTATTAAATAATAACACGTATTGTACAATGACAAGTTAATTATGAAATGAAAGGCAGAAAAAACACCTTAACAAGGAACCACTTCCGAACAAACTAGGGCCACGACCTTAGAAGATATGAGCAAAATAAATTGAAGATTTTGTTTTCATTGTAAAATTAGAATATCGTATCGCTTAAGGACAACTTAGGTATCAAATAAAAGGACATGCCGCACAAGGACATGTTATCTATCAGACTAGAGGTTGAAAGACACCTAAACAATGGAACAAACCTGATTCCACTACGACCACTAGTATAGGAGACATAAGTATAATAAAAGACTTTTACAACACATGTACAATGATTAAACTCTAAACCCTCTACGGAATCTAGCTTAGGAGATATCAGCAAAAGAAATTAAGGATTTTGTTCTCATTGTAAAATTGGAAAATTTTATCGCTTAAGGACAACTTAGGTATCAAATGAAAGGACTTCCGCACAAAGACAAATTATAATTCAAATGAGAGGCTGAAGAAACACCTTTAAAATTATCAATTTTGACCCAACTTGGACCTTCAGCTCAGGAGATATCAGCAAAAGAAGTTGAGGATTTTGTTTTCATTGTAAAATTGGAAAAGCGTGTGGTTTAAGGACAACTTATGTATTTAATAATAACACGTATTGTAGAATGACAAGTTATTTATAAAATGAAAGGCTGAAAAAACACCTCTACAAGGATCCACTTCCGAACAAACTAGGGCCACAAGCTTAGAAGACATCAGCAAAAGAAATTAAGGATTTTGTTCTCATTGTAAGATTGGAAAATTGTATCGCTTAAGTACAACTTAGGTATCTAATTAAAGTGATGCCACACTATGACAAATTATAAATCAAATGAAACACATAAGAAACACCTTTACAACGATCAATTTCTGACCTCACTTCTGCCTCTACCATAGGAGATTTAAGCAAAATAATTTAAGAATTTTGTTTTAATTTTAAAATTTAGAAAATCCTGTTGCTTAAGGACAACTTAGGTATCAAACGAAAGAACATCCGCACAAATATATATTTTAAATCACGTGAAAAACTTAAGAAACACCTTTACAATGATCCACTTCCGAACACTCTAGGGCCACAAGCTTAGGAGATATCAGCAAAAGAAGTTGAGGATTTTGTTTTCATTGTAAAATTGGAAAAGCGTGTGGTTTAAGGACAACTTATGTATTTAATAATAACACGTATTGTACAATGACAAGTTATTTATAAAATGAAAGGCTGAAAAAACACCTTTACAAGGATCCACTTCCGAACACTCTAGGGCCACAAGCTTAGAAGATATCAGCAAAAGAAGTTGAGGATTTTGTTTTCATTGTAAAATTGGAAAATTGCATCGCTTAAGGACAAGTTATTTATTAAATAATAGCACGTATTGTACAATGACAAGTTATTTATAAAATGAAAGGCTGAAAAAACACCTTCACATGGATCTACTTTCGAACACTCTAGGGCCACAAGCTTAGATGATATCAGCAAAAAAAATTAAGGATTTTGTTTTCATTGTAAAAGTGGAAAATTTTATCGCTTAAGGACAACTTAGGTATCAAAAGAAAGCAGGTCCGCGCAAAACCAATTTATAATTAAATGAATGGCTGAAGAAACAACTTTAAAATGATAAATTTTGAACCAACTTGGACCTTCAGCTTAGGAGATATAAGCAAACGAAGTTGATGATTTTGTTTTCATTGTAAAATTGGAAAATCCTGTCGCTTAAGGACAACTTTGGTATCAAAATAAAGAACATCCACACAAAGACAAATTATAAATCACATGAAAAACTTAAGAAACACCTTTACAATGATCCACTTCCGAACAGGCCAGAAGCTTAGGAGATATCAGCAAAAGAAGTTGAGGATTTTGTTTTCATTGTAAAATTGGAAAATTGTATCCCTTAAGGACAACTAAGGTATCAAATGAAAGGACTTCCGCACAAAGACAAATTATAATTCAAATGAGAGGTTGAAGAAACACCTTTAAAATTATCAATTTTGACCCAACTTGGACCTTCAGGTTTAGAGATATAAACAAAAGAAGTTGAGGCTTTTGTTTTAATTTTTAAATTTAGAAAACCCTGTTGCTTAAGGACAACTTAGGTATCAAACGAAAGAACATCCGCACAAAGAAAAATTATAAATCACATGAAAAACTTAAGAAACACCTTTACAAGGATCCATTTCCGAACACTCTAGGGCCACAAGCTTAGAAGATATCAGCAAAAGAAGTTGAGGATTTTGTTTTCATTGTAAAATTGGAAAATCTTGTAGCTTAAGGACATCTTAGGTATCATATTAATGGGCATGCCGCACAATGACAAATTATAAATCAAATGAAAGACTGAAGAAACAACTTTACAAGGATCAATTTTTGACCCCACTGCTTCCTCTTCCATACGAGATTTCAGCAAAATAATTTAAGGATTTTGTTTTTATTTTAAAATTAAGAAAATCCTGTTGCTTAAGGACAACTTAGGTATTAAACGAAAGAACATCCGCACAAAGACAAATTATAAATCACATGAAAAACTTAAGAAACAGCTTTACAAGGATCCACTTCCGAACACTCTAGGGCCACAAGCTTAGAAGATATCAGCAAAAGAATTTGAGGATTTTTTTTCATTGTAAAATTGGAAAAGCATGTGTTCTAAGGACAAATTATGTATTAAATAAAAATACGTATCGTACAATGACAAGTTATTTATCAAATGAAAGCCTGAAAAAACTCCTTTACAAGGATCTACTTCCGAAAAATCTAGGGCCACAAGCTTAGACGATATCGGCATTTCTTTTGCTGATTTTGGATTTTTTTAAAGATTTTGTTTTCATTGTAAAATTGGAAAATAGTGTCGCTTATGGAAAATTTAGGTATCAAATTAAAGTGATGCCGCACAATGACAAATTATAAATCGAAGACTGAAGAAACACCTTTACAAGGATCAATTTCTGACCACACTACTGCCTCCTGGATAGGAGTTATCAGCAAAAGAAGTTGAGGATTTTGTTTTAAATTTAAAATTTAGAAAACCCTTTTGCTTAAGGACAACTTAGGTACCAAACGAAAGAACATCCGCACAATGACAAATTAGAAATCACATGAAAAACTTAAGAAACACCTTTATAAAGATCCACTTCCGAACACCCTAGGGCCACAAACTTAGAAGATATGGGCAAAAGAAGTTGAGGATTTTTTTTTAATTTTAAAATTGGAAAAGCGTGTGGTTTAAGGACAACTTATTTATTAAATAATAACACGTATTGTACAATGTATAATTAAAACACATTCAACTTTCTTTTACCAGCGCAATCTCTAGACTGACTTGCAACTCAATCTCTTTTTTTCCTTTTTATCATTCTTTGCTTGTCCCAAACATGTTCAGTGTTGTTAACGTATTCTTATATAAATGTATAAAGTAGTGTTGTTAACTTATATAAATGTATAATGTAGTGTTAACAGCTTATATGAATGTATAATGTAGTGTTATTAGGTTTTACTTATGAAAATGTATAATGTAGTAACAGTTACAGATTTCATCTATATTAAAATAAGCAATGTTTGTTTTTAATGCTGTTACACCTTCCTTCCAAAGAAAAGAAAAAGATCGGCAAGGTGATCAGTCTTGCTAACACTCTGTCTTCTCTTTGCTAGAAATGAAACTGATATCAATGAACGAATATGATCTAAATTGATGTGGTTATATAGTCACCACCGCTCTTTACTAAAATTTGTTCATTAAAAATCAGTTTTATTTTTCAGTACTTGACATAGGTTAGGTTAGGTTGAAGTGGCTGAGCCGAGAGACGACTCGTACACCTAGGCCAGTACAGGCCCGTTGTGACACCACATAATCCCTTTTTAACTAGAGGTTCCCCTCCTCTATAAACCAGTTCGAACGGAGTATGAACTTTAAAATATGCTTAATTTCCAGGCATGAGACTTCGGTAAGTCCACTTAGGAAGGGATGGCCCAAAGTTGCCATTCTCCTTCTAGCTAGTGCCGGACATTCGCAGAGGAAGTGCTGAGTGTTTTCTTCTTCCTCTTCGCACATGCAGCTTCTGCAAAAGTCATTAGATATAGCTCCTAAGCGAAGAGCATGCGTTCCGATTAAACAATGACCCGTGAGGATTCCTATTATTTTAGACAGGTTTACCCTGTTAAGTTCAAGCAGCGAGTTGGTGCGTTTTAAGTCGTAGGACGGCCACGTTAGCTTAGCTATCCTACATGTGTCAAGTTGTTCCCAGCGTTCTTGTACAAGGCTTAAAGTTTTGCTCCTGCACCGGAGTTTGTAGGAGGAAATGGGTATACCAATAAAGTCCTCGTTAAAGAGGGTGTCGTACCCTTCCTTGCCAGTTCGTCAGCCAGTTCATTGCCCTCGATATCCCTGTGTCCGGGTACCCATACGAGGTGGATCCTGAATAACCTGGCCATCTCGTTGAGAGATCTGCGGCATTCAGTGAGAATTTTGGAGTTGTCAATATGTGAGTTTAGCGCCTTGAGCGCAGCTTGACTGTCTGAAAAGATGTGGATACTTTTTCCACTGAGGTCTTTTTGACCTAGAATCTTAGCGGTTTCGTGAATGGCCATCATCTCCGCCTGGTAGACACTGCAGTAATTTGGGAGTCTAAAGGAAGCTTCAATTCCAAGATCCTGGGAGTAGATACCTCCCCCTACTTGTTCTTGAAGCTTAGATTACGCTCTTAACGAGAGCATAACAAAGCGCAACCGTAAATTGCTACAAAGTGCTGTCAAGCTGAAGCGAGATAGGAAATTGCGCTCTGTCTATGTAAGGAGGGGCATGATTCATGTAAAAAGGTATGAGCGGGGTGAAAGCATAATGGTCGAAGATGTTGATGCGCTCAATAACATCTTTTCGAGCGAACCGGATGATGAGCAAATTGAGTGCTTTCGTGACAACTAAGGGTTGCCAGCAGTTTGAAAAAAATCCGATTTTTATAATTATATGTGTAGTTTATTCATTATTTCAGTTTTACTTTCGTAATTTCCTTTATTTTACTACTTACTTTTCCTATATTCTTGCTTTCTTTAAAATTGCCTGGCCTTTTATTTATTTTTCTCTAAGTCAATGTGTTGGAACTGCGTTTGATATGTATAGTAACTTTCTGTCGTTTTTTATATGTCTGTCTTATTATGTCACGTTTGAGGAACGACTGTAATGGTGTTAATAATAAAATTCTTGTGGAAGTTTTGTGCAAAAGACAACCTGGCCTAAAGGTTGTTCATTTCAATGCTAGGAGTTTAAACTCATTAAAAATGGACTATGTGAAATATGTGTTTGAGGACTCGTCCGTTGATGTTATCTGTGTGTCGGAAACATGGTTCTGTTGTGATATGTTAGATTCTGTTTGTAATATTAAAAACTACACGATGTTTAGAAATGATAGGCTCGGTAGAAGAGGAGGCGGGGTAGCAATTTACTGCCGATGTAACCTAAAAGCTAAAATAATTAATAAATCAAATTATTCCAGTCCTGTTGAGTACCTGAATATATGTTTAGCTGATAACAATGTGAATGTATTCGTGTCCTGTGTGTACAATCCAAATAAGTGCAATAGTCTTGACTCTTACTTTTCAGAATTGTCAGATCACTCAATAGATTTTAACTATTTTGTTGTATGTGGTGACTTTAATGTTAATCTTTTATGTGACGACAGCTCTACACGTTGTATATATGACAATATTGCATCTGTTGGTCTCTCTGTTTTAAATAATACTATGCCTACGCGTTTTTCGTCTAATGATAGTCCTAGTCTTCTTGATTATTTTATTGTTTCTGACATTTCTACTGTTCTATTGTTTGACCAAATTTACTTTTTATCGGACCATGACCTAATTTTTTGTACACTTGGGATTAATCTGTCTCGTTCTGCTATGTCAAATACGTTCTCGTATCGTGATTTTAAGTCGGTTGACTCGCAGTCTCTCTTGTGTGACCTGTCTCTAACACCGTGGAATGATGTGTGGTTTTGTCCTAATATTGAAGATAAAGTAGCGCTGTTTACAAGTGTAATAAATGAATTATTTGTTAGTCATGTTCCTTTAAAAACTGTTAATGTTATAAATATGTCCTGTCCGTGGTTCACCAACCGTGTTCAGCGCGCAATAAAAAAACGAAATATGTTGCGGAGCATATGGAAAAAGAACCCTTCACCTGAGAAATGGGAAAGCTATAGGATTGCTAGGAATGAGTCAACTGCTATAATAAGACAGTCAAAAATAAAATATTGCGCTGCTAAATTAAAAACATCTCTTCCACCAAAGGTGCTATGGAATAATTTGAAGAATCTTTGCATTGTAGATAAGCAAACATTTAATTGCCAAATTCAGCCTGACTGTCTTAATGATTATTTCATTTCTAGTCTGAATGTTAATCAAACTAGCACTTCTACTTCTTCAAATATTTCAGACTCTCCTACTGAGCAGATATTTCAGTTTTCAGCGGTAACAGAAGATGAAGTGGCAAAGGCTGTTTTGAAAATTAAATCGAACGCTGTTGGAGAAGATGACATAAATCTAAAATTTATAAAAATTATTTTATCGCATGTTCTTAGCTCACTAACCCACATTATAAACCATTGTTTTACCACATCATCTTTTCCTTCTTTATGGAAGTCTGCAATAATAACGCCGGTAGCAAAAAAAACTGGAGCTTGTGAGCCAAAAGACTTCAGGCCAATAAGCATCTTGCCTGTTCTGTCCAAAATATGTGAATCTCTTATGGCTAACCAAATATCGGCATACCTGAGTCAAAACAATCTTTTGTCACCATTCCAATCAGGTTTTCGCGTAGGTCACAGTTGCTCTACTGCAATGATTAAAGTATTGGATGATATAAGGTCCCCTTATGATGATGGTCAACTAACTCTATTGTGTTTGCTTGACTTCTCTAAAGCATTTGACACTGTAAGCCATGAACTATTATGTCAAAAACTAAAATACCTGTTTGGGTTCTGCGACAACGCTATTCGCCTACTAAGTAGTTATTTGACTGATAGAAAGCAAAAGGTAAAGGTTGGCACTAATTTTTCTAGTCACAGAGCTGTTTGCTGCGGTGTGCCCCAGGGATCGGTTCTTGGTCCTTTGCTATTCTCTATATTTGTGAATGACATTTTTCGCTGCTGCACCTATTCATCAATGCATGCTTATGCTGATGACGTTCAGATTTATGTGTCTGGCAAAACAAACCTTATGGAAGATCTAGTCTGTAAACTTAATGAAGATCTCCACAGTATAAGCCTATGGGCTATGAATAATAGTCTCCATCTAAATGTCTTAAAGTCCTATATGTTGCCTATCTCTAAAGTAAAAATTAACCCTACCACAATTCCACATGTATTAATGGATGATAAGATAATTAAAGTTGTTAATAGTGTTGTTAGTCTTGGTTTTCATGTTAATGCTTCTCTCACATGCACAGATCACATCAATGGCGTAGTTCGAAAAATATATTATGTATTGCGAAATCTTAGAATGTCGTCTGAGTACACTCCCACTGATATAAGACGAAAACTTGTAATCCAGCTAATTGTTCCGATCATATCGTACTCCGAACTTGTGTATAGTAAGTTAGACTCACGGTCCCAGCTTAAATTACAAATTGCCTTTAATCATGCTACACGTTATGTCTATGGGTTACGTAGGTTCGATCATTTAGCTGAATTTAAAAATTGTATACTGGGGTGCGACATAATAAGTTATACTAATATCAGAAATTGTATATTTTTACATAAACTTATACACTCCAAAACTCCTTCTTACTTATTTGAAAAACTACAATTTAGTAGATCACATAGAAGCCAAGTGCTAATTTTGCCAACTTTTAACTACCTTAACTCCATAAGACTATTTTTTATTAACGCCATTCGAATTTGGAACTCATTACCAGGTCAATTAAAATCGATTCAGTCAAATACGCTTTTCAAACGCTCAATACTAAGGCATTTTTCATCGCCTTATTCTTAATAAAAGGTCAGTTCTCTTCCATCTCTTTCTTATGCTTTATCTCAATCTCTATCTCTCTCTCTTCATACTACATCTTACATTATTTTTGATTTTTCTTTTTCTTCTGCTTAATAATTAAATTCACTTAGTTGTTTAAGATTGCTATAATGTTTTAATTTTAATTTTAAGTTAAGCTTAAGTTTAAATTAATATTAATTATTGTAATCCAAACTATTTGTCATCGATCTTTGTACTTTAAAAGAACTATGTTCTTAGTGTACTAATACAATAAAGGCACAAATTATTATTATTAGATCCGTCAGTAAAGATTTTAATGCCGGTGGTTTTAAGGGGGGTTTTGTTAACCCAGTCTAGCCGTGAAGGGATGAGAACCTCATAGTTCTTTTCAAGGTTTAAGCAGGGCACACAGTAATCTGTTCTGTCAGGGACAGATGAGTCTAGAATTAATGTGTGACCGCAATTATTACCTATCCAATTTGCAGATTCTCTTAGTCTGAGAGCTGCTATGTTAGCACATTCTCTGGCAAAGATATCTAGAGGAGGAAGGTGAAGCATGACATTCAGAGCACTAGTTGGGGTTGAGCATAATGCCCCGGTAATACATAGACTTGCACTTCTTTGAACCTTAGCAAATTTCTGAAGTATAGTTTTCTTATTCAGGGCCCTCCACCATACCAGTGAGCCATATATAAGTATGGGGCGGACAATTGCCGTATAGATCCAGCGTACTATTTTAGGGGAAAAACCCCATTTTTTTCAATCGATTTTTTACAGGCAAACAGAGATATGTTTGCTTTTCTAACACGTTCATTTATGTTGGTATTTCGTGCTGTCACTAAAGAGCAACCTCGTGCCGTTCAGACGCGGAGGTTCTAAGTTAGGGATTTTATATTTCCTGGTGAAAAGGATGAGATCTGTTTTCTCCGGGTTTACACTCAAACCACAAGAGGACGCCCATCTTGAGAGGGTTGCGAGTGCTCTCTCCATGAGTTGACAGAGAGTTTGAGGAAATTTTCCGTTAAAGACAAGAGCAATGTCATCAGCATATGCAATAACTTTGTAGCCTTCCTTCTCCATGATACGCAACAGTTGGTCAACCGTCACGGACCACAGAAGCGGAGACAAAACACCCCCCTGTGGAGTCCCCCTGCTTACAAATCTACGGATAGAGGATTCCCCCAGTTCTGAGTTTACCACCCTGCCCAAGAGCATCTGATGGATGAGACTCACGAGAAAATCCTCCACCCCCAGTTCTGACAAGGCAGAGGTGACCGCACAGGGGAGGACGTTATTGAATGCACCTGCTATGTCTAGAAAGGCAGCAAGCGTGTATTCTTTGTTCTCAAGTGATTTTTCAATTGTAGACACAAGAGAGTGGAGAGCTGTTTCTGTCGATCTGCCTTTTATATAAGCATGCTGAGATTTAAGGAGCCGGTCGAGTTTCGGCTTAAGAAGAAGCCCAATAAGCCTCTCCAGTGTTTTAAGCAGAAAGGAGGAGAGGCTTATGGGTCTAAAGTCGTTAGGTTTAGTGTGAGAGGATTTACCCGCTTTCGGTATGAAGATGACTTTCGTCTCTCTCCAAGCTAATGGAATGTAGTTAAGGAGTAGGCAACCATGGTAGATCGCCTGAAGCCAGGGTACTATTGCGTTGAAGCAATAGTGGAGTTGAGCTGGTATAATGCTATCGGGACTCGGAGATTTATAAGGTTGGAACGAGTAAACCGAACATCTTAAATTCTCCTTGCTGGTTAGCTGCCCAATCTGCTGAGGTGTAAGTTCGGAGGAGGATGTTTGAAAGCTGGAGTTGTTAGTGTAGGCCTTGGTAGTCGAGTTGGTAGCGTGCTTGACTGCCACCCCAGAGGTCCCGGGTTCGATTCCCGGCCAGGCCATGGTCCTTCGCTTTAAACCTTTCTTAATTTTCTTTCCTCATTTCTATTCAACTGAAATTAAAAATTCATCAATATTTACGACATGAAGTTGTAGTTGATGGTAGAGAAGTTTGTGGATGAGATTGCCTTATAACTTGATTTGACTGAGGTAAAGGCATAACACTTGCCTCTGATTCAAATTCACATGTTTCTTCGGCTTTCCACCACGCTTAGAACATCCTACACCTGTTTCAATTGATTGACCTTTCCTTCCCACTAATCTGTCACCCCATTTCGAACCAAGGCAGACTTGACTGAAAAGGTATTCCACCTGAAATCCTTGGTTCAAAGCTAAAAAAAAAAAAAAAAAAAAGGAAAGCCAAGATGTTCTTTTTGCTTTCCTAATTGCTGTTTTGTAACTAACTAGTTTGGACTTATATGTTTTCCATGCGTTCTCGCTATTGCTACGCCTTGCGTAGTTAAAGTCTCTGCGACAGTCCTTTCTGAGGATTTCAATTTCCCGAGACCACCATACTGGTTTACGGGATTTTTTTGTAGTTTTTCCGGACATGCTCTGTTAAGGGCATCCGAACACTTTCTGGTAAAGTTTTGTACAAGGGCGTCTTAACCTTCCTTGCTTGTCACGTGGAGAGAACTATCCGAGGTCAAGGACCTCTTGATTATTTTATTATACCATCTCCAATTTGTCTTACGGAGATTTCTTATTTTTTGAGGCAGGGATTGATTAGTTTCCTTCCAGCCAAATTCTATGTACCTATGGTCTGAGAACGAATGTTCTTTTAAGACCTTCCATGAATAAATTTCGTCAGAGAAGTTTCCAGATGCTAGGGTGACATCCAGGACTTCCTCTCGGTTTTTAATTATGAATGTTGGTTCATTGCCTTTATTTAATATATTTAGGTTTGTATTAAGTAGGTAGTTAAAGAGTGGCTCACCTCGATCGTTGTTGTTTGTGCTGCCCCATTGCGAGTGGTGTGCGTTGGCATCTCCACCCAGTACTATGTGCGCGGCAGGGGTAGTTTCCTTTACCAGTTTCCGAAATGACTGTGGGTATATCCTCGTCATACGGGAAGTAATAGGAGGCCACCCTGAGTTTTTTGTGGCCCAACTCCAGGCTGACCACCGTGAGGTCTCCATGACTAAGCTGAGGGAGAATAAAACAGTTTAAGTTATGTTAAGCTAATATACAGGTTCGAGTTTTACCTTTATTAGAGACGTGATAGTTTTTATAGTTTGGTGTATTCAGGCCCAGGATTTTGTTGTTGTTTATCCAGGGCTCCTGAATGAGCACCAGGTCGACATCACCCGTTGCCAGGTGACGCTGGAGAGCAGCAGATGCTGCTTTGGAGTGGTGGAGATTAATTTGGAGTAACCGGAACATCCTCTGGTACTCCAACCACCGTAGTGTCAGCTTCCTCGTCGCTGAGGGGTTCTCCCAAAAGATCCTGCTCACTGTAGAGGCTGGTCATCGCAGCAGCAAGCTCGGAAGCGGACGACAGCTCATCCTCACTTCCCGACGCCATTTCGATATCACTGGTAGTCTCAGTCGAGGCGTTGGAAGCCGCACGACCAACCAGTGACACCGTGTCAGTCTTATAGATTCTCGGGTGAACCTTGCCGAATCCATAGTTGAGAGTGCTGTCCTTGTTGAGCCTGTCAAGACATTCATTATTGAGGATCAGCAAGATCTCCATCTTGGACCTCTTGGTGCCAACCGTTTGATCCTCGGCATTGGGCTCCAGCATGACCACCTTCCAATTGTGTGTGGAGATGTCTGGATTGAAGACCTTAAACATCTCTAGGATCTCCTCGGGTTCAGATGGAGTGACTGGAACCCGGACCCTAGCTCTTGGTCTGGACGGAATCTCTTCCGAGTTAACAGCCTTTAGCCGAGCGCCTGGGTAGACCTCCCCGACCTTCTCAACCGCCGCTTTAAATAGCTCAGCGGATCTGCTGTTGTCGCAGGCCATCAGCTTAACGTTACCCTGAAACCATCCTGCGTCCGTGCATGACGGGGGTGGCCCAGGGTTGTCCTTGAGGACCTGCAAGGCGACCTTGGCGAGCGAAGCTTCTATCCAGCTCCATTGGTGTTTGGGTATTTTACCGTCCTCGCTGTTCTGGTCTATGCCCCCTATGACTATTTTGTCCTTGGCAACCTCTGCGAAGGATCGTAAACCCACGCCATGGGTTTTGGCCCTCTTGGCGGTCTGGTTCGTATTTGCAGAACCTTCTTTGCCCATTCTATATCCTCCTTGACTTTCCTCAGGTCATCCCTTGAGACCTGACCCTCCTTGATAGGATCGGTAGCCAGGCGTCGAAGAATACGGGATGCCTTCCTGCGGTCTAGGTAACCTGCCTTTAAAGGATCCCTTCTTGCAAAATCGGTCGCCCTGGCGCTGACCATTGGGTTTTCCTTGGTCCCAGATGCATTGGTTGAGCCCGCGTCTCCGCGTCGATTGCTACCTTTGCTTAAGGAACCGGAGGGTCCAATGTCAGCTACACAGGCTTTCGATGTGCTTGCTGTTGTTGATATGGGGCGATGATCTGATGGTATCACTATCATCGTCTGACCCTGTGTGGTAGGTTTCGAGCTTGGTGGTACCACAGCTTTGAGATCGGAACCGAAGGTTCCTACCGGTTTTTTGTTTGGGGTCCGGACCCCCGTTTGGGTGTTGAGGTTTTTTGTGTGTTGTTTTTATTATTGTCGTTCATGTTTGGTTCCCACGAGTGGCGGAGAAGCGACGGTCGACCCAGGCAGAGATCCGCAGTACCTGGGCAAGGCTGAATAGAACCGGAGGTCGCCAGGTATCCGGAGCACACCGTTCGCGACTGAGCAATTATTTTAGACTGGGTCCTCAGCCAGGCTGATCCTCGGCACGGTACGCATGACACCTTGATCCGACCCAGGAGGAAAGAGAAGGAGAGAAGGGATGTTTCAGGATAGGGCAGGGGAGGAATGGCAGGCTTAGTTGTTCTCACCGAGTTTGTTTGGTAACACAGCCCCGTGAGAAACTTAAGCCCCCACACCCAGCAGTCGGAGGGACTACTTTCGTCAAGGTGCTGCCAGTCGTGGGGGTACTTGACATAAGATTCGTTTTATTTCGTTTATATTTTGAAAATATAATTCAGAAATTTACATTTAGTAATACTTATTTGATTGAGTTAAACATCACATGTTAAGTTAACAATCTTCATAAAGAATCTTCATAAGAAGATTAATAACTAGAGAAAACATATGCATACATTTACATGTCACAACATGCTTGCTTTATATATATGTTTTAAAAACTACTATTTCATTATTGTATAATAATTAAAAGTTAGGTTTTTATTTTTTTTTTTTTTTTTTTTTTTTTTATTGTTTTTAACAACAAAAATTAACAACTTTCATAGAATTTATTTTTCCAAATTTTACGTTTTAGTGAATGAGTAGAAGTAAAAAGTAATTATTTTATTTATTTAATTGATGTGAAAGAAAAATTTAAGTTGATTATTTATATCGAACTATTATGCTTTTCTGAGCCTATTCTAATGTATACTTTTTTCTTTTTTACTTTTCTCATCGTAAATAGTCACATTAACTCCGTCAATATTTTTTATAATGAAAGGACCTTCGAATATGCTTTTAAATTTTTCGTAAGGTTCTTTCTTAACAAAAACTTTGTCATTTTCAGACAGGGTAAGTGGTCTTGCGTATTTGTCATATATGTTTTTATTCCTTAATTTGTGTTTATTTATTAAATGTCTGGCCAATGCGTGGGTGTTTTGTAGACGAAATTTTACCTCTTTGTAGTAACTTTCCGTATTTTAAATGGGATCAATTAAATCTTTTTGTACTTCTTGTGGTAATATAGCATTTTTGCCAAATACTAATTCATACGGTGTAAATTTGTTGTCAAACACTGTATTAGAAGTAGTATTGTGAGAGAAAGTAAAATATTTTAAGTAAGTGTCCCAGTCAGACATATTTTCTGTTACATAAGCACGAAGGTATTCGTTAAACACTCTATGGTTACGTTCCACTGTCGCAACGGTTTCGTGATGATACGGTGTTGAAAATTTTAAATCAATATTTAAAAGTTTCGTGAGCTCACTTAATGTTTCATTTTTGAATTCTGTTCCTAAATCAGTTTTTATAGACTTCATTGTGCCATACACTAAAATAAAATTTTCGAAAATTGCCCGAGCTACTGTTTTAGCACTTTTATCTGGCAGTGAAATTGTAACAAGATATTTCGTTAAATCACATATCAATGTTAACGCATACTTATTACCGAAATTAGATTCTGGTAACGGACCCACGGTGTCAATTACAACAACGTCGAAAGGTTTGACTGGAGTTGGAGTAAAAACTAGCTGTTCTTTATTTCCTAACTTTACCTTATTAAGTGTACATTTTTTGCAACTTTTAACAAAAGACGCTATATCCCGCGTCATATTTCGCCAATAATATTTAGTCCTGATCTTAGCATATAATTTTTTTCTTCCGCAATGACCCCCTGCAATTGGGTCGTTATGATAAATTTCGAGTATGTTTTGTTTCCTAGCCGAGTTCATTATGGTTTCTATGGGGTTGGTTAAGATTATCTCTAGGGTATTTAAAACTTTAACCCCGTTATTTTTCAATTCTTGCACTGTACAGTATGTAAATATAACATCATCTTTTGGCCATTCGATTGATTGGATGTTATGATAGCCGGCTTCAAATTGTAGCCTCGAAAACAAAAAATCTAAATCTATTGTTTCGTTAACAATCACAAGACTCACATCAAATACTTTCTTAAATTTATTGTATATATTTATTCTCAACTTTTTTGTTTGGTTTTCCCCTTCTATTATTTTAGACCTGATTTTGAAATTGCGAGTACTAAAATCGTGTGAAAATTTATCATAAATTGGTAAGTCTTTTCTGCTGCTTGTGCTATTTAAGACGTTTTCCGCAATTTGCTCACATGATCGCTTAGACATCGCGCGAGTTGTCACAGCGAATATGCTACTTGCGTTTTTTAATTCGTTGATTGAAATTCGTGACAAAGCGTCAGCAACAACATTAGATTTGCCCTTTATATACTCAATATTAAAATTATATTCTGCAAGTTCCAGTCTGATTCTGGAAAGTTTTGACGATGGATCTTTCATATTAAACAAATATACTAGTGGTCTATGATCTGACCTTACAGTGAACTCAGTACCATACACATATGGTCGAAACTGTTTAATGGCGAAATAAATAGCTAATAGCTCAAGCTCTATTACAGCTTTTTTCTGTTCCGCCTTGTTAAAAGATTTTGAAGCAAAACATATTGGTAAATCGCTACCGCTGTAGTCTTGGCTTAAAATTGCGCCACACCCAATTTTTGACGCATCAACTATGATGACAAATTTTTTCTTGAAATTCGGGTATTGCAATAATTTAGGTGATACTACAGCAGACTTCAATGCCTCAAATGCTTCTTGGCACTTATCATTCCACTCGAACTGAACATTCTTACGACTTAAACGATTCAATGGTGCAGCCAAAATGGCAAAATCTGGGATAAATTTTCGGTAATAATTTGCGAACGCTACAAAACGTCTAACAGCGTCTTTATTAGTAGGCTTTTCATAGGTCTTAACTGCTTTTGTTTTTGAATCATCAGGAAGAAGACCCTTAGGGGTGCACTTGTGCCCCAGGAATGTAACCTCAGGCCGTAAGAAATTGCATTTCTTGGGATTGAGCTTTAAATTAAATCTTCTACAGATTTCAAATACATTTGAAAGATTCTTCAAGTGATGCTCCTCGCTACATCCCACTACAATTACGTCATCGACGTACATAAAAGCTTGATTTGGTGAAAGCCCTGAGAACGCAATGGACATCATCCGTGACAAAGAATTTGGAGCAACGTTGAGTCCGAACGGTAAAACCTTCCAACGGAAAGCTCCTTGATCTGTGCTGAACGAAGTTATATCTCGCGAGTTGACGTGAAGTGGAATTTAATGAAATCCGGAAAAAAGATCAAGTGTAGAAAAATGTTTTGCTCTACCCAGATTATCAAGGATATCATCTACTCGAGCCAACGGGAATTTATCCGCAACTAATTTCTTATTTACTGCCCTGAAATCAACACACATACGACATGATTTTTGACCCGATGAGCCTTTCTTTGGAACTAGTATTAAAGGGCTATTAGAATTTGAATAACTTGGTTCTATTAAATTATTTTTTAAAAGATTCTCCACTTGTTTGTTTATTTCGGATTTTTGCGAATGTGGTACGCGATAATTTTTGACATAAACCGGCGAATTATCTTTCAACCTCAGTTTTTGCTCATAAAAGTTATTAATTGTCATTTTGTCCGAATCTAGAGCAAAAATGTCAGAATACTGATGACATAAAGGCAAAAGTTTATTTTTGACATAACTAGGCATTTGATTTTCGAGAATGCTATTAAGTTCCTCTAATCGTTTATAATCTGTTGAAATTTTATTTGCAGAGTATATGAAATAGTTACTTAAATTCTCAGTTTTAATTTTACTTGTTTTTATGTATTTCACGTCATTTGTCGTATTTATAACGCGTAGAATTGGATTACTTGAATCAACTATACACTTAGCTGTAAACACGCCTTTAGAAATTTCTTGAGAATCAACAAACAATGGTTGTGTGCAATGACCTATATTAAAGAATCGAAAAACTTCGCACCTCGGAGGGATAATGCAACAATCAGCGCTTACGCCATGTAAAATTGGGAGTTCACAATACATGTTATTTATGTTAAAAGAAATTAGATTTGTTTCATAACTAATGCTACATTTGTTTGATTTCAAGAATTCTTTGCCAAGTATACCGTCAGTTGGTATATTGAAATCCTCACTGACAACATGAAAAATGTGTGGAATAACCAAGTTGGATAAAATTATACTTGTGCTTATAGTACCAAGAGTCGAAACTGCATGCGGCGTAATGCCAGTTATGTTTATTGTGTCTTTCTTATTAATGTTAAGAAAATTATTTAAGCAGGAATATTTAATTAAAGAAATATCTGTTTGAGTGTCAACAAGGAAAGTGCATAATTTATTTGTGTCTGCACATTTTATTTCAATAAAATCGGCATAATTAAGGTTTAAAGAAAAAATAGATTTTTGTACGTTATTTTGACTTAATCTTGTTGTTCCTCCCTCAGCTGCCGTGACTGAGGGGCATACTCGTTTAAAGTACGCACATTGACATCTCTATTCCGACTTGAATTGGTTTCAAAATTGTGAGAATTGGTATTGTGGAATCGATTTCTATTATCGAATCGATTATTATTATTAAATCGATAACTTCTATTATTGAATCGGTTATCTCTATTATTAAACGATTGTTGTTAATTAAACGTTGATCATTGGCGCTAAAAGTTGTTTTCCATTTCCACGATAATTATTGTAACCTGTGTTGTTTCTGAAAGTGTTATGGTTTTTTGAAAAATTATTGTTGCTGTTACTTCCACGTGAACGAAACGCTAAAACCTGTTTTTCTTTACCCTCATTTGTTTGTTCAACAATCAATTTAGTGACAACGTCGTTGACATCCGTAAAAGAAGTCGAAGCGAGTATTGATTTGACCAAATCGGACCTAGCGTTAAGCCTACATGTACTCACTGTTTGTTCAATAGTCATCTCATGGGCCTTAGATTGTGTCATACCCTCTATAATTAGAGATCGTTCCAGCGCTTCAGAAAGCTCCACAACTTGTTTTGAAAATTCCGCGTAATCGTTATTTCTTGCTTGCAAGGTCGAAAGCTTCCCAGCTACAACTTTGGAGTTGTCAGGCTTGATCCTACTCCTCAACGCTATTTTTATTTCTGATATAGAACTTACGTTTGCGGGCAAAGATTCACGAGCCCTTCCCTCTAACTTGGATTTTATGAAAGAAATAAGTGTTTCTGTTAGGTGAGGTTCAGCTAGCTCTTCAATTAGATTGACTTTATCAATAAAGGATTCGAGTGACAGTGGGTTTCCACTATAGTTTTCACGAATAATTGACGCACACATACTTACGAGTGATTTTTTCTCAGTTATTGTCGCCATTTTGCAATTTTTATCTGTAATAGAACCAGAAGCAAAGTTAAACGAGTCAGATGACTCATAAAATGGGTTAAACAAATCTGTAAAAAAGGGAGAATGTTTTAAAGACAATGTTTCTGTCTTAACTTCCGCTTTTTGAACTTAACCTACAACATCTGGGATACTAATTTTACACTTAAGTTTGAGAAAACACTTAACCAAGAGGTTATGACAATTTCTTACGGTTAAAATTACTGACTGTTTTTTATGTGATTCTACTTCATCAATGTGACTCTTTACGTAGTTAAGGATGTCATTATATGCTTGTATAAGCAAATCAATATATTCTTTTATTTTTCCCTCTTTTGATGATAAAGGTCTGTTTTGCAACACCCTTTTTGTTACTGAAATGAATTTTAATTTTATGCCCTTAAATTCTTCTTTGTCAAAGCAAAGCATTTGTTTATTTGAATAATCAACATAAAATTTAATCTTTCGTCTTATTCTATTTCATTCTATCATATTGAAAATATAAAATTTTTGCATATATTTAATATATATTTAATATAATATATTTATTATATTATATATATATTTTTTTTATTATTCACATATATATTTTTATATTCCCATATATATTTTTAGAATTAAGTCTAAATAAACAACTTAAATAAAACTCGGCTGCTGCTGCTACAATAGTTGTTGTTGTCGTTGTTGTTGTTGTTGTAACTGCTTCCATTGTTGCGGCTTAGGCTGGTGCTGCTTTTGCTACAGTAGTCGTTGTTTTTGTTACTGCGTGTATTTTTTTTTTTGGTCTTAGGTTTTAGGATATAAATTTTGTTTGGGTTTTAATTCAAGTTTTATTGGTTTTTTTTTTTTTTTTTTTTTTTTTTTTTAAGCTATAAGTTGATTAGTTATAAAAGGTATTTTTTTTCTCTTGTTTTTTTTTTGTTGTTTTTTTCCACAAAGGACTTATTTTTTCCAACTGCTACATAATGTTAATGTTGTAAAGTTTAGTTTTCAAGTTGTAATGTGTTGAATATTTAAATATTTAAGTTGTTGTTTTTTTTGTTTGGCCATTTTGGAGTCTACGGTCGTTTTTAAAAGTTATTCGCACATTTCTTTTCGTTTTTCAACGCACACTATTTTTTGTTGTTTTTTTTTTCGTTCGGCCATTTTGGTAACTGCGGCCGTTTTTATTTTAAAGTATTTCGCGCATTTATTTCCAAGGCACACTCTTCTTTGTTTTTTTTTTGAAGCGAAGCTTTTTACGCCTCGTTCTGCGATTTGCTAGAGTGAAATCAGAAAAAACGACCTTTTTTCTTAGAATTGATATTGTTTTTTGCTTGCATCAATTGAACCAGAAAATGTTAAATGAAAAATAATTTCTTGCCCGCTGCAGGAATTGAACCCACAACTCACAGTTCTATCGTTTGTTGGTACTTTCCTCTAACCATTACGCTAAAACCCGTATAACCCGTAACCCGTAAAAACGTATTGGCTAGCCAACCGACAAAAGTAGCAAACAAAACGAACTAGAGCAAAGATAACTAAATTTACCGAGCTATGGTTTGAATCTTCGGTTTGTCCATGCGAACTAAAAGACCTAACGAACTAAAAGAACGAACGAACTAAAAGAACGAACGAACTAAAAGAAATATTCACTAAGGATTGTGTATTAGATGTTGTTTCTACTTCCTACTAAAGGTCGTTATAAATATCGTTAAAAATAAACAACCTGTAAGTTGATTGAATTGTAACAAAATTAATGATTTTTGTATATTTATACCCCCACGTTTAAAAAACGTAAATGGGGGTATATTAATTTTGTCACTCCGTTTGTAACGCCCATAAGGAGGCGTGGTAGGTATAGAAAAGTATATATATTCTTGATCAGCATCACCACCCGAGTTGATTTAGCCATGTCCGTCTGTCTGTCCGTCTGTCCGTCTGTCCGTCTGTCTGTGATCACGATTACAGCCGTAATTTTAAAGCTATCATCACGAAATTCTATATTTAAGCTTTTATCTAAAAAATGAAGGTCAAGTTCGTAAATGAGCCAAATCGGATGAAAACCACGCCTACCTCCCACACAAAGTGACTTTATCAAAACGGTAAAATCTCTTAGAATTCAACAAAAATGAATATATGGACTTCCAATTTTGCATATGAGTTTTGATGTTCAAAATACACTCTAAGTATGAAATTCAACTAAATCGGATGAAAACCACGCCTACCTCCCATACAAAGTGACTTTATCAAAAAGGTAAAATTTCTCTTAAATCCACAAAAATTAATGCATGGACTTGAAATTTTGCATATACACTTTGATATTTAACGTGTACTATGTGTATGGAATTCAACCAAATTGAGTGAAAACCACGCCCACCTCCCATACAAAGTGACTTTATCAAAAAGGTAAAATTTCTCTTAAATCCACAAAAATTAATGCATGGACTTGAAATTTTGCATATACACTTTGATATTTAACGTGTACTATGTGTATGGAATTCAACCAAATTGAGTGAAAACCACGCCCACCTCCCATACAAAGCGACTTTATCAAAAAACAAAAGCGAATATTTTCTGTTAAAAATATAACGAAAACGTTATTACAGATAAACATTTCATTGATTGCTTAAGACTTTGAATATACTTTGGTTCGGCCGTGGGGGTATTTTAACTTCGGCCCAGTCGAAGATCATTTCTTACTAGTTATTCCCTTCAACTGAACAGGGGGCTTTAAGGGAGGGCCGAAGAGGGTTAATATATATGATATATATACTTTGTTATTTTAAAGTTTTTAATTTAAAAATTATTTTAATCGAAAAAACGCTATTAAATTATCAAATATATGAATTTGCGAAAATGCTTCGTTCTCTGGTGTGTCCAGTGACGCACCTGTGTTTTTTTTTTTGTTCGGCCATTTTGGAGTCTACGGTCGTTTTTATTTAAAAGTTATTCGCACATTTTTTCCAACGCACACTCTTTTTTGTTTTTTTTTTGTTCGGCCATTTTTTGGAGTCTACGGTCGTTTTTATTTTAAAGTATTTCGCGCATTTCTTTTCACGCACACTCTTCTTTGTTTTTTTTGTTCGGCCATTTTGGAGTCTACGGTCGTTTTTAAAAGTTATTCGCACATTTTGTTTCATTTTTCAACGCACACTCTTTTTTGTTGTTTTTTTTTCGTTCAGCAATTTTGGTAACTGCGGTCGTTTTTATTTTAAAGTATTTCGCGCATTTCTTTTCAACGCACACTCTTTTTTGTTGTTTATTTTTTCCGTTCGGCCATTTTGGCAACTACGGTGGTTTTTATTTTAAAGTATTTCGCGCATTTCTTTTCGTTTTTCACGCTCACTCTTCTTTCTCATTTGTTAGTTCTTATGTCATTTATATTATTTATCTTCAGAGTTTTTTCTTTTTATTTAGAGCAAGCTGAACAGTCAGCAACAGCAGCGACGTCAACAGCGTTCAGTGGAGTCTCTTGCACACTCTTTGCACACACAAAGCAGAGACCTGATGCTGCATCTTGAGCTCCACTGCGACGATGCGCAAAAAAAAGTTAACGGCACCCAATGCAAAAGTTCAACACGCGATCGACAACCGATGCTGCATTTACAGCTACACTACCGCGATGCGCAAAAAGTTAACGGCTCGCAATAACTTTTTTCCCGTTTCAACTAATTTGCATTTACTTAGATTATTTTTCCACAATCATTTATTTAACAAAATAGTTCTTATTGTAAAAACATGTTTCACTCACGAATTTCTTATGTCAAAGAAATGTTCCCGAACTTTACATTTTTCAACCAGTGTCACGGTCGCCATATAATTAAAACACATTCAACTTTATTTTACCAGCGCAATCTCTAGACTGACTTGCAACTCAATCTCTTTATTTCCTTTTTCATCATTCTTTGCTTGTCCCAAACATATTCAGTGTTGTTAACGTATTCTTATATAAATGTATAAAGAAGTGTTGTTAACTTATATTTATAAATGTATAATGTAGTGTTAATAGCTTAAATGAATGTATAATGTAGTGTTATTAGGTTTTACTTATGAAAATGTATAATGTAGTAATAGTTACATATTTCATCTATATTAAAATAAGCAATGTTTGTTTTTAATGCTGTTACAACAAGTTATTTATAAAATGAAAGGCTGAAACAACACCTTTACAAGGATCCACTTCCGAACACTCTAGGGCCACAAGCTTAAAAGATATCAGCAAAAGAAATTAAGGATTTTGTTCTCATTGTAAAAGTGAAAAAAGTGTCGCTTAAGGAACACCTAGGTATCGAACAAAATTACATGCCGCCCAGTGACAAGTTATATATCAAATTTAAGACCAAAAACACCTTTAGAATGGTATATTTCTAACATCACTAGTGCCACTAGCTTAGGAGATATAAGCAAAATGAGTAAAGATTTTGTTTTCGTTTGAAAATTGGAGAATCGTGTCGTTTAACGATAATTAAGGTATCAAATAAAAGGACATGCCGCACAATAAATAGTTATGTATCATATGAAAGGTTGAAAAAACACATTTAAAATTTTATTTTTTGGCCCATCTAGGGCCTCTCGCTTAGGAGATATCTAGCTCAGAAGATATCAAGCTTAGGAGATATAAACAAAAAAGTTCTAGATTTTATTATATTTGTAAAATGGTATCACTTAAGGACAACTTAGGTATCAAAGAAAAGGCATGCCGCACAAGTTATATATCAAATGAAAGGGTGAAAACACTTTAACATTTATTTATTTCTGAACAATCTAGGGCCACAAGCTTAGAAGATATCAGTAAAAGAAATTGAAAATTTTGTTTTCATTGTAAAATTGAAAAATTGTATCGCTTAAGGAACACCTAGGTATCGAACAAAAGGACATGCTGCCCAGTGACAAGTTATCTATCAAATGAAAGACTGAAGAAACACCCTTACAAGGATCAATTTCTGACACCACTCTTGCCTCTAGGATAAGATATATCAGCAGAAGAAGTTAAGGATTTTGTTTTCATTGTAAAATTGGAAAATAGTGTCGCTTAAGAACAACTTAGGTATCAAACGAAAGAACATGCGCACAAAGACAAATGAAAAATAAATTAAAAACAATAAACAAAAACACATTTACAAGGATCCTTTTCCGAACAAACTAGGTCCACAAGCTTAGAAGATATCAGAAAAAGAAATTTAAGATTTTGTTCTCATTGTAAAATTGGAAAATTGTATCGCTTAAGGACAACTTAGGTATCAAATGAAAGGACTTCCGCACAAAGACAAATTATAATTCAAATGAGAGGCTGAAGAAACAGTTTTAAAATGATAAATTTTAACCCAACTTGGACCTTCAGCTTAGGAGATATAAGCAAAAGAAGTTGAGGATTTTGTTTTCATTGTAAAATTGGAAAAGCGTGTGGTTTAAAGACAACTTATGTATTAAATAATAACACGTATTGTACAATGACAAGTTATTTATAAAATGAAAGGCTGAAAAAACACCTTAACAAGGATCCACTCCCGAACAAACTAGGGCCACAAGCTTAGACGATATCAGCAAAATAAATTGAAGATTTTGTTTTCATTGTAAAATTAGAATATCGTATCGGTTAAGGACAACTAAGGTATCAAATAAAAGGACATGCCGCACAAGGACATGTTATCTATCAGACTAGAGGTTGAAAGACACCTAAACAATGGAACAAACCTGACGCCACTACGACCACTAGTATAGGAGACATAAGTAAAATAAAAGACTATTACAACACATGAACAATGATCAAACTCTGACCCCTCTACGGAATCTAGCTTAGGAGATATCAGTAAAAGAATTTTAAGATTTTGTTTTCATTGTTAAAGTGGATTATTGTATTGCTTAAGGACAACTTTGGTATCAAATAAAAGGACATGCCGCACAAGGACATGTCAGACATACCTATCATACTAGAGGCGGAAATACACCTTAAAAATGGTGCAAACCTGAAGCCACTACAACCACTAGCATAGGAGATATAAGTAAAAGAAGTTGAAGATTTCGTTTTTATTATAAAACTAGCGACCACCGGTGCGCCTTGCTGCCCCCAGCAACTATAATAACATAACCTCTATAAAGCAGAGGCAGAATTAAGTGAAATGTGAGCGGAACATTGCAGTAAAAAAACTTGTATGTATCAGACGCTCTATTAAGAAGAGACAGAAGAGAGCGAAATGTGAGCAGCGAATAGTTTTGCTCTGAGTTTGATAACGTTGTTCTCAGCTGCTCTGTTAATTAAAGAGAAACCAACATAACAACAACAATTATATGCAATTATATGCAAACTTTAATAAGCTATAACTATAAAAATATAAAGTTTTAAAAATAAAAAGTCCAGTTTGCACATCTACAGGTCTAAACCTATCAAACCATACTAAATTTATTAAAATTGGACTTGTACTTAAAAAGCCTTACGCAAGACAAAATTTGGGTTTGCGTAATATATATAAGATTGGAAAATCGTGTAGCTTAAGGACAACTTAGGTATCAAACGAAAGAACATCCGCACAAAGACAAATTATAAATCACATGAAAAACTTAAGAAACACCTTTACAATGATCCACTTCCGAACACTCTAGGGCCAGAAGCTTAGGAGATATCAGCGAAAGAAGTTGAGGATTTTGTTTTCATTGTCAAATTGCAAAATTTTATCGCTTAAGGACAACTTAGGTATCAAATGAAAGGACTTCCGCACAAAGACAAATTATAATTCAAATGAGAGGCTGAAGAAACACCTTTAAAATTATCAATTTTGATCCAACTTGGCCCTTCAGCTTAGAAAATATAAGCAAAAGAAGTTGAGGATTTTGTTTTCATTGTAAAATTGGAGAATCACATGAACAACTAAAGAAACACCTTTACAATGATCCACTTCCGAACACTCTAGGGCCAGAAGCTTAGGAGATATCAGCAAAAAAAATCCACAAGCTTAGAAGATATCAGCAAAAGAAATTAAGGATTTTGTTTTCATTGTAAAAGTGAAAAATTGTATCGCTTAAGGAACACCTAGGTATCGAACAAAAGGACATGCTGCCCAGTGACAAGTTATCTATCAAATGAAAGACTGAAGAAACACCCTTACAAGGATCAATTTCTGACACTACTCTTGCCTCTAGGATAAGATATATCAGCAGAAGAAGTTAAGGATTTTGTTTTCATTGTAAAATTGGAAAATAGTGTCGCTTAAGAACAACTTAGGTATCAAACGAAAGAACATGCGCACAAAGGCAAATTAAAAATCAAATAAAAAACAATAAACAAAAACACCTTTACAAGGATCCTTTTCCGAACAAACTAGGTCCACAAGCTTAGAAGATATCAGAAAAAGAAATTTAAGATTTTGTTCTCATTGTAAAATTGGAAAATTGTATCGCTTAAGGACAACTTAGGTATCAAATGAAAGGACTTCCGCACAAAGACAAATTATAATTCAAATGAGAGGCTGAAGAAACACCTTTAAAATGATCAATTTTGACCCAACTTGGACCTTCAGCTTAGGAGATATAAGCAAAAGAAGTTGAGGATTTTGTTTTCATTGTAAAATTGGAAAATCGTGTAGCTTAAGGACAACCTAGATATGAAACGAAAGAACATCCGCACAAAAACAAATTATAATTCGAATGAGAGACTGAAGAAACACCTTTAAAATGATAAATTTTGACCCAACTTGGACCTTCAGCTTAGGAGATATCAGCAAAAGAAGTTGAGGATTTTGATTTAATTGTAAAATTGGAAAAGCGTGTGGTTTAAAGACAACTTATGTATTAAATAATAACACGTATTGTACAATGACAAGTTATTTATAAAATGAAAGGCTGAAAAAACACCTTAACAAGGATCCACTTCCGAACAAACTAGGGCCACAAGCTTAGACGATATCAGCAAAATAAATTGAAGATTTTGTTTTCATTGTAAAATTCGAAAAATTTTATCGCTTAAGGACAACTAAGGTATCAAATAAAAGGACATGCCGCACAAGGACATGTTATCTATCAGACTAGAGGTTGAAAGACACCTAAACAATGGAACAAACCTGACGCCACTACGACCACTAGTATAGGAGACATAAGTAAAATAAAAGACTATTACAACACATGAACAATGATCAAACTCTGACCCCTCTACGGAATCTAGCTTAGGAGATATCAGTAAAAGAATTTTAAGATTTTGTTTTCATTGTTAAAAGGGATTATTGTGTTGCTTAAGGACAACTTTGGTATCAAATAAAAGGACATGCCGCACAAGGACATGTAAGACACACCTATCAGACTAGAGGCGGAAATACACCTTAAAAATGGTGCAAACCTAAAGCTACTACAACCACTAGCATAGGAGATATAAGTAAAAGAAGTTGAAGATTGCGTTTTTATTATAAAACTGAAAAATCATGTAGCTTAAGGACAACTTAGGTATCAAACGAAAGAACATCCGCACAAAGACAAATTATAAATCACATGAAAAACTTAAGAAACACCTTTACAATGATCCACATCCGAACACTCTAGGGCCAGAAGCTTAGGAGATATCAGCGAAAGAAGTTGAGGATTTTGTTTTCATTGTCAAATTGGAAAATTTTATCGCTTAAGGACAACTTAGGTATCAAATGAAAGGACTTCCGCACGAAGACAAATTATAATTCAAATGAGAGGCTGAAGAAACACCTTTAAAATGATCAATTTTGACCCAACTTGGACCTTCAGCTTAGAAAATATAAGCAAAAGAAGTTGAGGATTTTGTTTTCATTGTAAAATTGGAAAATCGTGTAGCTTAAGGACAACTTAGGTATCATATTAAAGGGCATGCCGCACAATGACAAATTATAAATAAAATGAGAGACTGAAAAAACACCTTAACAAGGATCCTTTTCCGAACAAACTAGGGCCACAAGCTTAGAAGATATCAGTAAAAGAAATTAAGGATTTTGTTCTCATTGTAAAATTGGAAAATTGTATCGCTTAAGGACAACTTAGATATCAAATGAAAGGACTTCCGCACAAAGACAAATTATAATTCAAATGAGAGGCTGAAGAAACACCTTTAAAATGATAAATTTTGACCCAACTTTGACATTCAGCTTAAGAGATATAAGCAAAAGAAGTTGAGGATTTTGTTTTCATTGTAAAATTGGAAAAGCGTGTGGTTTAAAGACAATTTATGTTTTAAATAATAACACATATTGTACAATGACAAGTTATTTATAAAATGAAAGGCTGAAAAAACACCTTAACAAGGATCCACTTCCGAACAAACTATGGCCACAAGCTTAGACGATATCAGCAAAATAAATTGAAGATTTTGTTTTCATTGTAAAATTAGAATATCGTATCGCTTAAGAACAACTTAGGTATCAAATAAAAGGACATGCCGCACAAGGACATGATAAACATGTATATCAGACTAGAGGTTGAAAGACACCTAAACAATTGAACAAACCTGACGCCACTACGACCACTAGTATAGGAGACATAAGTAAAATAAAAGACTATTACAACACATGTACAATGATCAAACTCTGACCCCTCTACGGAATCTAGCTTAGGAGATATCAGTAAAAGAATTTTAAGATTTTGTTTTCATTGTTAAAGTGGATTATTGTATTGCTTAAGGACAACTTTGGTATCAAATAAAAGGACATGCCGCACAAGGACATGTCAGACATACCTATCATACTAGAGGCGGAAATACACCTTAAAAATGGTGCAAACCTGAAGCCACTACAACCACTAGCATAGGAGATATAAGTAAAAGAAGTTGAAGATTTCGTTTTTATTATAAAACTAGCGACCACCGGTGCGCCTTGCTGCCCCCAGCAACTATAATAACATAACCTCTATAAAGCAGAGGCAGAATTAAGTGAAATGTGAGCGGAACATTGCAGTAAAAAAACTTGTATGTATCAGACGCTCTATTAAGAAGAGACAGAAAAGAGCGAAATGTGAGCAGCGAATAGTTTTGCTCTGAGTTTGATAACGTTGTTCTCAGCTGCTCTGTTAATAAAAGAGAAACCAACATAACAACAACAATTATATGCAAACTTTAATAAGCTACAACTATAAAAATATAAAGTTTTAAGAAATAAAAAGTCCAGTTTGCACATCTACAGGTCTAAACCTATCAAACCATACTAAATTTATTAATATTGGCCTTGTACTTAAAAAGCCTTACGCCGGACAAAATTTGGGTTTGCGTAATATATGTAAGATTGGAAAATCGTGTAGCTTAAGGACAACTTAGGTATCAAACGAAAGAACATCCGCACAAAGACAAATTATAGATCACATGAAAAACTTAAGAAACACCTTTACAATGATCCACTTCCGAACACTCTAGGGCCAGAAGCTTAGGAGATATCAGCGAAAGAAGTTGAAGATTTTATTTTCATTGTCAAATTGCAAAATTTTATCGCTTAAGGACAACTTAGGTATCAAATGAAAGGACTTCCGCACAAAGACAAATTATAATTCAAATGAGAGGCTGAAGAAACACCTTTAAAATGATCAATTTTGACCCAACTTGGACCTTCAGCTTAGAAAATATAAGCAAAAGAAGTTGAGGATTTTGTTTTCATTGTAAAATTGGAGAATCACATGAACAACTAAAGAAACACCTTTACAATGATCCACTTCCGAACACTCTAGGACCAGAAGCTTAGGAGATATCAGCAAAAGAAATTAAGGATTTTGTTCTCATTATAAAATTGGAAAATTGTATCGCTTAAGGACAACTTAGGTATCAAATGAAAGGACTTCCGCTCAAAGACAAATTATAATTCAAATGAGAGGCTGAAGAAACACCTTTAAATTATCAATTTTGACCCAACTTTGACCTTCAGCTTAGGAGATATAAGCAAAAGAAGTTGAGGATTTTGTTTTCATTGTAAAATTGGAAAAGCGTGTGGTTTAAAGACAATTTATGTATTAAATAATAGCACGTATTGTACAATGACAAGTTATTTATAAAATGAAAGGCTGAAAAAACACCTTTACAAGGATCCGCTTCCGAACAAACTAAGGCCAAAAGCTTAGAAGATATCAGCAAAAGAACTAAGGATTTTGTTCTCATTGTAAAATTGGACATTTGTATCGCTTAAGGACAACTTAGGTATCTTATTAGAGTGATGCCACACTATGACAAATTAGAAATCAAATGAAACACTTAAGAAACACCTTTACAACGCTCAATTTCTGACCCCACTTCTGCCTCTACCATAGGAGATGTCAGCAAAATAATTTAAGGATTTTGTTTTTATTTTAAAATTTAGAAAATCCTGTTACTTAAGGACAACCTAGGTATGAAACGAAAGAACATCCGCACAAACACCAATTATAATTCAAATGAGAGACTGAAGAAACACCTTTATAATGATCCACTTCCGAACACTCTAGGGCCAGAAGCTTAGGAGATATCAGCGAAAGAAGTTGAGGATTTTGATTTAATTGTAAAATTGGAAAAGCGTGTGGTTTAAAGACAACTTATGTAATAAAGAATAACACGTATTGTACAATGACAAGTTATTTATAAAATGAAAGTCTGAAAAAACACCTTTACAAGGATCCACTTCCGAACAAACTAGGGCCACAAGCTTAGACGATATCAGCAAAATAAATTGAAGATTTTGTTTTCATTGTAAAATTAGAATATCGTATCGCTTAAGAACAACTTAGGTATCAAATAAAAGGACATGCCGCACAAGGACATGTTATCTATCAGACTAGAGGTTGAAAGACACCTAAACAATGGAACAAAATTGACGCAACTACGACCACTAGTATAGGAGACATAAGTAAAATAAAAGACTATTACAACACATGTACAATGATCAAACTCTGACCTCTCTACGGAATCTAGCTTAGGAGATATCAATAAAAGAATTTTAAGATTTTGTTTTCATTGTTTAAGTGGAATATTGTTTTGCTTAAGGACAACTTTGGTATCTAATAAAAGAACATGCCGCAAAACGACATGTCAGACATACCTATCAGACTAGAGGCGGAAATACACCTTAAAAATGGTGCAAACCTGAAGCCACTACAACCACTAGCATAGGATAAATAAGTAAAAGAAGTTGAAGATTTCGTTTTTATTATAAAATTGGAAAATCGTGTAGCTTAAGGACAACCTAGGTATGAAAAGAAAGAACATCCGCACAAACACAAATTATAATTCAAATGAAAGACTGAAGAAACACCTTTAAAATGATCAGTTTTGACCCAACTTGAACCTGCAGTTTAGGAGATATAAGCAAAAGAAGTTGAGGATTTTGTTTTCATTGTAAAATTGGAAAATCACATGAAAAACTTAAGAAACACCTTTACAAGGATCCACTTCCGAACACTCTAGTGCCACAAGCTTAGAAGATATCAGCAAAAGAAGTAGAGGATTTTGTTTTCATTGTAAAATTGGAAAAGCGTGTGGTTTAAGGACAACTTATGTATTAAATAATAGCACGTATTGTACAATGACAAGTTATTTATAAAATGAAAGGCTGAAAAAACACCTTAACAAGGATCCACTTCCGAACAAACTAGGGCCACTTGTTTAGAAGATATATGCAAAATAAATTGAAGATTTTGTTTTCATTGTAAAATTGGAATATTGTATCGCTTAAGGACAACTTAGGTATCAAATAAAAGGACATGCCGCACAAGGACATGTTATCTATCAGACTAGAGGTTGAAAGACACCTATACAATGGAACAAACCTGACGCCACTACGACCACTAGTATAGGAGACATAGGTAAAATAAAAGACTATTACAACACATGTACAATGATCAAACTCTGACCCCTCTACGGAATCTAGCTTAGGAGATATCAGTAAAAGAATTTTAAGATTTTGTTTTCATTTTTAAAAGGGATTATTGTATTGCTTAATGACAACTTTGGTATCAAATAAAAGGACATGCCGCACAAGGACATGTTATCTATCAGACTAGAGGTTGAAAGACACCTAAACAATGGAACAAACCTGACTCAACTACGACCACTAGTATGGGAGACATAAGTAAAATAAAAGACTATTACAACACATGTACAATGATCAAACTCTGACCCCTCTACGGAGTCTAGCTTAGGAGATATCAGTAAAAGAATTTTTAGATTTTGTTTTCATTGTTAAAAGGGATTATTGTATTGCTTAAGGACAACTTTGGTATCAAATAAAAGGACATGCCGCACAAGGACATGTCAGACATACCTATCAGACTAGAGGCGGAAATACACCTTAAAAATGGTGCAAACCTGAAGCCACTACAACAACTAGCATAGGAGATATAAGTAAAAGAAGTTGAGGATTTTTTTTTCATTGTAAAATTGGAAAATCGTGTAGCTTAAGGACAACTTAGGTGTCATATTAAAAGGCATGCCGCACAATGACAAATTATAAATAAAATGAAAGACTGAAGAAACACCTTTACAACGAACAATTTCTGACCCCACTTCTGCTTCTACCGTAGCAGATTTCAGAAAAATAATTTAAGGATTTTGTTTTAATTTTAAAATTTAGAAAACCCTGTTGCTTAAGGACAACTTAGGTATCAAACGAAAGAACATCCGCACAAAGACAAATTATAAATCACATGAAAAACTTAAGAAACACATTTACAAGGAACCACTTCCGAACAAGCTTAGAAGATATCAGGACAACTCAGGTATCAAATGAAAGGACTTCCGCTCAAAGACAAATTATAATTCAAATGAGAGGCTGAAGAAACACCTTTAAAATGATAAATTTTGACACAACTTTGACCTTTAGCTTAGGAGATATAAGCAAAAGAAGTTGAGGATTTTGTTTTCATTGTAAAATTGGAAAAGCGTGTGGTTTAAAGACAATTTATGTATTAAATAATAACACGTATTGTACAATGACAAGTTATTTATAAAATGAAAGGCTGAAAAAACAACTTTACAAGGATCCGCTTCCGAACAAACTAGGGCCAAAAGCTTAGAAGATATCAGCAAAAGAACTAAGGATTTTGTTCTCATTGTAAAATTGGACAATTGTATCACTTAAGGACAACTTAGGTATCTTATTAAAGTGATGCCACACTATGACAAATTATAAATCAAATGAAACACTTAAGAAACACCTTTACAACGCTCAATTTCTGACCCCACTTCTGCCTCTACCATAGGAGATTTCAGCAAAATAATTTAAGGATTTTGTTTTTATTTTAAAATTTAGAAAATCCTGTTGCTTGAGGACAACCTAGGTATGAAACGAAAGAACATCCGCACAAACACCAATTATAATTCAAATGAGAGACTGAAGAAACACCTTTATACTGATCCACTTCCGAACACTCTAGGGCCAGAAGCTTAGGAGATATCAGCGAAAGAAGTTGAGGATTTTGTTTTCATTGCAAAATTGGAAAAGCGTGTGGTTTAAAGACAACTTATGTATTAAATAATAACACGTTTTGTACAATGACAAGTTATTTATAAAATGAAAGGCTGAAAAAACACCTTAACAATGATCCACTTCCGAACAAACTAGGGCCACTAGCTTAGAAGATATATGCAAAATTAATTAAAGATTTCGTTTCTATTATAAAACTGGAAAATCGTGTAGCTTAAGGACAACTTAGGTATCAAACGAAAGAACATCCGCTCAAAAACAAATTATAAATCACTTGAAAAACGTAAGAAACACCTTTACTATGATCCACTTCCGAACACTCTAGGGCCAGAAGCTTAGGAGATATCAGCAAAAGAAGTTGAGGATTTTGTTTTCATTGGCAAATTGGAAAATTTTATAGCTTAAGAAATACTTAGGTATCAAATGAAATGACTTCTGCACAAGGACATGTTATCTATCAGACTAGAGGTTGAAAGACACCTATACAATTGAACAAACCTGACGCCACTACGACCACTAGTATAGGAGACATAGGTAAAATAAAAGACTATTACAACACATGTACAATGATCAAACTCTGACCCCTCTACGGAGTCTAGCTTAGGAGATATCAGAGATATCAGTAAAAGAATTTTAAGATTTTGTTTTCATTTCTAAAAGGGATTATTGTATTGCTTAAGGACAACTTTGGTATCAAATAAAAGGACATGCCGCACAAGGACATGTTATCTATCAGACTAGAGGTTGAAAGACACCTAAACAATGGAACAAACCTGACGCAACTACGACCACTAGTATAGGAGACATAAGTAAAATAAAAGACTATTACAACACATGTACAATGATCAAACTCTGACCCCTCTACGGAGTCTAGCTTAGGAGATATCAGTAAAAGAAGTTTAAGATTTTGTTTTCATTGTTAAAAGGGATTATTGTATTGCTTAAGGACAACTTTGGTATCAAATAAAAGGACATGCCGCACAAGGACATGTCAGACATACCTATCAGACTAGAGGCGGAAATACACCTTAAAAATGGTGCAAACCTGAAGCCACTACAACCACTAGCATAGGATATATAAGTAAAAGAAGTTGAGGATTTTGTTTACATTGTAAAAATTGGAAAATCGTGTAGCTTAAGGACAACTTAGGTGTCATATTAAAAGGCATGCCGCACAATGACAAATTATAAATAAAATGAAAGACTGAAGAAACACCTTTACAACGAACAATTTCTGACCCCTCTTCTGCCTCTACCGTAGCAGATTTCAGGATAATTTAAGGATTTTGTTTTAATTTTAAAATTTAGAAAACCCTGTTGCTTAAGGACAACTTAGGTATCAAACGAAAGAACATCCGCACAAAGACAAATTATAAATCACATGAAAAACTTAAGAAACACATTTACAAGGAACCACTTCCGAACAAGCTTAGAAGATATCAGGACAACTCAGGTATCAAATGAAAGGACTTCCGCACAAAGACAAATTATAATTCAAATGAGAGGCTGAAGAAACACCTTCAAAATGATCAATTTTGACCCAACTTTGACCTTCAGCTTAGGAGATATAAGCAAAAGAAGTTGAGGATTTTGTTTTCATTGTAAAATTGGAAAAGCGTGTGGTTTAAGGGCAACTTATGTTTTGAATAATAACACGTATTGTACAATGACAAGTTATTTATAAAATGAAAGGCTGAAAAAACACCTTTACAAGGATCCACTTCCGAACAAACTAGGGCCACAAGCTTAGAAGATATCAGCAAAAGAAATTAAGGATTTTGTTCTCATTGTAAAATTGGAAAAGCAAGTGGTTTAAGGACAACTTATGTATTAAATAATAACACGTATTGTACAATGACAAGTTATTTATAAAATGAAAGACTGAAAAAACACCTTTACAAGAATCCACTTCTGAACAAACTAGGGCCACAAGCTTAGAAGATATCAGCAAAAGAATTTGAGGATTTTGTTTTCATTGTAAAATTGGAAAATAGTGTCGCTTAAGGACAACTAGGTATCAAATTAAAATGGTATATTTCTAACACCACTAGCTTAGGAGATATAAGCAAAATGAGTAAAGATTTTGTTTTCGATTGAAAATTGGAGAATCGTGTCGTTTAACGAAAATTTAGGTATCAAATAAGAGGACATGCCGTACAATAAATAGTTATGTATCATATGAAAGGTTGAAAAAACACATTTAAAATTTTATTTTTTGACCCATCAAGGGCCTCTCGCTTAGGAGATATCTAGCTTAGAAGATATCAAGCTTAGGAGATATAAGCAAAAAAGTTCTAGATTTTATTATATTTGTAAAATGGTATCACTAAGGACAACTTAGGTATCAAAGAAAAGGCATGCCGCACAAGTTATATATCAAATGAAAAAGTGGAAACACTTTAACAATTATTTATTTCTGAACAATCTAGGGCCACAAGCTTAGAAGATGTCAGTAAATGAAATTTAAAATTTTGTTTTCATTGTAAAATTGAAAAATTGTATCGCTTAAGGAACACCTAGGTATCGAACAAAAAAAAGGACATGCGGCCCAGTGACAAGTAATATATCAAATGAAAGACTAAAAACACATTTACAATGGTATATTTCTGACACCACTAGTGCCAGTAGCTTAGGAGATATAAGCAAAATGAGTAAAGATTTTGTTTTCGTTTGAAAATTGGAGAATCTTTTCGTTTACAGAAAATTTAGGTATCAAATAAAAGGACATGCCGCACAATAAATAGTTATGTATCATATGAAAGGTTGAAAAAACACATTTAAAATTTTATTTTTTGACCCATCTAGGGCCTCTAGCTTAGGAGATATAAGCAAAAAAAGTTCAAGATTTTATTATATTTGTAAAATGGTATCACTTAAGGACCACTTAGGTATCAAACGAAAGAACATGCGCACAAAGACAAATTAAAAATCAAATTGTTCACAACAAAATTGAATTTAAGAATTTAATAAAATAAATAAAAAACGCACACAATTATTTACCGTCGGGAAAAAAAGCCGAAGCTCAAAAAAACCGGACATTTATTTGAACCTTTCTCTTTCATAGCCTTTTTGCAACTGATTGACGGCCTGTCGTTGACATAGTCTCCGAAGTCTGTCAATCATAATGCGACAAAACTACAATAAAACTTATTTATGATACAAATACAAATTACAATAAATGAGTTTTATACACTGCCGCCGAAAGCGCCAGTTTTCCTATCCATCTCTTTGTTTACAATTAAATATATACATTACAACGATAAATATTTTTATAGTAAATACATGATATCAACAACAATAAATTTCATATTCTCCCTGCTTCAACTGGTACAATGAAAAACTTCTGTATGGCTCTTCTGAGTATATTTGAAGGCGTGCACACCAGAACTGAATGGACCTTTCCATCATTACTCACGATCAACTCCTCAATTCTTCCCATTGCCCAGTGTGCCGGTGGAAAATTCTCTCTTTTGAGTAGTACAAGCTGTCCTCAATTCTTCCCATTGCCCAGTGTGCCGGTGGCAAATTCTCTCTTTTGAGTAGTACAAGCTGTCCGACCTTTAGACTTTCCTTCTCTTTTCTCCATTTCTTTCTCTCTTATAACGTTGTAAGGTATTCTGTCTGCCATCTGTTCCAGAAGAGCTTCAACATTTTTCTTTTCATAACAGAAAATGACCTGTGGTCAATGCCTGTATATCTTTCGGACCATCGCTTATGGGACGTATTGGACGCGAATTCAATATCGCTTCTATCTGTGAAAATAAGTGTCAATAATTGTTCATATATTAAGACTTTCTGTCCAACTACTCTGACAAGATGATATTTCATCGACTTAACTACTGCTTCATAGATACCACCTTGATGTGGTGCAGTTGGAATTATAAACTTCCATTCTGTCCCCTTACTAGCTAAATGTCTTACAGCTTCATGATTGCTCCAACTGTCCAATGTCTTTCTCATTTCTCTGTTGGCACCCACAAAAGTCGTACCATTGTCGCTGTATAGTCTTTCGCATCTACCTCTTTGTCCAATAAATCTTTCAAAACATACAATATCAATGTGGATGGCACGTGTTTTCAAACACGCAAAAATTGCTATCCAGCACTTCCCTTTCCGTGACCTAACTGTATCTTTACCCACTGTTTTTATTTCGAATGGACCAGCAAAATCCACTCCCGTGTGTAAAAAAGCCTTTACCACCTGTACCCTATCCGATGATAAATATGCCATTATCTTTTGTTCCATTTTTGCATTATAAAGTGCACATATAACACATTTATAAATCATACTTCTCAGTGAATTTCTTAACCTTGGTATCCAGTAACGCTGCCGAATAATTTGCACCACCGTGTCTTGTCTGTCTATGAACTGACTATATTATCTTTTGAAGCGAGCAACGATTTTGTAGGCACTATCACTGGGTGCTTCATCTCATAATCGATTTCAGCACGCTTCAGCCTGCCGCCAACCCGCAATAACTCCTTATCGTCTATGACTGCCTTCAACGATTCTATATTACTTCTTTCCGCTATGTCTTGTCCTCTTTCCAACGCTGTTAATTCAGCATTATAGTATTCATCTTGTGTCTTTCTTAAAATAAATGTCATAGCCATGCTTCTTTTCTCTGCTGTTGGCAACTCAATCCTGCCCATTCTCGATCTAATTCTTTTTCTTTCAGGCTTTGAGCGTAATGCATTCATGTAACGGAACACATATACCAGAATATTAACTGTCCTCTCTTACGTTCTACTATATGCCAATAAAAACACTCTATCCTGAATCCCCTTAACATGAGTACTAAACATCGGCTCAAACCTTGAAACTGTGTAAACTCTCATCTCTTCTTTCACCTCTGATGGCTCTTTGTCCAAAAACTTGTCTCTGCGCCACTTGCATTTATTGAATGCAAGCCAAATCCGGACCATACAACCATAATCTATTGTCTATGAATTCTGCTGGTGACAACCCGTGACTTAATAGATCAGCGGGATTCTCTTTCGTACTGACATGTCGCCAATATTTTATCTCTGAATTTTCCTGAATAGAAGCCACTCGATAAGCCACATATTTCCAGGTTATAATGTGCCTTTTTTATACAATGCAAAACTATACTCCAATGCCACTCCATCGATCTCCTTATGTGAGCAAATAACCTTGCTAACAACTCAACTGCCGCCAATTCCAACCTTAGAACAGTAAGAGTATGTAAAGGAGCTACTCTTGTCTTTGACACTAAAAACTTTGTTGTCACCTTTCCATATGAATATTCTGTCCTAATATAAGCCACAGCACCATAAGCTACTAATGAAGCATCAGAAAAATCCTGTACCTGTACACTAATATTTTCGGTTGTACCTATCCATCTGTCAATTCTAAATTTTTCAATAACAAAATTTCTCTCCAAAATTCTGTCCACCTCTTTTTTATCTCAACTGGGACCATCTCATCCCAACCTATCCCTGACCTCCATAAGTCTGGAATTAAAATCTTTCTGACTATTACAACAATTGAAATATAACCGTTTGGGTCATAAAGCTGAGCTACGCAGCTCACAATCTTTCTCTTTGTAAAATCTTTCTCCAATTGCGGGGTTTTTACCGAAAACGCAAATTGGTCTCTCGCAATAAATCACTTCAAGCCTAAAATGCTTGACCCTTCCCCCGGCAAAAACACCGCTGAGAAAGAGGTTTCCTCTGAATTCATCGCATTTATCAATCGCTTAGAGTTTGACTTCGATTTACCATATTCAATCTTTCTTTTTTAATCTTTCATATTCTATCTTCCATTTTCTATATTCGATCTTCATCTATCTTTGATTTTCCATCTTCCATCTTTCATATTTCATCTTTAATTTTTCAACTTTCATCTTTACCTAACCTTTAATCTTTAATCTTTAATCTTTAATCTTTAATCTTTAATCTTTAATCTTTAATCTTTAATCTTTAATCTTTAATCTTTAATCTTTGATCTTTAATCTTTAATCTTTAATCTTTAATCTTTAATCTTTAATCTTTAATCTTTAATCTTTAATCTTTAATCTTTAATCTTTAATCTTTAATCTTTAATCTTTAATCTTTAATCTTTAATCTTTAATCTTTAATCTTTAATCTTTAATCTTTAATCTTTAATCTTTAATCTTTAATCTTTAATCTTTAATCTTTAATCTTTAATCTTTAATCTTTAATCTTTAATCTTTAATCTTTAATCTTTAATCTTTAATCTTTAATCTTTAATCTTTAATCTTTAATCTTTAATCTTTAATCTTTAATCTTTAATCTTTAATCTTTAATCTTTAATCTTTAATCTTTAATCTTTAATCTTTAATCTTTAATCTTTAATCTTTAATCTTTAATCTTTAATCTTTAATCTTTAATCTTTAATCTTTAATCTTTAATCTTTAATCTTTAATCTTTAATCTTTAATCTTTAATCTGTAATCTTTAATCTTTAATCTTTAATCTTTAATCTTTAATCTTTAATCTTTAATCTTTAATCTTTAATCTTTAATCTTTAATCTTTAATCTTTAATCTTTAATCTTTAATCTTTAATCTTTAATCTTTAATCTTTAATCTTTAATCTTTAATCTTTAATCTTTAATCTTTAATCTTTAATCTTTAATCTTTAATCTTTAATCTTTAATCTTTAATCTTTAATCTTTAATCTTTAATCTTTAATCTTTAATCTTTAATCTTTAATCTTTAATCTTTAATCTTTAATCTTTAATCTTTAATCTTTAATCTTTAATCTTTAATCTTTAATCTGTAATCTTTAATCTTTAATCTTTAATCTTTAATCTTTAATCTTTAATCTTTAATCTTTAATCTTTAATCTTTAATCTTTAATCTTTAATCTTTAATCTTTAATCTTTAATCTTTAATCTTTAATCTTTAATCTTTAATCTTTAATCTTTAATCTTTAATCTTTAATCTTTAATCTTTAATCTTTAATCTTTAATCTTTAATCTTTAATCTTTAATATATAAATCGCTTAAATGCAACTTGTCTCATCTTTCTATTATCTTTTATCTTTCAATGGCATGAGCATGACAAAACGACAATTTTTGTCTCGCCTGTAAGTGCGCAAAACATGTTGCTCGACTATTTCTTCTTCTTTTGTACGAAATGTATGTCGACCAATTTGATCCAGTGTCCATAACCGTTTAATTAATTGTCCAGTTTAACATTGGTAGTATCTGTCTAGTATATTCATCTATCCTCTCAGACTGTCCACCTAAAGCAACAACACCAGGCTTTGTTTTCAAAAAGATTGTATCATTCATCGGTTTTGTAAGAACCGATTCTATGATTTTTGCCACAAAACTTACTCCAAACAGCATGTGCACCACATCTGGTTTCCAATATTCTGGATCGACCGATTTGAAAACTAAAGACATGTCACCGTATCGTGGTGTTAACATCTTTGAACATGATCACATGATTCATACCATGAACAAAACTTAAGATTAACTTTCCTCTCTATCGCAAATGGCTTTCCGTCTATCCCAACCATTTTCCTAGCTAGAGGTAAATATGGTGTTTTTTTTAACGTAGAATACGTTATACGGGGGTGTTAATCTGGAGCATAAAATTTGGAGAAAATGTTTGTCACTTTCATTATAAGTTTTTAATACACTATGTATGCATTGAAGAAAATTCAAGTATGGTCGTAACATATTTAATATGTCTTCTTTTGATTTGTATTTAAATAATCATATTGCTACATATAATTTTTTTTGATTCTATAAGTAAATCAAAATTTAACTCCTTCAAATTTTGTATTAATTTTCATATGCTTTGTATTTTATGTATTATAACATCATTTGTCAGAGAAGTACGATTATCTGTGTGTCCATCACAGAACCAGTGTGAGAAAGAGAAGAAGTATAATGACCAAGTAGCGAACGACAACCATGATAAAAAAACAACCATGATTTTTGTTTGTCTTTTCTTTTCGAGCATATCAAAGACATGCTCCATATGCGCCCTTTGCAGCATTTTTTTATGCGGCGGCCATTGTAAGTCCATAGAAATTCTTAATTTTTGTAGAGATTTTCTATAGTTCAGACACAAACCTTACAATCAAAAAGCCTAGTATGCTGTAGAAACGAAAATTTCTTGGCATATAATTCTACACCCGAAATATTAGTGTAGAGTCAAAAATGTTTGTGTGGAGAAAAAAGCAACTACAGTACGACCTAGCTCAATGCAACTAATAGAAATTGGGCCAGTTGACGTAGTTAATGTTGAAGAAACGCAATTTAACTTCTAAACATAAAGCTTTATGGCTCTGAATCCTAGATATTGTGGTTTTATGTATTAAGATATGCACTTTGTTTCCTTAAATATTGTTTTAAGAGATTTTTCGTACATCAAAAATGTATTTTACAAGAAAAGAAGAACTGAAAGTAAATAATATAAAAGTTTATGGAAGTATACGCAAATGGAAGTTGCGATAGTTGTGCATTTTTTTTTAAGTTGCGTTTATTGAGTCAACAATATAAATTTTTGAGTATTGCGATAATCGAGTGTTGCGTAAAGTGAGGTCGTACTGTTTTCTTATTGAAAAGTCAAAATTCTGGTGCCAATTAAATGCCCGGACATATAATCGACAGCGAAATTTTGACATTTCAACTCTCCACATGGTAGTTGTACTTGCTAGCATTGAACAAATTTTTCACCTCTACAGCGTACTAAGTAGCGAAAAAAAAATTCCGCTGCCTTTTCGCTGTCAAAAACTTAATGCACTCCTTATGGAAAGTTTCTTTCCGCTTCTACAGCATACTGGTCTTTAAGCAGAAAATGAAAAAGATGTTTATGAATAACAATGTTAGCAAGGTTGCATAGAAGCTGCGTAAAGCCTTAAAGAGTGCGTAACTAAACAAGCGTTTAAAGGTTGTTTAAGGAAATCTATTGAATAAGGCTGTTAATGACTAACGTATTCTACTTCTGACCTATGCGCCCGTGTTATCTAACACAGGCTTGAGCTTTTTTTTTTTTTCTTCTGACGTAACGCATAGCTTATAAGATTCGGTTGTGCACCGGTGTCTAATAAAGTTCTAACTGGACCGAAAAATCCTTCAAACACCTCTACCCTTTCCATAGCTGTTGATATCAAAGCCACCCTTTCCTCAATTGTTATGTTAAAAGCCTGCTCATGCTGTATGAAGGCTTCTTCCGGCCTGTTCTTTTATTTTTATCTTCATTCTTACAAAAAACTTGTCTGTCCTTAACCAAATTAATATATTCATTGTCCGTTTTCTTGTTGTCTATCCTTCTCTTTTTGTTTTTTGGTTCAGCTAGTCATTGTTTTGCTGTCCTCTTTTGCTGTTTCTTCTTTATCTGTCCATATAGGGCTGCTGGGCCAAAAATTCTATTCTTTGGAAAACTTTCCAAATAACTTTTTCCTTCATCTTTGGACTGCACTACCAAGACTGTCTCTTTCTTTCCGTCTTTCAGCGGACACAGCAAGCTGTTGTGGCAAGGCTTGCCTGGACAACGAACGCATCCACCCAAGAAACAGGCGTTTGCACCATGTCCTCTTTTAAGGCAGTTTGATCACAAACTACGTCTCTCCACAAATTCTTTCCTGCCTAGCAAATTTATTGCCAAAAATTCCTGACATACCCTTCTCCGTGTGGACTGTATTTTTTTAATCTTGTCGCGATCTCGTCGTGTTTACCAGAGCTGCCGCCTGTCTGTCCAAAAATTGTACATGCTCTATGGTGGCTTCCGCAAACTTTCCTTCTTCGGCTGATGCTGCAAATTTAGCGATAGCCTCTGCATTCTCCTCGTATTGATTCCGCTCAGTCATTTTGTGCTGTATTAATAACAAAAGATAAAATGAATAAATATTCTGTCCAACATTTTTGTATTGCGTTTTAATTTTCTTTAAACTGCTTCATACTTTTCCAACTGAGATTCTGTCCAATATATATTTTTAATCTATCCCTGTTTTTATGCTCATTTGAATTTCCGTTAAATTCTTTTTTTTTAATTCTTCTTTCAATTTCTACTTTCCTTTGCTAACTAAAAATTATCTTTCAATCTTTCCATTAAAATGATCTTTTAATCCTTCCATCTTTCTTTGCTAATTAAAATTATGCTTCAATCTTTCCATTGGGTTGTAAATTGAAACCATCTATCACTTTTAAATCTTTCTGTGCCTTTAGATAATTTCCAAAATGTTGCTTTTAATCCGTCCTCTTTTTGCACACTCAAGTTTTGTTTTTTTTTTTAACAACCTTTCGACTTTCAATCTGTCATCTCCTCTGTACATTCAAATTTTCTAACAACCTTCGGCTCTTATTTTGTACTCTTCTCTGTCCATTCAAATTTTCTAACAATCTTTTGACATTCAATCTGTCCTCTCCTCTGTACATTAAAATTTTTCTAACTATCTTTCGAGTTTCAATCTGTCCTCTCCTCTGTACATCCAAATTTTTCTAACAAACTTTCGACTTCCAATCTGGCCTCTCCTCCGTACATTCAAATTTTTCTAACAACCTGTGGGCTCTCAATGTGTACTCTTCTCTGTCCATTCACATTTTCTAACAGCCTTTCGACTTTCAATCTCTTTTTCTTTGTCCTTGAAAGAATTGCTTTCGGTGTACGCTTATTCTTGCATCTGTGTGCTAAAGACATACCCTTGCTCACCGTTGCCAGATTGGGCGATTTATCGCCAATTGGGCGCTTTTTTTCATGTTTTTGCGCTTAAATTTTTAGGAAATCGCCTGGCGATTTTTGTGAAAACCACGCTTTTTCATAAACACATCTAATAAAATTTCAATTAAAGAAAATAACAATTGTTTTAAAAGTGTTTGGAACACTCTGTTAACAATGCGACTGAACACAGCTCACAAGCCTTATCGATAATTTATTTACCTAGTCAATTAGAAATGTTTGAAAATGCTTTTATTTTAGTTTAATGCTTTATATATATAAGACCTTCTTTCCCTGAACTCCCTCTTTATTATCTATCTCTTGAAGAGCGACGTGCAGCAGAAATCTAATACGAATCTATGTTGACATTTCCATGGAGCAATGTTTTCAAAAACAAAGTGCCATCTGAAGGTGAAGTATTTTGGGAATCGGCATACAAAATTAAGACAGCAGTAGGGGAAAAAATGTTTGACAACATTTGTAAGTTCGCATTCATCTTGCTTTCCTTGCCACATTCTAATACATTTGTGGAACGTATTTTCTCCGTCATGAATTTGACTAAAACTAAAATTCGTAACAGAATGAAATTAGATATGCTAACTTCAATCATTCGAGTAAAATGCTTCATGAAGGCTCAAAACTGTTGTTGCAAGTCGCTGCCAATATCCGATGATATGATATCAAAAATGGAAAAATCAATGTATGAACTAAACAATACTTCGAGAATTGACGAAACGGAGGAAGAGTCTAATATGGCTGAAGTATTTAATAGAATGGAACTACGTTTTTTGTAAAAAGTTTTTATTTTTAAAGTTGCATATTGAAAAATTCTAAATAGTTATATCTCTAAAAAAATGTTCTTTAACGATCAAAATTCTAGTATACAATGAAGTAGATTTTTTATTTTTTTTTACAGATCTCAATATTATTTCAATAAATGCGAAAATAAGAACTTTTATATATCTAATACTATTAAAAGATCTCAATATTATTTGAAAAACAACAATAATTTGTTTTGTTTTTTCTAATATAATAAATTCTTAGAAAAAATGGCGATTTTGGCGTTTTTTTTTCATTGGGCGATATTTTTTTTTAATCTCGCGCTTTTCTCAAAAAAGTTCTGGCAACACTGCCCTTGCTCTTTATCTTTGTTTCTCCACTATTATTACTTATGGTGTACGCTTATGCTCGCATCTTTGTTCTAAAGTCATTCCCTTGCTCTTTCTCTTTGTGTCTCTTCTATGATTGCTTATGGTGTACGCTTATACACGCATCTTTATGCTAAAGTCATACCCTTGCTCTTTCTCTTTGTGTCTCTTCTATCATTGCTTATGGTGTACGCTTATGCTCGCATCTTTGTGCTAAAGACATACCCCTGCTCTTTCTTTTTCTGTCCAATTACACATACAACAAACATAAATAACGAATTGCTTCTGTTCGCCGCTGCTGCATGCTACAACAACAAACACAACACGTCATTCAGCATGCATATATGTGAATACTTCTTTCCAAGCATGCTCGCTGCGACTGCGTAGTACCGTTATAGCGCAGCAGCGCATTGAGTGCCCTTGAATATTTCGCTTATGTATATGCAATCAATTTGCGCATTATTTATTGCACAGAAACGAAAAATATTAATTTCTTTCAAAATCTGTTCACTTTGTTCTTTTTCACAATTCTTATTTAAGATCTGTCCACTTTTCTTTCTAATTCTGTCCAAAATCTGTCCACTTTTACTTTTCTTACTTCTATAAAAAAATGAACACATTCTTTCCACTTCTTACTTTAAATATATTAAAATTGTATCACTTTCCACTCACCACTACATCAATTTCAGATTTTTAATTGCTTATAATTTATTTTGTTTGATGTATATTTAAACTTTTTATACTCAACTTTGTTGTCTTCTTTTCCGTGCGTGCGAGCCTACGTGTTGCTGCTGTTACCGCATTTGGTCATCTTTTTTTTATTGTTGCTCCTTTTGTTTGTTTTTTTTTTTACCTTTTTTGTCCTCCTTTCCTCTCCTTTCCATAGAGCTGTCCATATTTGGCTCGAAGCCGACCAAAATGTTCACAACAAAAGTGAATTTAAGAATTTAATAAAATAAATAAAAAACGCACACAATTATTTACCGTCGGGAAAAAAAGCCGAAGCTCAAAAAAACCCGAAATTTATTTGAACCTTTCTCTTTCATAGCCTTTTTGCAACTGATTGACCGCCTGTCGTCGACATAGTCTCCGAAGTCTGTCAATCATAATGCGACAAAACTACAATAAAACTTATTTATGATACAAATACAAATTATAATAAATGAGTTTTATACACAAATTAAAAACAAAAACACCTTTATAAGGATCTACTTCCGGAAAATCTAGGGCCACAAGCTTAGAAGATATCAGCATTTCTTTTGCTGATTTTTGATTTTGTAAGGATTTTCTTTTCATTGTAAAATTGAAAAATTATATCGCTTAAGGGCAACTGAGGTATCAAATGAAAGGACGTCCGCACAAAAACAAATTATAATTCAAATGAAAGGCTGAAGAAACACCTTTAAAATAATAAATTTTGACCCAACTGGGACTTTCAGCTTAGGAGATATAAGCAAAAGAAGTTGAGGATTTTGTTTTCATTGTAAAATTGGAAAATCGTGTAGCTTAAGGACAACTTAGGTATCAAATTAAAGTGATGCCGCACAATGACAAATTATAAATCAAATGAAAGACTGAAGAAACACCTTAACAACGATCAACTTCTGACCCCACTTCTGCCTCTACCGTAGGAGATTTCAGCAAAATAATTTAAGGATTTTGTTTCAATTTTAAAATTTAGAAAACCCTGTTGCTTAAGGACAACTTCGGTATAAAACGAAAGAACATCCGCACAAAGAGAAATTATAAATCACATGAAAAACTTAAGAAACACTTTTACAAGGATCCAGTTCCAAAAACTCTAGGGCCAGAAGTTAAGGAGATATCAGCAAAAGAACATAAGGATTTTGTTTTCATTGTAAAATTGGAAAAGCATGTGGTTTAAGGACAACATATTTATTAAATAATAATATGAATTGTACAATGACAAGTTATTTATAAAATCAAAGGGTAAAAAACACCTTTACAAGAATCCGCTTCCGAACACTCTAGGGCCACAAGCTTAGAAGATATCCAGAAAAGAATTTAAGGATTTTGTTTTCATTGTAAAATTGGAAAATTGTATCGCTAAAGGACAGCTTAGGTATCAAATGAAAGTGCATGCCGCAAAATGACAAATTATAAATCATATTAAAGACTGAAGAAACACCTTTACAAAGATCAATTTCTGACCACACTACTGCCTCCTCGATAGGAGATATCAGCAAAATAAGTTGATTATTTTTTTTCATTGTAAAATTGGAAAATCCTGTCGTTTAAGGACAACTTTGGTATCAAACGAAAGAACATCCGCACAAAGACATATTAAAAATCACATGAAAAACAAAAAAAAACCTTTACAAACTTCAAAAGGATCCACTTTTGAACAAACTAGGGCCACAAGCTTAGAAGATATCAGTAAAAGAAATTGAAAATTTTGTTTTCATTGTAAAATTGAAAAATTGTATCGTTTAAGGAACACCTAGGTATCGAACAAAAGGACATGCCGCACAAGGACATGTTATCTATCAGACTAGAGGTTGAAAGACACCTAAACAATGGAACAAACCTGACGCCACTTTGACCACTAGTATAGGAGATATAAGTTAAATAAAAGACTATTACAACACATGTACAATGATCAAACTCTGACCCCTCTACGGAATCTAGCTAAGGAGATATCAGTAAAAGAATTTTAAGATTTTGTTTTCATTGTCAAAGTGGAATATTGTATTGCTTAAGGACAACTTTGGTATCAAATAAAAGGACATGCCGCACAAGGACATGTCAGACATACCTATCAGACTAGAACGGAAATACACCTTAAAAATGGTTCAAACCTGAAGCCACTACAACCACTAGCATAGGAGATATAAGTAAAAGAAGTTGAAGATTTCGTTTTTATTATAAAATTGGAAAATCGTGTAGCTTAAGAACAAATTAGGTATCAAACGAAAGAACATCCGCACATAGACAAATTATAAATCACATGAAAAACTTAAGAAACACCTTTACAATGATCCACTTCCGAATACTCTAGGGCCAGAAGCTTAGGAGATATCAGCAAAAGAAGTTGAGGATTTTGTTTTCATTGTAAACTTGGAAAAGCGTGTGGCTTAAGGGCAACTTATGTATTAAATAATAGCACGTATTGTACAATGACAAGTTATTTATAAAATGATAGGCTGAAAAAACAACTTAACAAGGATCCACTTCCGAACAAACTAGGGCCACTAGCTTAGAAGATATATGCAAAATAAATTGAAGATTTTGTTTTTATTGCAAAATTAAAATATCGTATCGCTTAAGGACAACTTAGGTATCAAATAAAAGGACATGCCGCACAAGGACATGTTATCTATCAGACTAGAGGTTGAAAGACACCTAAACAATGGAACAAACCTGACGCCACTACGACCACTAGTATAGGAGACATAAGTAAAATAAAAGACTATTACAACACATGTACAATGATCAAACACTGACCCCTTTACGGAATCTAGCTTAGGAGATATCAGTTAAAGAATTTAAAGATTTTGTTTTCATTGTTAACGTGCAATATTGTATTGCTTAAGGACAACTTTGGTATCAAATAAAAGGACATGCCGCACAAGGACATGCCAGACATACCTATCAGACTATAGGCGGAAATACACATTTAAAATGGTGCAAACCTGAAACCACTACAACCAATAGCATAGGAGATATAAGTAAAAGAAGTGGAAGATTTCGTTTTTATTATAAAACTGGAAAATCGTGTAGCTTAAGGACAACCTAGGTATGAAACGAAAGAACATCCGCACAAACACAAATTATAATTCAAATGAGAGACTGCAGAAACACCTTTAAAATGATTAATTTTGACCCAACTTGGACCTTCAGCTTAGGAGATATAAGCAAAAGAAGTTGAGGATTTTGTTTTCATTGTAAAATTGGAAAATCACATGAAAAACTTAAGAAACACCTTAACAATGATCCACTTCCGAACACTCTAGGGCCAGAAGCTTAGGAGATATCAGCAAAAGAAGTTGAGGATTTTGTTTTCATTGTAAAATTGGAAATTTGTATCGCTTAAGGACAACTTAGGTATCAAATGAAAGGACTTCCGCACAAAGACAAATTATAATTCAAATGAGAGGCTGAAGAAACACCTTTAAAATTATCAATTTTGACCCAACTTTGACCTTCAGCTTTAGAGATATAAGCAAAAGAAGTTGGGGATTTTGTTTTCATTGTAAAATTGGAAAAGCGTGTTGTTTAAGGGCAACTTATGTATTAAATAATAGCACGTATTGTACAATGACAAGTTATTTATAAAATGATAGTCTGAAAAAACACCTTTAGAAGGATCCACTTCCGAACACTCTAGGGCCACAAGCTTAAATGATATCAGAAAAAGAAATTAAGGATTTTCTTTTCATTGTAAAATTGGAAAATTGTGTCGCTTAAGGAACACCTAGGTATCGAACAAATTTACATGCCGCCCAGTGACAAGTTATATATCAAATGAAAGACTAAAACCACCTTTACAATGGTATATTTCTTACATCGCTAGTGCCACTAGCTTAGCAGATATAAGCAAAATGAGTAAAGATTTTGTTTTCGTTTGAAAATTGGAGAATCTTTTCGTTTACAGAAAATTTAGGTATCAAATAAAAGGACATGCCGCACAATAAATAGCTATGTATCATATCAAAGGTTGAAAAAACACATTTAAAATTTTATTTTTTGACCCACCTAGGGCCTCTCGCTTAGGAGATATCTACCTTAGAAGATATCAAGCTTAGGAGATATAAGCAAAAAAGTTCTAGATTTTATTATATTTGTAAAATGGTATCACTTAAGGACAACTTAGGTATCAAAGAAAAGGCATGCCGCACAAGTTATGTATCAAATGAAAGGGTGAAAACACTTTAACAATTATTTATTTCTGAACAATCTAGGGCCACAAGCTTAGAAGATATCAGTAAAAGAAATTGAAAATTTTGTTTTCAATGTAAAATTGAAAACTTGTATCGCTCAAGGAACACCTAGGTATCGAACAAAAGGACATGCCGCCCAGTGACAAGTTATATATCAAATGAATGACTAAAAACACATTTACAATGGTATATTTCTAACACCACTAGTGCCACTAGCTTAGGAGATATAAGCAAAATGAGTAAAGATTTTGTTTTCGTTTGAAAATTGGAGAATCGTAACGTTTAACGAAAATTTAGGTACCAAATAAAAGGACATGCCGTACAATAAATAGTTATGTATCATATGAAAGGTTGAAAAAACACATTTAAAATTTTATTTTTTGACCCATCTAGGGCCTCTACCTTAGGAGATATAAGCAAAAAAGTTCAAGATTTTATTATATTTGTAAAATGGTATCACTTAAGGATAACTTAGGTATCAAACGAAAGAACATGCGCACAAAGACAAATTAAAAATCAAATTAAAAACAAAAACACCTTTACAAGTATCTACTTCCGAAAAATCTAGGGCCACAAGCTTAGAAGATATCAGCATTTCTTTTGCTGATTTTTGATTTTGTAAGGATTTTGTTTTTATTGTAAAATTGAAAAATTGTATCGCTTAAGGACAACTTAGGTATCAAATGAAAGGACGTGCGCACAAAAACAAATTATAATTCAAATGAAAGGCTGAAGAAACACCTTTAAAATGATAAATTTTGACCCAACTGGGACTTTCAGCTTAACAGATATAAGCAAAAGAAGTTGAGGATTTTGTTTTCATTGTAAAATTGGAAAATCGTGTAGCTTCAGGACAACTTAGGTATCAAATTAAAGTTATGCCGCACTATGACAAATTATAAATCAAACGAAAGACTGAAGAAATACCTTAACAACGATCAATTTCTGACCCCACTTCTGCCTCTACCGTAGGAGATTTCAGCAAAATAATTTAAGGATTTTGTTTTCATTTTAAAATTTAGAAGACCCTGTTGCTTAAGGACAACTTAGGTATCAAACGAAAGAACATCCGCACAAAGAGAAATTATAAATCACATGAAAAACTTAAGAAACACCTTTACAAGGACCCACTTCCGAAAACTCTAGGGCCAGAAGTTTAGGAGATATGAGCAAAAGAACATAAGGATTTTGTTTTCATTGTAAAATCGGAAAAGCATGTGGGTTAAGGACAACTTATGTATTAAATAGTCTAGTCAGTCTTTGATTAGTCTTGCTTCCGATTAGTTGTGTCGGTATGCCGTGTGCGAAGTGCTTAAATGATTCTGCGATCGTCTCTCAGATCGTTTGTGCGTACTGCAAAAATACGTTCCATATACATTGCGTTAATTTAGTTGACAGTCAATATGATTTGATTAAGAGTAATCGTAACATTTTTTTTGCGTGCGATATGTGTTTGGATGCTCCAATTGATTTGATTTTAAAAATTGAGCAATTAACCAAAGAGATGTGTAATCTTAAATCTCTTTTTGTTAATCATATAAGCAACAAGTGCAATGACCGATCATCTGTTGTAAATAGTGTGCCTGCTGTTGTTGTTGCTAGCTTGCACTCTTTGGCTGGCTCTAATATTGACTCTCTCGATGGTCAGCCGGAATGCAGCCGCAAGCTTTCAGTCTCTAAAGAGGGTTCTGCTGAGTGCTGCTCACCTACACTTGATACTCGTCAAGCTATGCTTTCTCGCTTACGCAAACGTAAGCCCGCCAATAGTGCTACTGTGTTGTCTGCGCCTAATGCGTTATCCACTAATTCTCTGCAAAAAAGCTCTAATTCGAGTAAGTCTGCTCCTGAGTTGAGTATATTGCCTGCTGTTGTTGCTGTAGATGAATCACTCTCTGATTCGGCTGCTGCTGCTGATGCTACGAATGCTACTGATGCCATTGCTATCTCGCTTTCGCGCCAAACTAGCTCTACGTTGAGAAATTCTGCTGTAGAATTGAATACTGTGCCTGCTAGTGTTTCTTTGTCTGAACCACTCTCTTACTCTGCTGTTGCTGCTGCTGCTGTCTCTGATGTCGTTACTGGCTCGAGTGAAAAGTATGCTCACGTTAATGTTTTAGCTCAGGGTGAAGCTTTGGAAGCTTTCACTCCCACTAATGATCAGCTTAGTACTTATAATACGTGGTCCCACATTACGAATAAGAGAAATTTTAATGGTGCGGATGCTGTTGTTGGATGTAAAGAAATTCATGATCTTCAGGTTACGAGTAAGATGAAGTTTGTTCATCTGTCTTCTTTTAGAACCTCGGTCTCTGAAGAGAACATAATAGACTATGTACACACTCATGCTGCTATTGATAAGAGTAACTTGGTCTGCTATAAGCTCGTCAGAAAAGGTTTGTCACTCGAAAATCGAAGAAGTATTAGTTTTAAACTAGGAGTGTCTGAGGAATTTTTTGGAGCTATACTTGATCCCTCTCTATGGCAAGAGAATGTTGTAGTTCGGCCGTTTCTAAATTTAAATTTTCAAATAGACCGAGTGAAAAAAGGAAATGTTTAATGAACTCGAACCCAAGCGTTGACAATCTTAGCTGCAAACTAAAAATATATTTTCAAAATATGTCGGGGATGCGAACCAAAGCTGAAGATATTTTTAAATATACATCTGATGGTGATTTTGATGTCTTTGTATTTGTTGAGACATGGCTCAATGCAGAATTTTTTGACGGTGAATTCTTCGACTCTTCGATCTATGATGTTTTTCGAAAAGATCGGGATTATCTGAGAACTGGTTATACGCGTGGGGGAGGTGTGTTGGTAGCCGTTAAACGCTCTTTCCGCTGCTCATCATGTTTGCTGGAAAATGTGGACTCGCTACTTGACCAACTCGTGGTTGTTATCTTTGGTCCGTCGGAGGCTCTTTATATTGCGGTCTCCTATATCCCACCTCTTAGTTCAGAGTATATCTACGCAGCGCATGCTGATAATATTTTATCTCTTTGCTCAAAGCTAGATAATAATAATCATTTATGTGTTATCGGGGATTTTAATTTAAGTAAGATTGTTTGGACTTATTTTGATAATGTGCTCACAGCTACTAATATTAATTTTCCACACGAAATTAACTTTATTGATTCCTTACTGAGTATGGATTTAACACAGATTAATTATTTTGTTAATAGTTTAAATAGAATTTTAGACTTAGTTTTTCTTTCTGTCAATATCAAATATGTAATTTCAGAATGTTCCTTTCCGATCTCTCTGGCGGGAGTACATCATGTTCCGCTTATCCTTTACGTGGATTTTTATGAATTCATTGATAATGAACGTAGTTTGCTTAAACCATTTAATTTCAAGTTATGTAATTTTGATTATTTAAGTGAGTGTATCGATTATGTAAATTGGAATGAACTTTTTGATGGAAAGAACGTCGCAGCCTGTTTTGAAATTTTTAAATCCACGTTAAATAATGTTTGTGACTCAAATATTCCACGGTTATCGATGAACAATCATAAGTTGCCCTGGTATACTAAAGGGTTAAAAAAACTGAAAAACTTACGAAATAAGTTTCTAAAGCTATTTAAGTCTACAAATATTGATGAGCACAAATTGAAGTACATGCACTATAGTAGGGAATTAAATTTCTTAAACAAATTTCTCTATAAGCAATATATTTCGAGTGTTGAGAACAATATAAAGTCAAATTCCAAATCATTTTGGAATTTTATACAATCTAAAAAAGGTGGTTCCAATATTCCCACTGCTATGACGTACAATGGCTTGAGATCTTCTTCGATTACAGACACGGTTAACCTTTTTGCGACTTTTTTTAAAGCAAATTATAATTATGACACACTAAGTTTTGATGAACCGCTCTTGACTCGCAATATTGACACAATTTCTGACATTGGTTGTCTGACAATTTCTCCACATGAAGTTTTTCTTGCATGTTTGGCTATGAAAAGTTCTGTCAAGCTGGACATTGATGGCATCTCATCAATTTTGTTCAAAAACTGCGCGCATGCCTTATCCTTTCCACTCTGTAAGATTTTCAATAAATCGTTATCAACTGGGTCATTTATTGACTCTTGGAAAATAGCTTTAATTACCCCAGTTTTTAAAAGTGGTTCGAAATCGGAAGTATCTAATTACAGGCCTATTTCTAAGCTTTCAAATGTGTCCAAGATCTTTGAAAACATAATTAAAGATAAACTATTTTTTCTTGTTAAGCGTCACATTTGCCCTCAGCAACATGGTTTTATGGCTGGCAGATCCACTATAACAAATCTGGCTCTTTTTTCCGATTTTTGCATTTCGTCGATTGCTTTGGGTAATAAAGTTGATGTTCTTTACACTGACTTTACGAAGGCTTTTGACAAGTTGCCTCACAATTTATTAATTGCCAAGTTGGCTAAATTTGGTTTCCATTCCCAATTTTTGAACTGGGTTAAGTCCTATTTGACTTCCCGGACTTGTTATGTCTCCATAAACAATGTTCAATCATTAAATTTATAGCTACCTCTGGAGTCCCTCAAGGGAGTATACTTGGACCCTTATTTTTTATTTTATACATAAATGACATCAATAAATGTTTCAGTAATTCAAAATTTTTATTATACGCCGATGACCTTAAAATTTTTAAGGAAGTTTGCTGTTTGGCTGATGTTTCTGCCCTGCAAGCTGATCTCAATAGTGTTTTTAATTGGTGTTCTTTAAATGGTTTACCATTAAATATCAGTAAATGCTTTCATCTATCCTTCTTTAAGGCAAGAAATGCTTTGATCTCTGGTTATTTTCTTGGTGATTCCCCATTAAAATCAGTTGATACTATTCGTGATCTTGGGGTTATTTTTGATTCGAAGTTTACCTTTAATGATCATTTAAATTTTATAATTCCGAAAGCTTACTCCTTGCTCGCGTTTATTCGCAGAAATAGTGCTGGATTTCGAGATCCCCACACCTTTAAGTGTCTCTACAATTGCTTTGTTAGATCGAGGCTAGAATATGCGGCTATTATATGGAACCCTTTTTATGCTTGTCATTCATTGCGCTTAGAGCGAATTCAAAAGTCTTTTACAAAATTTGCGTTGCATACGTGGAACTCGGCTGACTTTAAACCCGCATATAATGCTAGGTGCTTGCTACTAGGTCTTAAAACTTTAGAAACAAGAAGAAAGATAAGTTCTCTGATCTTCATATATGATATCATATCAGGTCATATTGATTGTCCATCTCTTCTTAAAATGATTTCGTTTAATGTTCCTTCTAGACAGCTGCGGCGTTTTAATATATTTTTTATAAAATATCAGAAAACAAATTATGCTAAAAATGAGCCTATAACTAGAGCTTTAACATTATTTAATGAATTGTCTATAAATTCTAGCTTTGATTTCTCTTTATCAAAAGATGTATTTAAGAATTATGTAATAAGCTTATTTCTATTATAATCTAATTTTTGTATAATAACTTTAAGTGTAAATGTTAACTGCTGGTCTGTAAGGAATAATTTTCCGAAGACTGAATAAAGAAACTAAACTAAACTAAACTAAACTAAATAATAATACGTATTGTACAATGACAAGTTATTTATAAAATGAAAGGCTGAAAAACACCTTTACAAGAATCCGCTTCCGAACGCTCTAGCGCCACAAGCTTAGGAGATATCAGCAAAAGAAATTGAAAATTTTGTTTTCATTGTAAAATTGAAAAATTGTATCGCTTAAGGAACACCTAGGTATCGAACAAAAGGACATGCCGCACAAGGACATGTTATCTATCAGACTAGAGGTTGAAAGACACCTAAAAAATGGAACAAACCTGACGCCACTTTGACCACTAGTATAGGAGACATAAGTAAAATAAAAGACTATTACAACACATGTACAATGATCAAACTCTGACCCCTCTACGGAATCTAGCTTAGGAGATATCAGTAAAAGAATTTTAAGATTTTGTTTTCATTGTTAAAGTGGAATATTGTTTTGCTTAAGGAGAACATAGGTATCAAATAAAAGGACATGCCGCACAAGGACATGTTATCTTTCAGACTAGATTCGGAAATACACCTTAAAAATGGTGCAAACCTGAAGCCACTACAACCACTAGCATAGGAGATATAAGTAAAAGAAGTTGAAGATTTCGTTTTTATTATAAAATTGTAAAATCGTGTAGCTTAAGGACAACCTAGGTATGAAACGAAAGAAAATCCGCACAAATACAAATTATAATTCAAATGAGAGACTGAAGAAACACCTTTAACCCCTTCGACCCCAAATTTTTTCCTGTTGTTCAAGAAATTATTTTGGTATTTGAATCATGATTTACTTACTCAAGGAGTGTTTGTGCAAAATTGTATGTCTTCACGCCCCTCCGTTTGGGTCGTAGAGAGAGTTGCTTGTAAGCAACCTTGGGCCATAGTGGCATAAGTAAATAGGATTTTTTATATGAAGAATTTATATTTTTATTTGAGTTTATTACTAAGTACTGCTAAGTTTAGAATCACAAAAAACAATTTTTGTGGTGTAAAAGTGGTCTGTAACAGTTAATTTGCAATGTTAGCTAGAATTTAATCAATGTTTTTCGTAATACTTAAGTAAATTATAATGCTTATTGTAAAGAAGTCAAGCATTTGTAACTGATGTGCTTGGACATCAGTAAAAAACTCGAATGTACCACTTATATTTCCTCTCTAGTACATTTTACTTCAAAACCGTTTTTCTGATGACGATAAAAATTTGTTTGATCCTTTCTATCAAAAACCTCAGTATCGAACAATTCGGTAAAATACTCGACAGGAAACTTATTTTCCAAACACTTTTTGAAAGTTGAAATGGTTTACATTTCCATCTTAGAACCTTCACGTCGTTTTTTTCGATATTACTGTCAGTTTCCACTTCTTCAGTCATTTGTTCAACTACTTCTCTAACAAAATACTCCAAGAGTCCAACTTCTGTTTTCTCCTCTTTCTTCAACATTGTTCCGCAAAGTGCCGCAGTCATAAGTTGGTGTGCCGCGAAAAAAAAATCGAGGCTTTGTGAAGATAATACACCTGTATCCGAATAAACTCAAACTTTATAGAACATAAAACACAATCACATTTTTTTGTTTGGGAAAAGCCTTGTGGCATAAAAACCCAATATTTATTTCTTATTTCTTTCTTGGCCGACACTCACTCAATGACGGTCATATACAGACTACTCTACTTTTTATTATATTTTTATATAACAGAAGAGCTATTAGAGAAAAAAAACCTCTTTCCTAGGCATGATAAATCTCGTATCGATATTCCTTTATCGATACGATACAGTGCCAGCTAAAACTAACCGTTTTACAAATGATTGAATTCGAATTAATATTAATACAACAAACTTCTACTCAACTTGGTTTGCCTCTACTGGAACAATGCACAACTCCTACACAGGTCTGGTCAACTCGTTCGTTGCTGTTTGAATAACAACAGATCTGATGATCCCATCCTTGCTCGGAATAAGTTGAGAAACCCTACCAAGTGCCCACTGTGAAGGCGGAAAGGTCTCACTCTTGATGATAACTAGCTGTCCAATTTTTAGTTTTTCCTTTTCTCTCCGCCATTTCTTTCTTTCCTGCAGAGTAGTTAAATACTCAGCTTTCCATCTTTCCCAGAAATGTTGCACCATGACTTGGCGCTCTCTCCATAACCTTGCTCCGACCGTAGTCGGTTGACTTTCCGAACAGAAAGGTAACGCTCTTATTAGCGGCTCACCCACCAAGAAGTGGCCTGGTGTTAACGCTTGCATATCGGCTGGGTCATCGCTTAAAGGGCATCCTTAACCGTTTAACCGTTGCATAACGGCCTTGAATTAAGTATCGCTTCTATCTGTGTCAGCAGCGTCATAAATTGTTCATAGGGCAACACCCTTTGTCCAATTATTCTTTTTAAATGAAATTTCATTGATTTTACAGCTGCCTCGTATATTCCACCTTGATGAGGTGCAGCTGGCGTTATGAACCGCCATTCTGTTCCCCTTCGATTAAGGTGACTGAACGCGTCATCATCCTTCCACTTCTCAAGGGCTCTCGCGAGCTCTTTGTTAGCACCTACAAAGGCTGTACCATTGTCGCTATACATCCTATCACAGCGACCTCTCCTAGCTATAAAACGCTCATAGCAGGCTATAAACGACATGGCTGATAAGTCCGTAACCACATCCAAATGCACAGCTCTTACTTTCAAGCAAACAAACACAACTATCCAGCATTTCCTTTTCGTCAGTTGCTTTCCTTGCTTATCTATTACCTTTAACTCCAATGGACCTGCATAATCTACTCCTGAACTTTCAAAAGGCTTGCCAACTCGAGTCCGGTCAGCTGGAAGCTCTGACATCAGTTGACCTAGTACTTTCGCGTTATAACGTGCACAAGTAACACATTTATGTATCAGATTTCGTAAACATGCGCGCAATTTAGGTATCCAATATTGCTGCCTTATAAATTGCATCATAACTTGGACCCCACCATGCCTTGTCTTTCCGTGAGCATTGTTAATTATTAACCATGCTAAACGTGAACCATTAGGTATAATTACAGGGTGCTTCATTTCATAATCTAGTTCCGCTCTTCCCAATCGGCCACCTAAGCGCAGCAGCAATTTCTCATCTAAAATCGGTTTAAGTGATTCAATCTTACTCTTTTCCGGCAAGGCCTTTCCCTTGGACAAGGCTACAATTTCAGCTTGATAATTTTCTTGTTGCACTTCGCGAATTAAATACTCCATTGCAAGCATTCTTTCCTCATTTGATGTTTGCAATATAAAATTCTCCTTTCTTCTACTAGTTTTAGCATTTGCATTGACTTTCCATTTTAGAGCATTTATAAACCGATAAAGATATCCAATAATGTTCACAATTTTTTCTAAATTATTTGTGTAATCCACTAAAGAAATCAACCTTCCTATACCTTTCGCATATACCTGGAGAAGAACTTTCTCACTTGATGCAAAGAAAACCTTCGTTTCTACTTGCATCTCCTCTGACATTTTCAATAAAATTTCCTCTTTCGGCCAATCTAATTCTGGCTTCACTAGCCATTCTGGCCCGTGCAACCACAACCTATTTCCTACTAATCCCGATGGAGCTACTCCACGACTCAACAAGTCAGCAGGATTATCTCTTGTTCTAATATGGTGCCAGCGTTTAACCTCCGTATTCGACTGAACAGAAGCGACCCGATTAGCTACATAGGTTTTTAAAGTGCATGGTAATTTGTTTATCCAATGAAGCACCACAGATGAATCCGTCCATAACATATATACTCCATCCGACCACTCCATTGATTGCTTCACCAAGACAAGAAGCCGCGAGAGTAACTCAGCAGCTGCTAGCTCTAATCTCGGAATCGTGATTGTTTTCAACGGCGCTACTCTTGTTTTGGAAACAAGCAGTCTGCTTGTTATCTCACCATTAGGGTACTCTGCCCTAACATAAATCACGGCACCATAAGCTGACGAAGACGCATCCGAAAAACCATGAATTTGTATTAAAGCTTCATTAGTAGTGCCTATCCATCTATCTATCTTGAATTTTTCCAATAATAATATCTCTTTCCAAAATATTTCCCATTTCTCCTCAACATCCATCAGAACTGCTTCGTCCTAACCAATATTAAGCTGCCAAAGGGTTTGAATCATTATTTTGCCTATTATAACAACCGGAGATATATATCCATTCGGGTCATACAGTTGTGCTACACAACTCACGATCCTTCTTTTTGTTACCTTTCCTGTGAGTTCTGGTGTTTTTACTATGAAAGTGAATTGATCTTCCTCTATCAACCATTTAAGGCCTAAAACAGATGTCTTCTCTAGTGCATCATCCTCCCCCGAAAACACCATTGAACTCACATTAACTGAGTTCATTTCGGAGATAAAAACTTTACTATTTGATTTCCATTTGCAAAGCTCAAAACCAGCACCCTCTAAAACTTTATGTATTTCTTTCGCTAATGTAACTGCTTCTCCTTCTGTATCCGCACCTGACACACAATCATCCATATAAAAATCATTTTGAATGATTTCTGCAGCCTTAGGTGCATTTTCTTTCATTATCCGTGCAACTTGCTCAACACAGCGCACTGCTAAATATGCAGACGAAGTTAACCCAAAAGTAACCACAGTTAACCAATACTCACGAAGCGGTTCGTTGCAATTTTCTCTCCAAAATATCCGCTGAAGATCCCACTGCTCTTCAGCCAGCTTCACCTGTGATGACAAATTTGTCACACATTTTTTAAAAAAAAAATGCACTACCTTATTGCAACGAAGAATTTATTTTGTTTTTGAATTATATTTTATTTTTATACAATGTTTATTTTATTAAAAAAAAAAAAAAAAAAAAATATAATAAATTGAATTTTAACTTAGAACCCTTCTAAAACTTTTCATGTGAGGGAGCAAGCACCCTGTAAAGTTGCTTGCAACGGGACAATCGGATGTCCAGAGTCGAAGCAAACCGGTTTAAGCAAAACAAGCAACAACAAAATGCAAGCGAGCACGTAGGCCACCGAGGGTATAAAAGGCCGAACAAGAGAAGAAATCAGGCAGTTGGTGTACAGCAGGAGCCGAGTCTAGATTTAATCGCGTGTGTAATATAGTAAAGTAACCATTATCAGGACATCGACAGCGCTGCTAGCAAGGACTATCAACCATAATCAGGACATCGACAGCGCTGCCAGCAAGGACATCAATAACAGCAGTCAGCAGCGACGCTAGCAGATACGTCAACTGCACTGCCCACAGGAACGTCAGCAGAGACGTCAACAGCGCTGCCCACAGGAACGTCAGCAGAGACGTCAACAGCGCTGCCCACAGGAACTTCGGCAGAAACGTCGACAGAGACGTCAACAGCGCTGCCCGTAATAACGTCGGCAGGGAAGCAGACTAAACACAGAGCAGAGGACCGCCTTTTGCCCTTCAGAAAGGACACAGTGACGTGTGGTGAGTACGCCTTGCATTTTTCCCTATTTTTTTTTTATTATTCGCTTGCTATCAGTATTCGAGTTCTACTGTGCTGATAAACAAGAATCCTTGGTCTTACACGGACATATATGATCTGTTATTTTTTTTATTCGCTTTTTATCAGTATTCGAGTTCTACTGTGCTGATAAATAAGAATCCTTGGTCTTACACAGACATATATATTATCCTTGAAAATTCTTAAGTCATAGTTCTTTTCCCCTATTTTTTTTTTTTATTCGCTTGCTATCAGTATTCGAGTTCTACTGTGCTGATAGACAAGAATCCTTGGTCTTACACGGACATATATGATCTGATATTTTTTTTGTTCGCTTTTTATCAGTATTCGAGTTCTACTGTGCTGATAAATAAGAATCCTTGGTCTTACACAGACATATCTATTATCCTTGAAAATTCTGAAGTCATAGTTCTTTTCCCTATTTTTTTTTATTCGCTTGCTATCAGTATTCGAGTTCTACTGTGCTGATAGACAAGAATCCTTGGTCTTACACGGACTTATATGATCTGATACTTTTTTTTGTTCGCTTTTTATCAGTATTCGAGTTCTACTGGGCTGATAAATAAGAATTCTTGGTCTTACACAGACATATCTATTATCCTTGAAAATTCTGAAGTCATAGTTCTTTTCCCTATTTTTTTTATTCGCTTGCTATCAGTATTCGAGTTCTACTGTGCTGATAGACAAGAATCCTTGGTCTTTCACGGACTTATATGATCTGATATTTTTTTTTATTCGCTTTTTATCAGTATTCGAGTTCTACTGTGCTGATAAATAGGAATTCTTGGTCTTACACAGACATATCTATTATCCTTGAAAATTCTGAAGTCATAGTTCTTTTCCCTATTTTTTTTATTCGCTTGCTATCAGTATTCGAGTTCTACTGTGCAGATAGACAAGAATCCTTGGTCTTACACGGACATATCCATGATCCTTGCTAGTCTTAAATATATATTTTTTTTATTCGCTTGCTATCAGTGTTCGAGTTCTACTGTGCTGATAGACAAGAATCCTTGGTCTCACACGGACATATCCATGAACCTTGCTAGTTCGTAAATATTTATTTTTTTTTATTAAATTATTCGCTTTTTATCAGTATCCGAGTTCTACTGTGCTGGTAAATAAGAATTCTTGGTCTTACACAGGCATAGTCGTTATCCTTGGTAGTTTAAGTTTAGGTATTTTATTGATTTAATATTCGCTTGTTATCGGTATTCGAGTTCTACTGTGCCGATAGATAAGAACTCTCAGTCTTTGACAGACGCATTAGTGTACCCTTTAGGCAAAGTCTACTCTCGGTCGTACGAGAAACTCACCCGTCACGGTGTTACGAAGGGGCATTACAGGCGCAAGAGAACCGCATCAAAGACGATTACCTCGAACCAGGAATCCAGGATCCGAGAAGCTAAGTTGTATTTTACGTTTATATAACCTTAAGGCAAATTTATATAAATATTACTTGTAACGTTTGTAAGAGAAAACTAATAAATAATATATAAAACCAAATCAGTGTCTCAAAACTTATAAATAATTGTACGACCCTGGACACCCGCTGATCTATCCCAGCTATAGATCCTGGGAAAAGGAAGTCGTTACAATGGCGCCCGAGCAGGGACACTGATTGAGACACAAGTTTTCCATCTATCTAAGGTTTAATTATTGTTTTCTCTTACAACATTTTTTTTTATATTTTCTTTGATTTATTCAGTTGCATTTCTTTGATATAACCAGTTGCATCCAAAATAATAACTCAAGAACGAGTAGATCGTCTACGCCTTTGCGTTATCCATAAGTGGACATTTTTTTTTCTTGACAGCAGAATACGAAGTTGTTTTTATTTAATTTTATTTTAAATAATAACTCAAGAAAGAGTACACCGTCTACTCATATTCATAGTCCATAAGGGAAAAGTTTTTTTTTCAGTCCACACAATTTGCATCTTTTTTTTTTACTTACCCGGAGAAATTTTGGGATTTTGGTTCCCATCACATTTATTGAACAAGACTTGTATTTGAATTTGAATTTATTGAATTTACTTTTTTGAAACCCGTGAGAAAATAAAAACAAAATGGTTAAAACGTCGTGGATCTATGGTCTCCGCAAGGAAGAGCTCGTTTCATATGCGAACGAATTCGGGTTCGATAGTGAAGGATCTGTGGAGGAATTAGGAAAACGATTCTCTGGTTTTGTTGCTGAGGTTGATGAACAACCGCAGTATAAGCAAAGACTACAGGAATTGGAACTAAGACATGCTGAGAAGAGACCCACATCACCACGACATCTTCAGGTACCACAAGCGCCTGTTGTCCAGGAACAGCCCAATAATCTTTTTGAAGTGCCAACCTCAAATATCGGAAGTAATGGTGGCAGATGTAACGATAACGTACCCTACGCACACGTTATCGACCAAGTACGAAAGTGGTCGGTTAGGTTCGATGGAAGACGTGACCCATTGGATTTTATCGAAAGAGTGGAGGAGCTTGCCATGGCCTATGGTATACGCAAAGATTGTTTAGTGCGAACAATGCCGGAACTCTTGACGGAGCGTGCCTTAACCTGGTGGCGCAACAATAACCATCAATGGAATAACTGGAACAACTTTAAGAGGGATTTATTATCGTTCTTTTTGCCATCAAGATTTTTCGAACAATTGGAAGATCAGATCAGGGGACGCTTACAGCATTCGAGGGAGCGATTCAAAGACTACGTGCTAAATATGCAGGATTTAATGCGCTATACAAACTTAACGGAAGAGCAGAAGCTAGAACGTGTTTTTCGAAATTGCCAACAGGAGTACCAGCTTTATATTAAGCGGAAAGATTTTTCATGCCTCGAAGAATTAATTACCCTAGCAGATGATTTTGAACAGATCAAGGGAGGCAATAATAATCTAAGGGTCCCACCGCAAGAACAAAACCGTTCATCTAGGAATCATCGAGAAGAGCAAAACCGGATGGTCACGCAGACTATTGAGGGCCCAATAAATCCTCACAATTGCTGTCGAAACTGTGGACAAAATGGACATTTCTGGCGAGGATGCAAAAATCCAAGAGTATACTTTTGTTGGGATTGTGGTGCTAGAGGAAGGAGAACCATTGAATGTTGTCGGCAACAACGTCCGGGAAACGCTTGGGGCCCTGGCCAAAAATCCAGGAGTGTCAGGGCCAAACCAATAGAGCCAACAAAGAAACAAAATATTCTACAATACGATACCACCAGGATTTTCGCAAACGTCGAAATCAATAACCACCGAATTGAAGCAATTGTGGATACAGGAGCAACCCGTAGCTTTGCGAGCCAAACACTCGCTCAGGAACTAGGAACACAGGAAAACAGGCAGGTAACCAGTGCAAACGTTCGCATGGCTGACGGAACAGTAAGGAGTGTTAACGAGTCACTGCTCGTTCAGATAAGATTAGGCTCCGCCAAATGTAAAATTTCTCTTCTAGTCCTCCAGGATGTCACCGATGAATTGATACTAGGTATGGATTTTTTAATTGGGGCTGGGGCATGCTTTGGCTGTGGTGGAGAAATGATAAAGCTACGTCACAATTACTCAAGAACCCAAAGTTTTCCTACATGCACGGTTATGCGGGAGTCGCAGGAGGTATAGCAACAAGAAATAGACAATTTTCTAGCAAAAGAGTTGCAACTATTCAATGAGCTACAAGGCCCCACTGATATAACCAAACACAAAATAATAATGACCGATGACAGGCCCCTTAAACAACGTTATTTTCCGAGAAATCCAGCAACGCAGGGTATAATAAATAAAGAAGTAGACGAGCTCCTGGCGAAAGGGTGCATTGAACCGTCAACCAGCTGCCATAGTGCACCAATAGTTCTGGTAAAGAAAAAAACGGGTGAATGGAGACTATGCGTGGACTAAAGCCAGCTTAATGCGAAGTCGGTTCCAGACGCCTACCCGCTTCCAAGGATCCACCATATTTAAGATAGACTGCGAAATGCAAAATATATAAGCAGCTTGGACTTGAAGAATGGATACTGGCAGATCCCAATGGACGAAGCGAGTAAGCAATACACTGCTTTTACAGTCCCAGGACGTGGTCTATACCAATGGCGCGTCATGCCCTTCGGGTTACATTCAGCACCAGCTACGTTTAAAAGGGATCTAGACAGAGTTATTACTCCAGAACTTGAACCATACGCGTTTGCTTATCTGGATGATATCATTGTCACAGGAAGTTCAAAGCAAGAACACATGGCAAAGCTAGCAGAAGTTTTTCAGCGATTACGAGCTGCCAACCTGAAGCTAAATGTAGAAAAGTGCGAATTTTTCAAGACAGAAACAAAGTATTTAGGACACGTTGTTAGCGGCAAAGGAATTCATACAGATCCCGATAAGATAGCGGCCATCGAAATGTTAAAACCACCCGAAAACCTACGTGAACTGCGAAGATATTTAGGTATCGCTTCATGGTACCGCCGATTCGTTCCTGATTTTGCGAATATTGTACACCCTATGACCACTCTTCTTAAAAAAGGCAAACACTGGAAATGGACAGGCGAACAACAACAAGCATTCGACACTCTAAAAAAGAAACTCACCGAAGCTCCCGTTCTTGCGTGCCCGGATTTCACTAAGAAATTTATTTTACAAACCGATGCAAGTGACTTTGGACTAGGCGCTGTATTGACGCAGGAGATACACGGAGTAGAAAGGGTTATTGCGTATGCCAGTCGGCACCTTGTTCAAGCTGAGAAGAACTACTCCACTACGGAAAAGGAATGCCTCGCAATCATTTGGGGTATCCGGAAAATGCGCTGCTACTTAGAGGGCTATCAGTTTACAGTGATCACTGATCACTTGTCCCTCAAATGGCTCAATTCCATTGAGAATCCATCAGGCCGGATTGCGAGGTGGGCTTTAGAACTCCAGCAGTTCAAGTTCGACATACAATACAGGAGAGGTAAGCTGAACGTTGTCGCTGTCGCGCCAACCGCTGGAAACAATACGACAAACCACGGTGGAAGCTGCAGAGTCCTTGACGTGTCAATGGCTGGAAAAGAAGAAAGCCGAAGTCCGCGAGAATCCAGAAAAATTTCCAGACTTTCTAGAAGAAAACGGACAACTTTATAGGCATATACCAAGACAACCAGGAGACGAAGATAATGCTCCGTGGAAACTATGCGTGCCTTCATTCCTTCGAAATAGAGTTTTACAGGAAAACCATGATCAACCAAGTGCTGGTCACCTTGGCGTCAGGAAAACAACTTTACGCGTGACTAGTCGTTATTATTGGCCTGGAATGTTTCGTGATATAGGCAGGTATGTCCGTCAATGCGAATTATGTCAGAAATACAAAGTCAGTCAACAACAAGTAGCAGGAAAGATGCTCAGTAAAGTCGCCGATGAACCCTTCTCTGTAGTATGTGCGGATTTTGTAGGTCCACTCCCACGCTCAAAGCATGGTAACACCAAATTCGAAGTGGACTGAGGCCATCCCACTTCGTAAAGCCACGAGTGAAAATCTACAAAAGGGATTCAGGGAACGTATCTTAACACGATTTGGGGTTCCAAAAGTACTTATCACAGACAATGGTACTCAATTTACTAGTAAAGCCTTTAAAAATTATCTTAATCTTATTGGTACAAGACTGCAACTTACTGCGCCATATACCCCACAGGAGAATCCTACAGAAAGGGTCAACAGGACTCTGAAGACCATGATTGCTCAATATGCAGGTAATCAACATCGTGTGTGGGATGAGTTTTTGCCAGAAATCACGTTGGCAATTAATTCAAGCAAATCAGAAACAACCGGATACAGCCCAGCTTTTTTACTTCAGGGACGTGAACTACGACTTCCAGGTGCGCTCTTTGATGAAATAACGACGGGAACAGGACAGGGACTTCAAACGGCAGCACAAAAGTCCATCAGGCTTAGAGAAGCATTTGACATAGTTAGGACAAAAATGTGTCAAGCTTCACAGGATCAGGCTCGCCACTACAATCTGCGTCGCCGTCACTGGAAACCAAAGATTGGTCAAATGGTCCTTATCAAGCAACATCACCTATCCAAGGCGGCCGATAGCTTCGCGGCAAAACTAGCACCCAGATACGATGGTCCGTACAAAGTAACTTCGTTCACGTCCCCAGTCATCGTGCAACTCAGCAAAGAAGGCGACAAGAGGGTTCACACTGCCCATGTGAGTGAAATAAAGGAATTCCACGGCAGAGACGATGGGCAGGAGAGAAGTTCGGTTCATTAACGAGTGTGATAATATTAAGGATCATAATGGAAAGGAAACCATCAAGGAAAACAAAATAATAATATGATTTAGTAAAACAATATTGATTAATACATATGCACGGAAAAAATATATAAATTAGAATTAAATATAATATCGATTGATTTGAAATAAATATAATACATAAATATTGCTAAATATTAAATACCCTAATTAAATAAATATAAAACAAAGAAATTTAAAAGACACAACCCCTTACATTTTAAAATATTGCATGGTCTACGGTAGTTTTGCATAAGGCATGCAGTTGTGCTAATAATTAATTGCAGCGGCAATAAGACAAAGGTCAGTTGCATGACGACACTCATGCGTAACAGGTTGCGCCTTTCCTTTCGTCCCATTGTCACCGGAATAATTAATTGCAGAGGCCATAAGGCAACAGGTCAGTTTCATGATAACACTCATGCGTAATAAGTCCAGCTTATTTTATAATCATCTTGTTTAACATCAGCGTCAACGTCAGTAACAGCATCAACATCAGCGTCAACGTCAGCATCGGCAGCGAAGCCCAATGTCAGCAGCAGCGTCAGCATCGGCAGCGAAGTCAGCGTCAACGTCAGCATCAACAGCGAAGTCAGCGTCAACGTCAGCAGCAGCGTCAGCATCGGCAGTGAAAATCAGCGTCAACAGTGGGATCGAGGACAATGGAAGACCAACAACAACCACCAGCAGCGAAAAGATCATCACTAGGATGTCTGGTGGCCGATTCAGAGGTGCTCGAACCGAAGCTTCGACGAGTCCAAGCAGACAACTCAGGTGAGCCAGGGCGGAGCCTGACGAAGGTTATAGCTACTGACACGGGAGCCGAAACATGCGAGACTCTCAGCTCAGATGACGAATCGTCTACGGCACTCGTCGTGTATCCACCAGGAAGCGGAGGCATCGCAATATATAAGGAAGACTACGAGAGGATATCGGCGGGCCGATTCCTGAACGATACCCTAATAGATTTCTACCTCAAGTGGTTGGTACGACAAAAACCACCTACGGCACAGAAACAGATCCATGTGTTCAGCTCCCAGTTCTTTGGGCAGCTAAAGAGAATCGCGACGCAAGATCCGGCTAGAATCCGAAGCTGGACCAAGAACGTCAAGTTAATGGAGAAGGATATTCTTATGATCCCTATCAATGAGAAGCGGCACTGGTATCTGGATATCGTCACACTGTCCAGGGGACCCAGGCATCAAACGGCTCTCGGAGAGATATGGTTGTTGGATTCGTACGCTAACGAACCAAGAACTCACGTGGCACCAGTACTGCGTGAGTACCTTCGGCAGGAGTTTAACCTCCCCGCGGATGAAGTCACCATGCCCGCCCGTTGCGTTCCAGTACCCCAACAACCCAATTCCACGGACTGCGGAGCCTTCGTGCTGCACATGGCAGAATTGTTCTTGAGGAACCCACCTCAGGGTCTACAAAATGCTGACTTGAGTGGATGGTTCCAGCCGAGTGAAGCGATGGCGAAAAGGCACATGTTGGCAGTTCTGGTGCAAGTGATGGTCAGCAAAGAGCAAAAGGATCAGCTCCCATCTTTATACCTACCCAGGATACCAACCCCAAAGTGCGGACGAGAAACGCCACAGGAAGCCAGGGATCACGCCACAGTAGCCTCTAGTGAAACGAAGACGAAGAGAGACTTGCAGAGCAGTTCCGAGTCCAGTTCTGAGTCTGGTTCTGAAACAAGCTCTGGGTCCCACCTCGATTCCAGCTCACCATCCGTGACAGTCTACGCCAACACGTCGAACACAACTTTGCCAGACGTGGTAAGCTCCGCTCTGCACAACGCATCCAGCAGCAAACCGTCAGACAGACCCATGGAAGACACGCCATCATTCGAGGACGACAAGGAGGACTGTTTGTCCCTGACAGCTAGCTGCTCGATGGACATGGAACACCTAGTAGAGACGGACGCGAAGACGGACAAAAGAACGCAGGAAGCCTGGCCAGAAGAACTCTTAAATGAGCTAGAGGGTTACAAAAAGAGTAAGCGGATCCCCAGCATACCCATGCGGTTCCGTCGAATTATCAACGGTCAGGGCTATCGGGTGAATGTCAGTCGACATGGCGAAGTAAACATCTTCATCTCCGGGAAGTAAGGAGGAGATGTGATGACAAATTTTTGTCATAAAATTTGACACACATTTTTAAAAAAAAAATGCACTACCTTATTGCAACGAAGAATTTATTTTGTTTTTGAATTATATTTTATTTTTATACAATGTTTATTTTATTAAAAAAAAAAAAAAAAAAAATATAATAAATTGAATTTTAACTTAGAACCCTTCTAAGACTTTTCATGTGAGGGAGCAAGCACCCTGTAAAGTTGCTTGCAACGGGACAATCGGATGTCCAGAGTCGAAGCAAACCGGTTTAAGCAAAACAAGCAACAACAAAATGCAAGCGAGCACGTAGGCCACCGAGGGTATAAAAGGCCGAACAAGAGAAGAAATCAGGCAGTTGGTGTACAGCAGGAGCCGAGTCTAGATTTAATCGCGTGTGTAATATAGTAAAGTAACCATTATCAGGACATCGACAGCGCTGCTAGCAAGGACTATCAACCATAATCAGGACATCGACAGCGCTGCCAGCAAGGACATCAATAACAGCAGTCAGCAGCGACGCTAGCAGATACGTCAACTGCACTGCCCACAGGAACGTCAGCAGAGACGTCAACAGCGCTGCCCACAGGAACGTCAGCAGAGACGTCAACAGCGCTGCCCACAGGAACTTCGGCAGAAACGTCGACAGAGACGTCAACAGCGCTGCCCGTAATAACGTCGGCAGGGAAGCAGACTAAACACAGAGCAGAGGACCGCCTTTTGCCCTTCAGAAAGGACACAGTGACGTGTGGTGAGTACGCCTTGCATTTTTCCCTATTTTTTTTTTATTATTCGCTTGCTATCAGTATTCGAGTTCTACTGTGCTGATAAACAAGAATCCTTAGTCTTACACGGACATATATGATCTGTTATTTTTTTTATTCGCTTTTTATCAGTATTCGAGTTCTACTGTGCTGATAAATAAGAATCCTTGGTCTTACACAGACATATATATTATCCTTGAAAATTCTTAAGTCATAGTTCTTTTCCCCTATTTTTTTTTTTTATTCGCTTGCTATCAGTATTCGAGTTCTACTGTGCTGATAGACAAGAATCCTTGGTCTTACACGGACATATATGATCTGATATTTTTTTTGTTCGCTTTTTATCAGTATTCGAGTTCTACTGTGCTGATAAATAAGAATCCTTGGTCTTACACAGACATATCTATTATCCTTGAAAATTCTGAAGTCATAGTTCTTTTCCCTATTTTTTTTTATTCGCTTGCTATCAGTATTCGAGTTCTACTGTGCTGATAGACAAGAATCCTTGGTCTTACACGGACTTATATGATCTGATACTTTTTTTTGTTCGCTTTTTATCAGTATTCGAGTTCTACTGTGCTGATAAATAAGAATTCTTGGTCTTACACAGACATATCTATTATCCTTGAAAATTCTGAAGTCATAGTTCTTTTCCCTATTTTTTTTATTCGCTTGCTATCAGTATTCGAGTTCTACTGTGCTGATAGACAAGAATCCTTGGTCTTTCACGGACTTATATGATCTGATATTTTTTTTTATTCGCTTTTTATCAGTATTCGAGTTCTACTGTGCTGATAAATAAGAATTCTTGGTCTTACACAGACATATCTATTATCCTTGAAAATTCTGAAGTCATAGTTCTTTTCCCTATTTTTTTTATTCGCTTGCTATCAGTATTCGAGTTCTACTGTGCAGATAGACAAGAATCCTTGGTCTCACACGGACATATCCATGAACCTTGCTAGTTCGTAAATATTTATTTTTTTTTATTAAATTATTCGCTTTTTATCAGTATCCGAGTTCTACTGTGCTGGTAAATAAGAATTCTTGGTCTTACACAGGCATAGTCGTTATCCTTGGTAGTTTAAGTTTAGGTATTTTATTGATTTAATATTCGCTTGTTATCGGTATTCGAGTTCTACTGTGCCGATAGATAAGAACTCTCAGTCTTTGACAGACGCATTAGTGTACCCTTTAGGCAAAGTCTACTCTCGGTCGTACGAGAAACTCACCCGTCACGGTGTTACGAAGGGGCATTACAGGCGCAAGAGAACCGCATCAAAGACGATTACCTCGAACCAGGAATCCAGGATCCGAGAAGCTAAGTTGTATTTTACGTTTATATAACCTTAAGGCAAATTTATATAAATATTACTTGTAACGTTTGTAAGAGAAAACTAATAAATAATATATAAAACCAAATCAGTGTCTCAAAACTTATAAATAATTGTACGACCCTGGACACCCGCTGATCTATCCCAGCTATAGATCCTGGGAAAAGGAAGTCGTTACACACCTGATTGAACATACCTTTAATATCCGCACAAAATGCTACACGATGTCTGCGAAACCGCATAACAATTTCATTCAAATCACGTTGAAGCTTCTCACCAAGCAACTGCACATCATTCAACGATAGTCCTCTATCCGTGCGACAACTTGCATCAAATACTATTCTAAACTTCTTCAACACGCAGTGATGAGGAATATAATAGTATGGCCTTCCATCCTCTCTCTTTTCATCAGCCAACTTGATATGCCCAATACTAATTTCATCACGCATCTTGTTAACGTACTTTTCCCTCAACCCCTCGTTCCTTTCTAACTTTCTCTCCAAATATGAGAACCGTCGTAAAGCAATCTCTCTAGAATTACCGATATCCCTCACGCTTTCTTTTAGCGGCATCATCACTATAAAGCGCCCTTTTTCATCTCTCCGATAATTGTCCATGAAATGTTTCTCAACCATTTCCTGTTCTAACGTCCTTTCCGGGCCTTTTCCAATTTGATCCATTTCCCATAAACGACTCAAAAGGCTCTCCAACTGTTTATTTTCCGAATATTCTACAACAGAAAGCGCATTAACCGACATACCATTTCTCCCAGTTGATGCTCCTAACTTAACAGCACCATAAGTCGTACCCATGGTCATCATTCCATCCATTGACTTTGAGATAAGCGCTTGAACAACCTTTGCAAAGAAGCGAACTCCCAGCAGAACCTGTATCAGACCAGGCTTAAAATGTTCTGGATCAGCCCATTGAAAACATTCTGTAGATGGTACTTCCAACTCGTGACTTGGAACAATTGGCTGCCACTGACTTTCTCTTGGTAATATCCAAAACGACTCCCTAAGTTGGCAACTCGATTCAAACCAGGGATGCACTTGTAAGGTGATCCTTTGCCGAATCTCCATAGGCTCCCCGTCTATCCCTACCAGCTTATTTGTCATTGATATACTTGGCCACCTTGTTTGCTGATGTAAGGCATATGATATCAAATTTATTTGAGCCCCCGTATCCAAAATTGCTCTAACAGGACCAAAATACAAACCTCTCCAAGATAGCTTGACCATAACAGTGGGATACAATGAAATACCCTGCTGTCCTAAAGAAAAAAACGAATCCAAATAATTTTTACTTTCCATTTCATTATTCTCAAACTTTCTCTTTCTAATCACATTTGCTTTTTCTGACAATAAACTATCTCTTTTTTCTAATGCTTTAATTTTATTATTCAAAAAATTCAATCTTTCCTTAAAATCCGGTTTACTTTCTAATTTCATTTTCTTTCCGCGTCGCTGTTCTTTCTCTTGGACTGCTTTCCGTTTGCCGCCTAGTCAGGCTTTTCCTGCGTCAGCTACCAACACACCTTTGCTTAATTCTTTCGCTGGGCACAAAACACTATTATGAGCTGGAGCACTCGGGCATCTTATGCATTTCCCTTGAAAACAATTTTCAGCTGCATGGCCCTTCTTTAGACAATTTGGACAGAGCTTACGCCTCTGCACAAAATCAGCCCGAGACCGCAGGCTCAGCTCCAGAAACTGTTGACACGAGTAAATCATGTGGTCTTCACCACAGAGCTCACACGGGAACCTTTTCTTTTGGGCTCTGCTACCTTGCGGCCTTTCCGTCACGCGAACTCTATCCATGTGCGTCTCCTGCTTTCCACTTTCCATTCGCCGACCATCGCGGCCAGCTGGCTGTACATTTTGCAATGCAGCTGCTTGCTTATCTAAGAAGCTTAACATATCCGAAAGCACCGGAAAATCCACCTCTCTCTGCAGCCGTTTCACTATCCAACCTCTCGTGAATGTTATGCACAAAAACAAAATCCCAGTGCTCTACTGGCAATCCCTGTGCTCGTAGCTGGCGCACAGTTTCATGCGTAATATTTGACAATCTCTGCAACCCACTCGCAGTCGCAGCGCCCTTTATCTCATGAAGCTCGTAAAATTTCCTCAAATGTTCGCGGCAAATCAAATATTTGTTGTCGTAAAGCTGATTTAACCTTTCCCATGCCTCAGCATAGCTTTCCTCTGTCAGCTCCCATTCTCCCAGAGTGCGCGCGGCTTTTCCAATCATCGACTTCCTTAAATACGAAAATTTATAGGCTGCAGCTACCTTATCATTGTTGTGGATCGCTGCCATAAAACGATCCCGAAAACCTTGCCACTTTGTAAGCGTGCCGTCAAACTCTCCCCACGTATTTTTCATATCGTGTTGCTGAAATGGCATGGTTACATTAACAGCTATCTGCTTTCCCTTTCCATTTTCCATTGCCGGCTGCAAAACCTCCATCTTTCCAACTAGCGCCGCTTTAGCTACAAAGTACTTCTCCTCGAGCGCAGCAAATGCAACCTCGTAACTATCCTCTTCATCGTTGGCTATCTCAACCAGGATCTGATCGTAGCGATCGCAGTATCTTTCCCAATCTAGCTTCAGACTTTCCAAACGCACCACCAAGCTGTTGTACTCTGCTAAGTCAAACACTTCACTGCACACAAATTCGTGCATTCTTTCGACTGCCCTTCCAGAAGCTCGTAGCCGTCTCGGCACTACCGCAACTCTATAAGAAATGACAAAAGATAATTACAACTTCGTTTAAAATTCTTTCTCTTTCCATATTTTGTTTTTGAAAGTCTTTAAAACAGAAAAAAAAGTAGTACATAAGTATTTTATGTTCAAGTTGTGCTCAATGTGCTAATCTATTCTCAATATTTTTCATACAAACAATTTCGTAACCTTTAGCCTTTACCACCTTCACCATTATAAATATTCTCTTGCATCTTATCTCTTCCTAGTCTTTTCATTTGTGATTTTGCTTTATTTTAGTTCTTTTAATAATTACAAACGGAAGAAAAAGAGAAACAAAAAATAAAATTTTCTTTAAGCTGCTTCGAAAATATTTTCTTTGCCATGCAAGTTAATCTTTATGCTCTTTCCCCTCATGCTCACATCTCACCTAACGTGAGTTCTTGCTGCGTGTATTTCTTTCCATGCAAGTTAATCTTTATGCTCTTTACTGGCTATGTGGGCATTAACATCAAAAGCGTTTTAGCCGCCCACATGCCCTTTCCGGCTAGCCCTTTCCACTATATTTTGCATACACCACAAAATTAAGAACTGTCTTTGGTCGCATTTCATGACAAAAACCATGAAGCACTCACAAATATTTTCGTAAATTGCCGTATAAGAATTTTTTCTACACCAACTTTCCGAAAAACTTTCCACTGTAAATCTTGTTTAACTATAAGCACATATCAAGCAGCAATAACAACAAAAAGTTTTGGCAACGCAACTACTGCAAAAACAACAAACATCAAGAATTTCCAACGTACAGCTTCTGCGTAGCCGTTCTCTCTCTCGCTATGCAGTATATCCCCTGCACATATACAACAACAACGTTTATATTGCGACTGAGCAAGCAAGCTACACAGCCGTTTTGTCTGCCGAAAAACTTTCCCCTCAACATGCTTAACAATGCTTGTTTCATCGCACTTCCCTTTCTTATTATTATTCCTCGAAAAAAAGCTCTCTTTTATATACTCTTCTTATTAAATTCTTCACTAATTTATTTCTTTTCACATATCCACTTTTCAACACACTTAAACACAATATTTAACCTATCTTATATGTATATATATGTGGTGACTCAATACCACCACATATAAACACCGACACCACAACATACAAAACAACATACAAACTTTACAAATATTCACTTACGCATTTATTTAAAAAATTATTATTTAAGATTTCAAAATTGTCAATTTTTATTTATCAAAAATTTTGTATATCATTTTAGTTATAAAATTGTGTTTGTTGACTATAGTTCAAAAAAATATATTCAAAAAAATAAAATATAAATAAAACATATTTGAATAAAATAAAAGTTTATTTTTGTGTCCACCACAACTGGCGATCCTGCCAGGAGCAAAAAAACAAAGGAACATTATTAAGGTTGCAAGAGCCAAAAGTTGAAATTACTCCAAGGCTTATCCGATCAAAGTCCAGCTCACCAAAAAGAGAAATTTCACCTATATTGAAGAGACCTTTTGAACCGAAGGTCGGAATATCACTATCACCGAACAACAACAGCAGCAGCAGCTACAAAACTAACGCCACCCAGTGATTTGGTAGTTCAGGCACAGCAGCAACAACATCTAGAACAACAGCAATTACAGCAACTGAAACGCTCGCCACTACCATCGTCAGCATCAACAACATCATCGTCCAACAACAAACAAGACCCTATATCTGCCGGTAAGATAACGGAACAACAACAACATTAACAACAACGTCATAACAACAACAACATTAACAACAACGTCATAACAACAACAACATCAACAACAACGTCATAACAACGACAACAAGCAAGACCCTACACCTGCCGGTAAGGTGGAACAGGCAACAACAGCAACATTAACAATAACTGCAGAATAAACAACAACAGAAAGCAATAATATATAGCAGCAGCAGCAACAAAAATAACAACAACAGCAGCAAAATAATTTATAACAACAACAACAAAAACAACAATAACAACAACAGCTACAACAACAAAAGACTGGCATATTCATTATTTTATTATTTCAAAAAATTGTATCAAATTTTGTAATTTTTTTTTTTTTTACATGTTATAAAATTTTTTACAGGTTGCTTTTCAATTTAGTTTATCACGAGGCACACAACGTAGCTTCTGAAACGTACGTAAGAATATAGGGTCGGAAGAAACCTAGATTCTCACATACGTAGGCACTCCACTGCACTAGGAAACACATTTTAGGAAACACATTTTAGGAAACATACTTTAGGAGACACATTTTGAGGTACACGATGAGTCTTTCACACACACCACCACCCCACCCCAGACAACCCCCCACTCCCTTACATACTTCTAACCCTCTCTCACATCCCTCTCATTTCGGCGAAGGTGACCATCGCCCTCTCATACAACTCCAAACAGATCTTGTCAATCCATTTGATGCACCAATGCATCCTGAAGTACAAGTACATCCTGAAGTACGTCAGTTAAATTGCCACAATTTTGGACCACTTGTCCCGACGCATGGTTCGCCCATGCAGAAATACAATTTCAGGCAAAAGGAATTACTACTGACAAGACAAAGTATGAGTACCTCGTAACCGCTCTACCTCAAGAGGTAATTATAACAGTGCTAGATTTCATACAGAAACCTCCTTCCTCAAATTTGTATGAAGGCTTAAAGAGAACTTTGATTGACCGACACTCTTTAAGTGAAGCCAAGAGGTTCGACAAAATCTTGTCTGGTACCGAGATGGGTGACCAAAAGCCATCTCAATTTTATAGGTCACTAATTATGTTAGCCGGTACTACAGTCGATAGCGACTTAATTTATAAAATTTGGCTTCGCAAGCTACCCAAAAGCCTTAATATTGCTTTGACCGGATCTAGACATAGAGAGCTAGAGGAACTATTGAAACTAGCTGACAATTTGTGGGAAGTTATGTCAGAATCCGAAGTCGCTTCATTTGGCAATAATGCCCAGCGCATGACAAAAAACACCCAAAACTCTGAGCTTGCGATGATAACGCAATCGTTTGCTGAAACAACGTCAAAAATTCTAGAAAGTTTCAACAAACTAGCAATTGAGGTCCAAGAATTAAAAAACGAACGATACCGGAATAATTCACGTTCGAACTCGAGAGAAACTAATTTTCGAAGACTTTCAAGACGTAGATCCCCGTCAAGAAGTGTGTCACGACAACGACCTGCCAACTGGGTATGTAGATACCATTTTAGGTTCGGAAGGGCAGCTAGACAATGCGAACAACCATGCTCATTCGGTCAAAACGACACCCAACACAACACAACACAACATAACTCAACAAACTAAGTGACTCCATCATTGCGACGGCTAATGATGGAAGTCAAACAATACTCACACGCCGCCTTTTTATTTACGATAACGACAATCATATAAACTTTTTAATAGACAGTGGAGCAGAAGTATCCGTACTTCCAGTAAATAAATTCAAAGCCCACAAGAAAAATTCAGACTTAATTCTAACAGCAGCTAACGGTAGCACAATCTCAACTTTCGGCAAGAAATTACTTAACGTAAATTTAAAACTAAGACGCGATTTCCCTTTTACATTTATACTAGCAGACATTACAAGACCCATCATAGGAGCAGATTTCCTTACGAAATATGGACTCTTAAAAGACTTAAAACACAAGAAACTCATTGATCCACTTACACAACTATCAGTTAACGCAATCACAGCATTTACAGAAACATCACTACCCAAACTAATTACACTAGATAACAAATATACAAATATACTCAAAAATTACCCATCACTAACAGCAGAACCCGACTACAACAAACCAGTAAAACACAAAACAGAACACCACATAACTACAGAAGGACAGTTACCTTTTTCTAGACCAAGACGCCTTGACTCCAACAAATACAAAATTGCCAAAGAGGAATTTGATTTCTTAATCAAAGCAGGTATCTGCCGTCCTTCAGACTCCATGTCAGCTTCTCCACTACATCTAGTACCCAAAAAAGATGTGAACGACTGGAGACCCTGTGGTGACTATAGAAGACTAAATGCCATTACAGTTCCAGACCGCTACCCTCTACCACACATACACGACCTATCTATAGACTTACACAATAAACACATATTTTCAAAATTAGACCTAGTTAGAGCATACCACCAAATCCCCATGGCCACACAAGACATACATAAAACCGCGATTACAACACCGTTCGGAATGTTTGAGTTTCTGAGAATGCCATTCGGTTTAAGAAATGCAGCTCAAACATTCCAACGATTTATCAACGAAGTATTACGAGAACTAGACTTCGTATTTGTATACCTCGACGACATTCTTGTGGCCAGCGAGACAGAAGAAGAACACGTTAAACATCTAAATTTAGTTTTTGAACGACTAGACAATTACGGACTAAACATCAAACCAAACAAATGTATTTTCGGCGTAGACAGAATAAATTTTTTAAGTTATGACATTTCAAACAAAGGCATACAACCATCTCCCGATAGAATTCAATGCATTGTTAACTATCCAAAACCAGAAACAGTTAAACAAATGCAGAAATTCATCGGGATGATTAATTACTACCACAGATGCATTCCAAAACTAGCACACACACTCACACACATTTATGATATGATAACTTCAGCATCAAAAACAAAGGACAAACACTTAACATGGACAGAAAACACAACAGAAGCATTCGCAACGATAAAAGAAAGTTTTACTAAGGAAGTGCTACTTAATCATTTTAATAGCAAAGCAAAACTTTCTATCGCTGTGGATGCATCTAACACTGCTATCGGTGCAGTTTTGCAACAAGAGCACAATCAAGAAACAGAACCACTAGCTTTCTTTTCCAAGAAATTATCACCATCAGAGACAAAATACAGTACGTTCGATCGCGAACTTTTAGCAATTTATCTTACAATTACACACTTCAGACACTATTTAGAGGGACGAACATTTACTATATACACAGATCACAAACCACTTACTTCAGCATTACATTCAAAAACAGAGAGAAGCCCAAGACAAACACGACACCTAGAATTCATTGCACAATTTTCCAACGACATCAGACACATTAAAGGTACCGAAAACACCGTAGCGGACGCACTTTCAAGAGCTGAGATAGAGGCTTTCACAACCTCTGAGATTAACCTCAGAACTCTACACAAAGAACAGAATACAGATCCAGAACTAAAGGGTGTTTTTTTTAGGGGTTTGTTTTTCGAATAGAGATAAAACACAAGAAAATCGTTTTAATGTCCATCAATTTGGCTTTATTGGAAGGATAATTTTATGCCATTAATGTATAAATATGATTTCGGGCATGTGGCCGCCGCGGCTGGCTCGAATAAAGCCAATTCTACAGGTCCAATTTTCAACCACTTTTTCGAGCATATGGGGCCGTATGTCGGCAATAACGCCACGAATGTTGGCCTCCAAGTCCCCTAACGTTTCTGGTTTGTTGGCGTAGACGAGCGACTTCACATATCCCCAAAGAAAATAATCCAATGGTGTCAAATCACACCATCTTGGTGGCCAATTGACAGGTCCATTCCGCGAAATTATGCGCTCATCGAATGTTTCCTTCAATAAATCGATTCTGACGTGCGCTGTGTGGCATGTAGCGCCGTCTTGTTGGAACCACAACTCATCCACATTCATGCCATCCAATTCGGGAACAAAATAGTCGGTTATCATGGCTCTATACCGGTCTCCATTAACGGTAACTGACTCTCCAGCATTATTTCGGAAGAAGTATGGCCCAATGACTCCACCAGCCCATAGAGCACACCAATCAGTCAGTTTTTGTGGATGAAATGGCGTCTCAAGGATCTCATGTGGATTCTCTTCACTCCAAATGCGGCAATTTTGCTTGTTGACGTAGCCATTCAACCAAAAATGAGCCTCATCACTGAACAAAATTTTGCGATGAAAATCAGCATCGAGATCAATCTCATTTTTGGCCCATTTGCAAGCGTTGTTCTTTTGTCAACCTGTTCATGATGAAATGGCAAACCAAACTGAACATAAATGACATTAGAGTTGCCAGATTTGACCACAAAATACCAGTTTTATCTCTATTCGAAAAACAAACCCCTAAAAAAAACACCCTTTACAAGATATACTAAATAAACACACTTACAAATTCGAACAAATACACATCCCAATACTTAACATTAAAATTTGGTGCGAACAAACAAGTTCAGGAACACGTCCATACATTCCACAAACATTACGCAAACAAATTTTTGAACAATTACATAATATTTCACACCCAGGTACACGAGCTTCTCGACGTCTCATAACACAAAGATATTTTTGGCCCAAAATGAACACACAAATCAACAAATGGTCACAAGAATGCGTTAGATGCCAACGAGCTAAAATACATCGACACACGAAGACAATCCCACACAAGATAGACATACCACACGGTCGTTTTGAGCATGTTCACGTTGATTTAGTTGGCCCTTTACCAATATCTAAGGGTTATAGATATCTACTTACCTTAGTTGACAGAAACACACGTTGGCCCGAAGCGTATCCAATTAAAGATACCAACGCCAGTACTATCGTAGATACACTTCAAAAGGAATACATCTCACGTTTTGGAGTTCCTCTGGAAATTACTTCCGATCGAGGTCCTCAATTCACGTCCACAACATTTCGAAACTTCGTTAAGACACTAGGAAGCAAACACATTACCACTTCTGCTTATCATCCACAAGCTAACGGGATTGTAGAACGATTTCACCGCCAACTTAAGACTTCTCTAATAGCGAGTAACAACCACACAAATTGGTACACAGAGTTGCCACTAGTTCTTCTAGGACTTAGGTCCAGGGTCAAAGAAGATATTAAGGCTTCACCAGCTGAAATGGTTTTTGGTCAAACACTCAGACTACCACAACAACTAGTAATCCACAGCAGTCAGAACTTTAATTCGTCGGACACCTTGTCCAAACTTAAAGAGGTCGTAGAAGATCAAAAGTCAAACATTGCGCATCACAGCACTAACTTTCAACAATATATACATCGAGCCCTTAGTACTTGTAACTTTGTCTTTGTCCGTAATGACACAATTCGTAAAACACTACAAGAGCCGTACGATGGTCCCTTCGAAGTTATTGAGAGAACACCGAAATACTTCACAATTCGTAAAAATAACACTAACATAACAGTCAACATTGATAGGATTAAGCCCGCCACCTTAGACACCGAAACAGCACAGACACATTCAACCAAACATAAAAATACTAAAAAAGTACACTTTAACCTATTAGCCAACACGACCAAAATTTTTCAGAAGGGAGGGGGAATAATGTGGTGACTCAATACCACCACATATAAACACCGACACCACAACATACAAAACAACATACAAACTTTACAAATATTCACTTACACATTTATTTAAAAAATTATTATTTAAGATTTCAAAATTGTCAATTTTTATTTATCAAAAATTTTGTATATCATTTTAGTTATAAAATTGTGTTTGTTGACTATAGTTCAAAAAAATATATTCAAAAAAATAAAATATAAATAAAACATATTTGAATAAAATAAAAGTTTATTTTTGTGTCCACCACATATATGTATTTTCACCTTCTTTCAGTTTCTTTGCATTGTTCTGCCTCATTTTCTTTCCGTTGCTGCTCCTCTATGATGGCAGCCTCTTGAAGACTTTTTGCAGCAGCTTTCTTTGCTTTTTTAGCTGCCGATTTTGATGGCATCATAATTGTTGTTTTTTTTAACGTAGAATACGTTATACGGGAGTGTTAATCGTGAGCACAAAATTTTGAGAAAATGTTTGTCACTTTCATTATAAGTTGTTAATACTTTATGCATGCATTGAAGAAAATTCAAGTATGCTCGTAACATATTTAATATTTCTTCTTTTGATTTGTATTTAAATAACCATATTGCTACATATAATTTTTTTGATTCTATAAGTAAATCAAAATTTAACTCCTTCAAATTTTGTATTAATTTTCATATGCTTTGTATTTTATGTATTATAACATCATGTGTAAGAGCAGTACGATATCTGTGTGTTCATCACAGAACCAGTGTGAGAAACGTACACACATATTCCATACAAGCAAGCAGCAACAGCATCGCACACGTACACACATATTCCGACAAGCAGCAACAGCATCGCACTCTGTTCTCTTGCAGTTGCAACCATGGTATAATAATTATTATACCATGGGTTCGTGTTTGTTTTTGTTTTGCTGCGGTTTGCCTGCCTACATTCAGTGTATTAAAATTAGCTCATATACCTTTGGACGGCTGTTTGGATACGTATATTTCTTTACTGGTTTATTTAGGTAAATGCTTAAATAAGACAAAAAGTGGCATGGTTAGTTATCGCTTCTCGGCCTTATGGCTAAGATCAAAGTGTAGTATCTGTTCTTATCAGCTTAACATCTGATAGATTCTCCATCGGAGGACAACAAATGTTAAACTGATTTTTGGAAATAGACAGAGTGCTAGGGGCTTGCTCCACATCTGTCTCGGGTTTGCCCGGTATTGCAAAACCGCCGGGATTTCGGCCCAATTTAAAATATATTAAAAATTTGTTTTTAGATATAAATAATTTTACCTTCGTTAAGCATATTGTTTCTGTGAAATGTGCAGCATTATAAAAATTGATATGGTTTTATCAGGGACCGTAACTGTTATGACTCGTTTAAAAAATGTCAATAAATAGAAGTTAAAATTTGACTTATATTTTTTCGGTCAAAAATAACGGTTTTTTAGTCAAAAATAAAAGTTAAAATATGACTTTTGTTTTTCCGGTCAAAAATAACAGTTAAAATATGACTTTTATTTTTAAGTTTTAAGCGGGAAGTCCATTCACTGCATATGCATATGCGTCCGTCTACTCGCTGGCACAATTTACGCAAGAAAATGATGGCAGAGTTCAATGATTGCGTTTTACGTTCAGATTAAGCAGGGCTACAAAATTGCAAAATATTTGGCATGTTCTTAATGGGTAATATCGCAAAGGCGCGGGTTCAATTCCGGTGGCTGGCATGATTTTTTTTTCAATTTCGCATTATTTATTATTTTTTTTAAACAATTTTTTAATAAATAATTCTATAAATAAAATTTTGAGCAAATAATTTACTTCTTTGCAATCATTTTATTTTGTTTTATTATTTAAGCTTAGGTGGTTAATATATATGTGCATATGCTTAGAGTAAATTTTATTTTTATACCCCCACGTTTAAAAAACGTAAATGGGGGTATATTAATTTTGTCACTCCGTTTGTAACGCCCATAAGGAGGCGTGGTAGGTATAGAAAAGTATATATATTCTTGATCAGCATCACCACCCGAGTTGATTTAGCCATGTCCGTCTGTCTGTCCGTCTGTCCGTCTGTCCGTCTGTCTGTGATCACGATTACAGCCGTAATTTTACAGCTATCATCACGAAATTCAATATTTAAGCTTTTCTCTAAAAAATGAAGGTCAAGTTCGTAAATGAGCCAAATCGGATGAAAACCACGCCTACCTCCCATACAAAGTGACTTTATGAAAACGGTAAAATCTCTTAGAATTCCACAAAAACTAATATATGGACTTGAAATTTTGTGTATGAGCTTTAATATTTAATATACACTCTGAGTATGGAATTCACCCAAATCGTATGAAAACCACGCCTACCTCTCATACAAAGTGACTTTTTCAAAAAGGTAAAATTTCTCTAAAATCCACAAAAATTATTTTATAGACTTGAAATTTTGCATATACACTTTGATATATAACGTGTACTATGTGTATGGAATTCAACCAAATCGAGTGAAAACCACGCCCACCTCCCATACAAAGCGACTTTATCAAAAAACAAAAGCGAATATTTTCTGTTAAAAATATAACGAAAACGTTTTTACAGATAAACATTTTATTGATTGCTTAAGACTTTGAATATACTTTGGTTCGGCCGTGGGGGTATTTTAACTTCGGCCCAGTCGAAGATCATTTCTTACTAGTTAATTTTTATGATGATTTCGCATTGATGTTTAATTGAATTATAATTTTTTTTCCTCAAATGGTTGCATTATTTAAAAAAAATTATTTCATTTAAAAGTAAGTATTATTAAAAAAAACTGACAAAATGTATAAAATTAATTAAATTATTTGCAAGAAATGGTAAAAAATTAAAATAAAATGTACTCCAAACATATGCACAGACAATACATATTAACTTCCTAAGCTTAAATAATAAAACAACTGCAAAGAAGTAAATTTTTTGCTCAAAATTTTATTTATAGAATTATTTATTAAAAAATTGTTTAAAAAAAATAGTAAATAATGCGAAATTGAAAAAAAAATCATGCCAGCCGCCGGAATTGAACCCACGCCTCCGCAATCATATCCAATGAAATTGAATTTTGCGAAAAAATGCCAGCTTCATAGAAATTAAACAAAATTGCGAAAAAGTGCATTGTTGCAAATTTTCGCTATTTTTGTTGATAGAAATGGCAATTACAAACACAATCACAAAATTTAAATGATTTGTGATCTTCGCAACAAGAAGAAAACCTGTTTTTCTGAGTAGCACAACATGTTTCACGATTTTATCAAAAACACAACATGTTTCCCTTCTCGATGGCCCGTCAGGTTCGCTCACGAAATTCTGTTAAAATAACATTTTGGAGGTCTTCTCTTTTTATGTTTTTGTCATAAGCAGAAAATGAAAAAATGTTTATGAATAACAATGTTAGCAAGGTTGCATAGAAGCTGCGTAAAGCCTTAAACAGTGCGTAACTAAACAAGCGTTTAAAGGTTGTTTAAGGAAATCTATTGAATAAGGCTGTTAATGACTAATGTATTTTACGTCTGACCTATGCGCCCGTGTTATCTAACACAGGCTTGAGCTTTTTTTTTACTACTATTACTTTTAATGTTTCAATTTTTAAATTTTTGGTTCAATTTGCTCAATTCTATTGTTTTGTAATGTTCTCACACACTATTATTAATTGTTTTACTTCCAAAGCAATTATTTAAATTATTTTTTACAAGTGCTGCTGCTTGCACGTCAAGCACGCTTGAGGGTTGAAAACATAAAAAAAAGAGAGCAGCATCGCTTTGAGCATACTCCAGAGGCTTAGCGTCTCATTCCATATCGTTCCCTTTTTTTTTTTTCGCAGCAGAGTTCAATCTCTGCAACAGTTGGGACTAAACAAACAAAACAAACGAAAAAAAAAAAAAAATCTCATCAACTGCACAGTTGCGCACATAGAACAAAAATTCTTTCTAGAATTTTCTGTTCTTCTTTCCACATTACTTAGAACAAATTTCTTTCGAAATTTTCTGTTCTCTTTCCAATTTACTTCGAACAAATTCCTTCTGGAATTTTCTGTTCACTTTCCAATTTACTTCGAACAAATTCCTTCTGGAATTTTCTGTTCACTTTCCAATTTACTTAGAACAAATTCCTTCGGGAATTTGAAGCAGTTGGCTCAATCTTCCCATGTAATTCATAGTTTTTATTATTTTTTGTTTTTTTTATATTTTCTTGTGTCAACTTGCACAAACTTTCCATTATTTTCAATTGATCAATTTACTCTAATGCTTCTATATTTAAAAAAAATACTTATCTTCTTGCAAGGGCCTGCAAAAGCTTTCCTTTGTGGACTGTATTCATTCCTCGCTGCTCATCCGGCTCGACATGGACCAAATGTATCCGAATAAACTCAAACTTTATAGAACATAAAACACAATCACATTTTTTTGTTTGGGAAAAGCCGTGTGGCATAAAAACCCAATATTTATTTCTTATTTCTTTCTTGGCCGACACTCACTCAGTGACGGTCATATACAGACTACTCTACTTTTTATTATATTTTTATATAACAGAAGAGCTATTAGAGAAAAAAAACCCCTTTCCTAGGCATGATAAATCTCGTATCGATATTCCTTTATCGATACGATACAACACCTAAAAATTAGGGGATTTGTAACCAGGGCTTCTGAAAAACACCCTTATATTAAAAATGTACATGGTTTTTTACACATAGAAGCACTGATGACGAAGTCTCTGCCTGGTGGATTATTGTCGGTCCTACAAAAAGTTGTTGAAATTGTCAATTACATCCAGTCACGACCGCTGAACTCTCATCTGTTTAATGTTGTGTGTTAGGAAATAAGAGCAGATCATCAGTCACTTCAGTTTCATACCAAAGTTCGATAGCTTTCTCGCGGAAAAGTGTTATCTCTGATTTACGAGCTAAAAAATGACACCCACAAGTTTTTAGAGGCCCACGGTTCAGAAATTGCTTCTGTGTTTAAAAAAGAAGAATAGGCAAGATATGGATAGTAAAACTTGCTTATCTGGCGGACATATTCGCTCATTTAAATGAGCTTAACAGAAAAATCCACGGCAGGAATTCTTATATTTTAATGTCTACAATCTACTTACAGAATCTACAATACCTTCTAAATTAGTCAACGTAGTCTAACTTCACTTTCCTCATCTTCAGATTGATCCCAATCGAACTTCTACATCTTGTTAATCTCTTCATTATACAAACTTCTCATATGCGGCTTCATAACCAAAACAAAATATTTTATATCCACTATAGCCCAAAGTTGCCCACAGGCAACTTGTGAGTTTTATAAAATCATTACTTTATGTATGAAGCGCACCACGCAAACTTACTTTCCAATTAATATTATGTGATTTGTGTAGAATACAGTATTTATGTTACAAAACAATATTATTTAATTATTATCGAAAATAGTGCACTTATATCTGATAACTCCAGTTTACAATAAGCTGATTAGCTACAATTCCACTTCACTTTTCCAAAGATAGGAGGAAAAGTAACAGTTAATTTTGCATCATTTGTTTTGCTTATGATTCTCAAAACATTAACCCATCAACAATATATAGTTTAAGAAAAAAATATTTTTCGTAGCTTTAACTATAGGACGACAAACATGTGAAATTGCTTTCAGGCAACGTTGGGGTCGAAAGGGTTAAAATGATAAATTTTTACCCAACTTGGACCTTCAGCTTAGGAGATATAAGCAAAAGAAGTTGAGGATTTTGTTTTCATTGTAAAATTGGAAAATCACATGAAAAACTTAAGAAACACCTTTTACAATGATCCACTTCCGAACACTCTAGGGCCAGAAGCTTAGGAGATATCAGCAAAAGAAGTTGAGGATTTTGTTTTCATTGTAAAATTGGAAAATCGTGTAGCTTAAGGACAACTTAGGTATCATATTAAAGGGCATGCCGCACAATGACAAATCTATATATATAAAAAAGGAGCTTATGTTTGTATGACCGCAATAGACTCCTAAACTACTCATCCGATTAGCATGAAAATTTGTGTATAGAGGTTTTTTGGTACGGTGCGTTTTTGTGGGCTATCAGTTTTGATCCACCTTGAACACCAGAGGGCGCTGTAGTACACATTTTTTACAAAACTGCCTAAAACTCACAAACCGCTCATGCGATTAGAATGAAAAGTGGTATACAGTATGAAACTAGTAGTAGTTTTCAGGTACGATGAGTTTTTTAGCACTATCTTCTTTGAACCACCTTGGACACCAGATAGTGCTGTAGTACAAATATTTTACAAAATCGCATATTTTTAGTTGTTTTCTTAGGTTACATGTGCAAATATTTACAAAATATTAAAAATTTTTTAAATTTAGTAAAACAAAAATAATTTCCCTTATTTTCACATCAAAAACATGAACATATCTTGAAAACTATGAAAAAATTTACTAGAACGATATATTTAATACAACATCGTTGCTCAAAAATGAGAAAAAACAATCAAAAATTTCATTTTGCGACTTTCTAGTCAAATATCTCCGCTGCTTTACTATGAAAAATTTTACTACAACGATATATTTAATACAACATCGTTGCTCAAAACTGAGAAAAAAACAATCAAAAATTTCATTTTGCGACTTTCGAGTCAAATATCTCCGCTGCTTTCGTATACATTTTGTTAAAATTTTTTTTGTCTTAAAGCTTCATCAAAGTACTATGAAAACCTTACTGCAAAAATACCGTTAGTTGAGTATTTTAAATATTTTTTCAAAAAAGGTCTGAAATTTTGGAGTTTTCCTCACAAAAAGGCTCAACATTTGTTTTTGTTGTAAAAATAATTTAAATTCAAATTCGCAAATTTTCAACTCTATTTAAAAGTTATAACATTTATAAGCAAAAGTTATTTCAATTTCACGCAAAAATTAAAAATCATTTTTGTGATTAAAAACACGAGGCCTACCCCTTGATTTTTCAAACAAAATTTTTTTTTCCAATATTCTGTTTCTATAATTTTGAAAAAATATACAAGCTAAAAAATTAATTTAGTAGTAAAAATTATCTAAGTATCTCTTGCCAATCAAAAGTTATAGCCAATAATGTTTATCCAAAATATTTATACAAAAAGAAAAACGCTGATGGCTGGAAACTTCAAAATTACTTAGCCGATAGAGCTGAAATATTGGCAGTACATTTTTTTCAAGTACGAGATGGCTTAAATTTCTGTCACGCCCCCTTTTACCGCCCACAAATCAATAAAAATGCTATATTTCCTACGGTTTTCGTCGATTGGGCTACATTTTGGCAATTTAGTCTGTATACTTACTGTCGGAAACTGTACTAAAACAGGGCAATGTCCATCTACTAGATAACTGGGATGAGCATTATATAAGAGGGTGTGGCTCCGCCCATACAGTTAAAATTTGTATTATCGAATAGCTTCAAAAGTAAAAGTAGCAATACTTACATACAAACTCAAAATGGAGTTACTATTTGGTGATCTCCTGCTACTGGGAAACTGTAACGGTCAGTGGAAAATAACAGTGGTGTCAAACTATGAGTCTTAGAAAAGTTTTGAATACACCTATTATGTTCCCATATAGTTGCAGGGTGCAGCAACGCGCGCCGGGAAAATCTAGTTATAAATAAAATGAAAGACTGAAGCAACACCTTTACAACGAACAATTTCTGACCCCTCTTCTGCATCTACCGTAGAAGATTTCAGAAAAATAAATTAAGGATTTTGTTTTTATTTTAAAATTTAGAAAACCCTGTTGCTTAAAGACAACTTAGGTATCAAACGAAAGAACATCCGCACAAAGACAAATTATAAATCACATGAAAAACTTAAGAAACACCTTTACAAGGATCCACTTCCGAACAAACTAGGGCCACAAGCTTAGAAGATATCAGCAAAAGAAATTAAGGATTTTGTTCTCATTATAAAATTGGAAAATTGTATCACTTAAGGACAACTTAGGTGTCAAATGAAAGGACTTCCGCACAAAGACAAATTATAATTCAAATGAGAGGCTGAAGAAACACCTATAAAATGATAAATTTTGACCCAACTTGGACCTTCAGCTTAGGAGATATCAGCAAAAGAAGTTGATGATTTTGTTTTCATTGCAAAATTGGAAAATCGTGTCGCTTAGGGACAACTTAGGTATCTTCTTAAAGGGCATGCCGCACAATGACAAATTATAAATCAAATGAAAGACTGAAGAAACAACTTTACAAGGATCAATTTCTGACCCCACTTCTTCCTCTACCATATGAGATTTCAGCAAAATAATTTAAGGATTTTGCTTTCATTTTAAAATTAAGAAAACGCTGTTGCTTAAGGACAACTTAGGTATCAAACGAAAGAACATCCGCACAAAGACAAATTATAAATCACATGAAAAACTTAAGAAACACCTTTACAATGATCCACTTCCGAACACTCTAGCGCCACAAGCTTAGAAGATATCAGCAAAAGAAATTAAGGATTTTGTTTTCATTGTAAAATTGAAAAATCGTGTTGCGTAAGGAACACCTAGGTATCGAACAAAATTACATGCCGCCCAGTGACAAGTTATATATCAAATGAAAGACTAAAAACACATTTACAATGGTATATTTCTAACACCACAAGTGCCACTAGCTTAGGATATATAAGCAAGATGAGAACAGATTTTGTTTTCGTTTGAAAATTGGAGAATCGTGTCATTTACAGAAAATTTAGGTATCAAATAAAAGGACATGAACAACAATAAATAGTTATGTATCATATGAAAGGTTGAAAAAACACATTTAAAATTTTATTTTTTGACCAATCTAGGGCCTCTAGCTTAGGAGATATAAGCAAAAAAGTTAAAGATTTTATTATATTTGTAAAATGGTATCACTTAAGGACAACTTAGGTATCAAACGAAAGAACATGCGCACAAAGACAAATTAAAAATCAAATTAAAAACAAAAAACAAAAACAACTTTACAAGGATCTACTTCCGAAAAATCTAGGGCCACAAGCTTAGAAGATATCAGCATTTCTTTTGCTGATTTTTGATTTTGTAAGGATTTTGTTTTCATTGTAAAATTGTAAAATTGTATCGCTTAAGGTCAGCTTAGGTATCAAATGAAAGTGCATGCCGCAAAACGACAAATTATAAATCATATTAAAGACTGAGGAAACACCTTTACAAAGATCAATTTCTGACCACACTACTGCCTCCTGGATAGGAGATATCAGCAAAATAAGTTGATGATTTTTTTCATTGTAAAATTGGAAAATCCTGTCGTTTAAGGACAACTTTGGTATCAAACGAAAGAACATCCGCACAAAGACACATTATAAATTACATAAAAAACAAAAAAAAACCTTTACAAACTTCACAAGGATCCACTTCTGGACAAACTAGGGCCACAAGCTTAGGAGATATCAGTAAAAGAATTTTAAGATTTTGTTTTCATTGTTAAAGTGGAATTTTGTATTGCTTAAGGACAACTTAGGTATCAAATAAAAGGACATGCCGCACAAGGACATGTCAGACATACCCATCAGACTAGAGGCGGAAATACACATTAAAAATTGTGTAAACCTGAAGCCACTACAACCACTAGCATAGGAGATATAAGTAAAAGAAGTTGAAGATTTCGTTTTTATTATAAAATTGGAAAATCGTGTAGTTTAAGAACAACTTGGGTATCAAACGAAAGAACATCCGCACAAAGACAAATTATAAATCACATGAAAAACTTAAGAAACAGCTTTTCAAGGATCCACTTCCGAACACTCTAGGGCCACAAGCTTAGAAGATATCAGCAAAGGAAGTTGAGGATTTTGTTTTCATTGTAAAATTGGAAAATCGTGTCGCTTAAGGACAGCTTAGGTATCAAATGAAAGTGCATGCCGCAAAATGACAAATTATAAATCATATTAAAGACTGAAGAAACACCTTTACAAGGATCAATTTCTGACCACACTACTGCCTCCTGGATAGGAGATATCAGCAAAAGAAGTTGAGGATTTTGTTTTAATTTTAATATTTAGAAAACCCGTTTGCTTAAGGACAACTTAGTTATCAAACGAAAGAACATCCGCACAATGACAAATTAAAAATCACATGAAAAACTTAAGAAATACCTTTACAAAGATCGACTTCCGAACACCCTAGGGCCACAAACTTAGAAGATATCAGCAAAAGAAGTTGAAAATTTTGTTTTCATTGTAAAATTGGAAAATTGTATCGCTTAAGGAACACCAAGGTATCGAACAAAAACCACTAGTGCCACTAGTTTAGGAGATATAAGCAAAATGAGTAAAGATTTTGTTTTCGTTTGAAAATTGGAGAATCGTGTCGTTTTACGAAAATTTAGGTAACAAATAAAAGGACATGCCGCACAATAAATAGTTATGTATCATATGAAAGGTTGCAAAAACACATTAAAAAATTTATTTTTTTACTCATCTAGGGCCTCTCGCTTAGGAGATATCTAGCTTAGAAGATATCAAGCTTAGGAGATATAAGCAAAAAAGTTCAAGATTTTATTATATTTGTAAAATGGTATCACTTAAGGACAACTTAGGTATCAAAGAAAAGGCATGCCGCACAAGTTATATTTTAAATGAAAGGGTGAAAACACTTTAACAATTATTTATTTCTGAACAATCTAGGGCCACAAGCTTAGAAGATATCAGTAAAATAATTTTAAGATTTTGTTTTCATTGTTAAAGTAGAATATTGTATTCCTTAAGGACAACTTAGGTATCAAAAAAAAAGGGACATGTCAGACTTACCAATCAGACTACATGCGGCAATACACCTTAAAATTGTTGCACACCTGAAGCCACTACAACCACTAGCATAGGAGATGTAAGTAAAAGAAGTTGAAGATTTCGTTTTTATTATAAAATTGGAAAATCGTGTAGCTTAAGGACAACCTAGGTATCAAACGAAAGAACATCCGCACAAAGACAAATTATAAATCACATGAAAAACTTAAGAAACAGCTTTACAAGGATCCACTTACGAACACTCTAGGTCCACAAGCTTAGAAGATATCAGCAAAAGAAGTTGAGGATTTTGTTTTAATTGTAAAATTGGAAAATAGTGTCGCTTAAGAACAACTTAGGTATCAAACGAAAGAACATGCGCACAAAGACAAATTAAAAATCAAATTGAAAACAAAAACACCTTTACAAGGATCCACTTCCGAACAAACTAGGGCGACAAGCTTAGAAGATATCAGTAAAAGAAATTGAAAATTTTGTTTTCATTGTAAAATTGAAAAATTGTATCGCTTAAGGAACACCGAGGTATCGAACAAAAACCACTAGTGCCACTAGCTTAGGAGATGTAAGCAAAATGAGTAAAGATTTTGTTTTCGTTTGAAAATTGGAGAATCGTGTCGTTTAACGAAAATTTAGGTATCATATAAAAGGACATGCCGCACAATAAATAGTTATGTATCATATGAAAGGTTGAAAAAACACATTAAAATTTTATTTTTTTGCCCATTTAGGGCCTCTAGCTTAAGAGATATCTTGCTTAGAGATATCAAGCTTAGGAGATATAAGCAAAAAAGTTCAAGATTTTATTATATTTGGAAAATGGTATCACTTAAGGATAACTTAGGTATCAAACAAAAGCCATGCCGCACAAGTTATATATCAAATGAAAGGCTGAAAACACCTTAACAAATTTTTATTTCTGAACAATCTAGGGCCACTAGCTTAGAAGATATATGCAAAATAAATTGAAGATTTTGTTTTCATTATAAAATTAAAATATCGTATCGCTTAAGGACAACTTAGGTATCAAATAAAAGGACATGCCGCACAAGGACATGTTATCTATCAGACTAGAGGTTGAAAGACACCTAAACAATGGAACAAACCTGACGCCACTACGACCACTAGTATAGGAGACATAAGTAAAATAAAAGACTATTACAACACATGTACAATGATCAAACTCTGACCCCGCTACGGAATCTAGCTTAGGAGATATCAGTAAAAGAATTTTAAGATTTTGTTGTTATTGTTAAAGTGGAATATTGTATTGCTTAAGGACAACTTTGGTATCAAATAAAAGGACATGCCGCACAAGGACATGTCAGACATACCTATCAGACTAGTGGCGGAAATACACCTTAAAAATGGTGCAAACCTGAAGCCACTACAACCACTACCTAGGAGATATAAATAAAAGAAGTTGAAGATTTCGTTTTTATTATAAAATTGGAAAATCGTGTAGATTAGGTATGAAACGAGAGAACATCAGCACAAACACAAATTATAATTCAAATGAGAGACTGAAGAAACACCTTTAAAATGATCAATTTTGACCCAACTTGGACCATCAGCTTAGGAGATATAAGCAAAAGAAGTTGAGGATTTTGTTTTCATTGTAAAATTGGAAAATCACATGAAAAACTTAAGAAACACCTTTACAATGATCCACTTTCGAACACTCTAGGGCCAGAAGCTTAGGAGATATCAGCAAAAGAAGTTGAGGATTTTGTTTTCATTGTAAAATTGGAAAATTGTATCGCTTAAGGAACACCTAGGTATCGAACAAAAGGACATGTCGCCCAGTGACAAGTTATATATCAAATGAAAGACTAAAACTGTTTGAAGTTGTTTAAAATAAAAGACGTCCGCTTCGTTTCACAGTTTTATTCGAAGTAATTATTAGCAGAAAATATGAGATTACAAAAGGATAACAAAAAAGAGACCAGATAAAAACAGTGTTGCCAACTTGAGATTAATTACTAGTGTTGCATACTTTTAACATCCCTCCTCAACACTGATTTACTTTAAAATAGATTAAATTTAGTTAATTAACAAAATTCAAGGTATTACTGTAGCCCTAACATTTTAGTCAATTTACAATGTTTAGGTTTTGTTAAATTTTTTGTTAGTACATCGGTTATCATTTCATTCGTTTGGACATATTTAATTTCAATTTGTTTATTTTTAACTACATCTCTAGCAAAATGATCTTATGTCTATATGTTTGCTTCTTGCGTGGTAGACTGGATTTTTAGCCAGCTGCTGAGCACTCAAATTGTCCCCATACAGAGTAGTAGGTATTTTTGTTGGACATCCTATTTCGGCTAAAAGTCGTCTTAAAAATATATTGCTTCTTTTGCAGCTGATGAGAGTGCCATATACTCTGCCTCAGTACTGCTGAGTGCTACACAATTCTGCCTCTTTGACTCCCAAGAGAACACACTGCCACCCATAAAGAACCCATATCCAGTATATGATTTGCGATCTATCGTGTTGCTACCCCAATCTGCATCTACATACCCTTCAACTGGTTTACCGTCTGCTCGGTAGCATAACTTGTAGTCCATCGTATGTGCCAGGTATCTCAACAAATGCTTAACCGCAGCCTCATGTTCTTGATGTGGATTTGTATTTTTTTGTGCCAGCTTAGAAACTGAATGTAAGATGTCAGGTCTAGTTACAATTGCTAAATACATAAGCGCGCCTATTGATGATTGATATGCTATGGGATCGACTCGAGTACATTTGCTGCTGTTACATCCAACCACAAAACCAGCGTCCAACGGTGTAGATACCGGTCGACAATTCTCCATACCGTGCTGCTTAAGAATATCCTTGAAGTGCTGCGTTTGACTTATAGATATCGCGCCTAGATCACCTTCACGATCAATCTTCATTCCTAAAATGAACTGAAGTGGTCCTTTGTTTCAAAGCTGTGAGATATTTTGTCTTTGATCTTAATCAAATCTTCTTTAGATTGGCAAGCTAGAATGAGATCATCCACGTAAACAGCAATTAAACATAAATTACCTTTATGATCGAGTTTGTATAAGCATGGCTCACTACTACAAGCAGCGAAACCAATGCCTTTGAGTACATTGTCAAGTTTCGAGTTCCACTCTCTGCCACTCTGTTTTAGACCATATATAGCTCTATTTAATTTCAGCACCCGCTGTGGAAATTGCTCATTCATGAAATTTTCTGGCTGCTGCATGTAGACCTCGTCCTTGAGGTCGCTGTACAAGTATGCTGTACATACGTCCATCTGGTGCAGGTACATTTTCATCTCAGCTGCGCGCTTTAAATTTCTCGATGCCACCATTTTGATCACGTTTCACGCTGAAGACCCATTTGTATGCAATCGCAGTTTGACCCACTGGTAGATCGACTAACGACCACGTCTTGTTGGCTACAAGTGAGTCATACTCACTCTGCATTGCCTTTTTCCACAGTGCTGAATATTTATTTTTATTGCTGATCGCCTCGAATACTGTCTGTGGTACATCAACGTTGCTTGCGTTGTCTTGCATCGAATTTAAAACATTATGCACCTTCCTTGGCCGGCCAGGCCTCCCAGTACGAATAATTTTTGGCCTCCCAGGGCCTAAGTTGCCAGATGGCACCTCATCACCAGAATCACTCTCCACCGCAGCGACATCGCCAATCTCAACATTGTCATCACAATACACACTTGCTTCTTCATCTGCATTGGCTTGCTCCTCACTAGTAGCAGCTACATCCGAGTCAAACAATATGACGTCATCTGTGACTTCACGTGATGTTGAAAATATTTCGTTAAAACGGACATCTCTTTTTTCTACGATTCGATGCTCATATAGTCGATACGCCTTGGATGTAATTGAATACCCTACCAATCTGTATTCCTTACCTTTTGGTTGAAATTTAGCATGATGTGTTTTGTCCAGCGCCACAGCTACGGACCCAAAAACTCGGAGATGTTTAACAATTGGTTTTCGTCCTGTCCAAACTTCATAAGGTGTTTTATCAATCAATGCTTTTGTCGGTGACCGGTTTCTTAAGTATACAGCAGTTACGATAGCTTCTGCCCACAATGATTCCGACATCCCTGAATGGACCAGCATGCATCTAGCCATTTCGACGAGGGTGCGGTTCGCTCTTTCCGCTACACCGTTCTGTTGTGGTGTATAAGGAACTGTTAATTGCCGCTTTATACCCTGTTCATCCAAGTACTTTTTAAACGTCTTATTTACGAACTCACCCCCATTATCGCTTCTCAAAACTTTAATTTTTCTTTCAGTTTGACGTTCAGTAAAATTTTTAAACAATACAAATTTTTCAAAAACCTCATCTTTAGATTTGAGGAAATAAACAAATATTCTTCTCGACTTGTCATCTGTAAACGTCAAAAAATATCTCGGGCCTCCAAGCGACTGGGTGTTGAACGGACCACATACGTCCGTATAAATTAAGTCTAAAACATTCTTTGCTCGATTTTCACTTGCACTTGGAAATGGCTGAGTATATATTTTACTCTTCATGCATGTATTGAACGCAGCATTCTTTGGCTTACTTATTTTTTCCACACCGCTCACCATATTTTTATTTGCCAACTGCACTAAGCTTACTTACTTACTTACTTATCTGGCGCTTACAACCGAAGGTCGGTTTTGGCCTCGTGTAAGAAATTGCGCCAGCCATTTCTATTTTGCGCTTGCTGGTGCCAGTTGGAAACACCAAGTGTAGTCAGGTTATCCAACACCTGATCCTTCCAACGAAGATGTGGGCGTCCTCTTCTGCGTTGACCACCACCGGGCACTAAATCGAATATTTTTTTCGCTGGAGCGTCTTTTTCCATTAGCTCAACATGACCTAGCCAGCGGAGCCGCTCGATTTTAATGCGCTTAACTATGTCTATGTCAGCGTACAGCTCATACAGCTCGTGGTTCCATCGAATTCGGTACTCGCCATTGACGCAGATTGGACCGAAGATCTTACGAAGGATCTTTCTCTCGAAGGCTCCCAAAGTCTTTTCATCAGAACTGCTCAACGTCCAAGTTTGTGCTGCATATAATAGGACGGGCATGATTAGTGACTTATAGAGCGTGAGTTTTGTTCGTCGAGAGAGGGCTCTGCTTCACAATTGCCTACTCAGCCCAAAGTAACACCTGTTGGCAAGAGTTATCCTTCACTTTATCTCAATACTGACATCGTTGAAAGAGTTTACGCTGGATCCCAGGTAGACGAAGTCCTTAACAACCTCGAAGGAGATGCTGTCAACAGTGACGTGGTTTCCAAGACGCTGGGACTGTTTATTTGTTGACACTAGGTATTTCGTCTTATCTGCGTTCACTACAAGACCCATTCGACTCGACTCTTTCGCTAACCTGGAGAATGCTGCACTGACTTCGCGCGTATTATGGCCAATGATATCGATATCATCAGCATACGCCAGCAGCATAATACTTTTGTAGAATATCGTGCCACTGCGTCTCAAATCAGCAGCTCGGATGATCTTCTCCATCATTAGGTTGAAAAAGTCGCACGATAAGGAATCACCTTGTCTGAAACCTCGTTTGGTATCGAATGGAGGAGTGAGGTCCTTCCCGATTTTAACTGTGCTGCTGGTGTTGCTCAGTGTCATTCTGCAAAGGAGGATGAGCTTTGTAGGAATACCAAATTCAGACATGGTGGAATATAGATGATTCCTTATTGGACTGTCGAAGGCGGCTTTGTAATCGACAAAAAGATGGTGTGTGTCGATTTGTTTTTCTAGGGTCTTCTCCAAGATTTGTCGTAGCGTAAATATCTGGTCTATGGTGGATTTGCCAGGTCTGAAGCCACACTGATAAGGTCCAATCAGCTGGTTTACGATGGGCTTCAGTCTTTCACATAGTACGCTCGACAGAACCTTATATGCGATATTCAGAAGGCTTATCCCACGGTAGTTGGCGCAAATTGTGGGATCGCCTTTCTTGTGGATTGGGCAGAGCACACTGAGGTTCCAATCGTTTGGAATGCATTCTTCCAACCATATTCTGCATAGAAGCTCATGAATGCATTTAAATAGAGCTTGGCCTCCATTCTTAAAGAGCTCAGCAGGTAAGCCATCGGCTCCTGCGGCTTTGTTGTTTTTAAGCCGAGCTATAGCTGTCAAGACTTCACTATGGTCGGGCAGCGGAACTTCAACGCTGTCGTCCAAAACTGGGGATTCCGGAATATCATCTCTATTGACGGGATTGTTGTCGTCGTCGCCATTCAGAAGCCTAGAGAAGTGTTCCCTCCACATCATCAGTGTACTCTGGATATCTGTCACTAGATTCCCATTTTCATCCTTGCAGGACGAGGCCCCCGTCTTGAAACCATCGGCCAGGCGTCTTATTTTTTGGAAAAATTTTCGCACCTCATTCCTGTCACCATGCATCTCAATTTTCTTGCACTCACGCATTTCCGCTTCCCTTTTCTTTCGCCTGAAAATGCGTCTCTCTTCCCTCCTCTTCTCTTTGTATCGCTCCTTAGCAGCACGCGTTACAACCGACTGCAGGGTGGCTTTGTAGGCGGCGTCTTTTTCTGCAGTGGCGTCGCGACACTCTTGGTCGTGCCACTGGTTTCGGCGAGGGCGGTGATAGCCAATCACCTCTTCGGCAGCCGTACGCATAGAGTGGGAAATATGATTCCACTGCGCGCATATATCGTCGATCGGAGGAGTGCTTTCTTGAAGCAGGAGTGAGAGTCGAGTAGCGAAGTCTTCGGCTGTTTGCTTTGATTGCAGCTTTTCGACGTCTAGCTTTCTCTGTGCTGGATTGCGCGCATTCTTGGTTGCCCACAGGCGTGTACGGATCTTGGCTGCGACAAGATAATGATCCGAGTCTATATTGGCACCACGGATCGTGCGTACATCTAAAACACTGGAAGAGTGCCTTCCGTGCCACTGCACTAAGCTATCGTAATTAAAATGGCCGTACCTTAAATGCCACAAGATTGCACCATTGCTAACTGCATTAAAACATTTGTTGCGTATATCTTCAAATAAAAATAGTTTATTTAATTTTCTTGCTTCAAAAACGACGATTCCATCTCTTTTTATTTCAGCAGACTTATCATTGAAATTTACAACAAACCCTTTTTCCACTGCTCGGCTTACTGATAAAAAATTTCCAATCATTTCGGGCACGTACAAAACGTCACTCAGATTTATGTCACATGTTGTTGTTTTAATTTTTACATTGCCAATCCCTTCTGCGAAAACAAAATTCTCTCCCGCCAGTGATACTCTTTCTGCATGCTCGGATAATGATGAGAACATACTCCGTTCGCTACACATATGCGCTGTCGCCCCACTGTCAACGCACCACATCAATTTGTTGAACACTTGTGTACCTGCCGCCGCAAGCACAGCATTCGATCGTTGTTGACCTTTCTTCGTGTTTGCTCTAGAATTGCAATTCGCCGCAAAATGACCGCGCTCACCACATTTAAAACATTTTCCATTTTGCTTATTGTTCTTTTTGACAGTTGCTGTTGAACGATTTTTGTGCTCTCCCTTATACGCCTTATTCGCCTGTGCAACAAATGCTTGTTGTTGTAGAGCACTTGCTTCGCTTGAGTTTTCTCGTCGTTGACTCCTTCGTTCTCCTTCTTCAAGAAGTTTAACTTTCAAAACACTTGACGTTGGCAACGCATCACGCGTCTCCATCGCAACAACAAAATTTTCATATTGCTTTGGTAAACTTGACAACAAAATTATGCTTAGCAACTCGTCCATCATTTCGATGCCATTTCTGATAACTTGTCTACTGTACTAAAAAAGTTTTGCAAATATTGAGTCATGTCGTCAGCCTCCGACATACGAAGGTTAAGAAGTTTTTTATACAGGGACACTTTACGCACTGGACCACTTGTCTGAAACACTTCACGCAATTTAGTCCAAGCCTCTGCTGATGTTTTGCAGTGTTTAAGATGATTTAATTGCGAAGGCTTCTCACTGAGTGTAATCATCGCCAGCGCCTTCTCGTCTTGCGTCTCCCACTGCTCAACATTAGCACCTTCTGGCTTTACAACCCTGCCACTTGCAATTTTCCATAACTCTGCGTGAATCAACACGCTCTTCATCTGAATTGAGCACGCATCAAAATTTTTGCCATCAAGTTTTTCAATTTGATAAAGTGAACTCATTACTGTAAGCTTTCACTTGTTCTTTTTCGAGACACACGCTTTAACCGAATGTTCTTGACCCTTTTTCAAGACACACTTCTTAACGGAATGTTCTTGAATTTTTTCGCGGCACACGCTTAAACTGAATGTTCTTGACCTTTTTCGCGACACACGCTTTAACGGAATGTTCTTGACCTTTTTCGCGACACACGCTTAAATTGTACTATCTATATATATAAAAATGAATCTTGGTTTGTTCGACCACTTTAAACTTGAAAACTACTGGACCAAATTGGATACTTCCTTCTGTGAGTTTGTTCGTAATTGTTCCGCGAAGGTTTTGGAAAAAATTCAAGGAACATTGGACAAGGGGGCGTGGCACCTCCCATACAACCCAAATCTACGGTAGCGAATAGCTCTGAAGTTATAGGTCGCATAGCATCGGAATTCGGTGTTCTACCTCAATTTACAAGAGCCGTTCCACAGGTAAAATTTTATGGGCGTTGAATGTGGGGCGTGGCACTTTTTCAGCAGACCAAATTTTCGGTATAACTTTCAAGCTATAAGTCACACATCATTGAAACTTGGTAGGAGCGTACTATTTAGTCGCGTCCTTCGACTAGCAAAATTGAGCAAGTATAGGCTAAAGGGGTGTGGCACTGCCCATGCAATTCAAATTTATGATATCGAATGCAGTCTTCCTCGAGAACCCACAGCGAACAGTCAAAGTGCGTCTCATTATCGTTGAAACAGTTAAACACAGTGCGACCGTTTAATTCCGCTCAATCAACCGAACAAACTTTCGGCTACTAGAGAAAATAACAATAAATCATAGAAAAAACAAAAAGAAATTAAAACAACAATGAACGAACCACCTGATGCTCTTATGAGCATCAATACAAACCCACTGCTAATGCAAACAAACCAAAACAAAGTATTAAACATATCTCTCCCGGTCCCAAATATTTAACAATAAATCGAATTGATAGTGACCAAAACCTCACCAACGTCTCACCCTTTTTAATTAAGAAAGTGATCGACAATGTATGCGGAGAAGCAGACACGTGCAAAAAGCTACGCAACGGTACTCTACTAGTTAAAACAAAAAATGTTTCTCAAGCTGAAAAGCTTATTAAACTCATAGCGATTAATCCAAATATTAAAGTGGAAGTTAATGAACACACATCGCTTAATTCCAGCAAAGGCGTCATCTACTGTAATGACTTACGTGGTATAAGTGAAGAAGAAATATTAAAAGAACTATGTTCACAAAATGTGTCAGAAGTAAAAAAAATATTAAAAAAATCGAATGACTTATTAGTAGAATCGGGATTAATAATAATAACATTTTCACTTACTTCACTTCCTGACCGCATACACATAGGTTACGAAAAAGTCAACGTACGTCCATACATACCGCTTCCCCTCCGCTGCTCAAATTGCCTACAATATGCTCATTCCTCAAAAAACTGTCAAAACAAAAAACTGTGTATAAACTGTGGCCTTGACTCTCATATTAATAGTGATCTCAATGAAAAATGTTCCAATCCCACATCGTGCCTAAACTGTAAAATAAACAAAGAGAGAGACACCAATCACTTTGTGCTCAGCAAAAACTGCCCAATATTTGTAATGCAAAAGGAGATGCAAGCCATTAAAACTTTACAGAAAGTCGACAATCGAACAGCTGCTAAAATATACCAAGACCGTCACCAAAATGCAAACGATACATATGCATCAGTATCTAAACCCAAAACATCAGTAATTCCACCTGGACGTAATATTATATCTTACCAAGATGACTATGCGCCATCGCCTTCACAACCAACAACAAGCAACAATGCAAACACAAACACCTCCAACAACAGCATCACTAACGGAGAGCAATGTAATCGGCAAACCACCACGCAACAGAATGAACGCTTCAACAACCGAAAAACTTCCAGCAACTAGCCAACTGCAAATATTTCCCAGAAATACACCTAACCGACTAAAAAAATTACTGAAAGCAAAGGCAAAGCCATTAAATCCAACCAAAAACAAGACACAAGCGCCACCTGCAAAAGAAGCTGACGAGGACATGAGCGATGATTTCTTCGATGACTTTCATTAATATAAGTTATTTTAGTTATCTGTATCTAAGACCAAACTATTTTAAATCCATATAAAATCTATCACTACACATATTTTATCTTCTCCAAGTAATAATGTCTTTAAAATTACTTCAGTGGAATATGAGAGGTTATCTGAACAACTACTACGAACTTCTTATACTTATTAAAAACCACTCTCCGAAAATAATAGCCCTACAGGAAACTCAGTTGAGATCTGTTAATACTATCCCAGTGCCAATAAATTATAATATATATGCAGACAAGTCTCCTAACTCTTTTGGAGGAACCGCTTTGTTGATACATAACTCATTACAGCACACTCAGCTCTACACAAATAATGTTCTCGACGCGATTGCGGTTACTGTGTACTCAAAAATTAAATTTAGTATTATTTCAGTATATATACCTCCAAACAAATCCTTTTATTTACAAAATATAGAGAATCTAGTCTCAAGAGCCACAACCAATTGCGTCGTTGTAGGCGATTTTAACAGCTGGCATCAAAAATGGGGTTCTCTCAAAAATAACAAGAGGGGTAACATTATATCCAAATTTATTGACCAGTCTAGATTCATTCTATTAAACAACGGATCTCCTACCCACTTCAGCACCCATTCCACATTTACCCATCTCGACCTTACCTTTTGCTCACCTTCTTTAGCCATTCAGGCTACATGGGAGTTAGAAAGCAATATGTTTGGTAGTGATCACTACCCTATAATTATAACCCTATTCAATAACCATACAAAAGAGTTTCAAAAACCTAGACCCAAATTTAATACAAATAAAGCTAACTGGCCCTTATTTGAAAAACTCACCGACAACTACAGTGAAAATTTTCCAGTGTCCCAGAACATTAATAGAGAATCAGCAAGCTTGCACAAGATCCTCTTGCGCGCAGCAAATGAATCCATTCAACAGTCAAATAGATTAAGAATTCACAAAGTTCCATGGTGGAACCATCACCTTAATGAATTACGCGACTGCAAAAACAGACTCTGGCACCTACTCAAGCGCAACATAAGCCAAATAAATATTCTTGAATATAAAAGAGCAAACGCCATTTACAAACGGGAAGTAAAAATAGCCAAAAGGAAATCTATTAACGAATTTACAGCTAAAATAAATCCATCTTCTACACCATCTAAAATTTGGAAAAACATTAGAACCTTTTGCGGACTAAATACCCACTCCAATATCCACACGATTTATCCCCAAAATAGCACAGAACCACCAATCCAAAATAAATCTGATATCTCGAACGAGTTTTGCAAATACTGGTCTGAATCCTCTGCCGATGACAAATTTCCCTATAGATTTAGGCAAGCTAAAAGCACAGCCTTGACAACTTCTTTGACAACAGCGCCAAACTGCCATTCATCAATAATTGAAAAGGAAATAAGCATTATCGAACTTAGTTCAGCCCTAAATAAACTTAAAGGTAGAACACCGGGATATGATAGGATTTCGTATCCGATGATTAAAAACTCAGCAACTTCTGTCAAATGTAGACTACTAAACCTCTATAACAATATTTTTAACAACCTTATCCCACAAATGTATAAAACAAGCACAATCATTCCCATCATAAAACCCAACTCCGATAAAACCAATATCTCCTCGTATAGACCTATTTCACTTAATCCTTGTTGTTCTAAACTGCTAGATAAGATAGTTGCTAACAGACTTTGGTGGTTTGTTTCGACTTACAAACTTCTTAATAGTCACCAAATGGGGTTCAAAAAAGGAAAAGCGGTGACTGATCCTTTACTCATATTAGACTATCATATCTCAAACTCACTCTCCAATAAGAACCACATTTCAATATTTTCGCTGGACTTTGCAAAAGCATTCGATAATGTAGGGACTCATACAATCATAGATCAGCTACAAAAATGGAACACGGGCCCCAAAATTATTAAATACATCATCCATTTCATGCAAAATAGAAAAATAAGAGTCTGCGTGGAGTCTGAATACTCTAATATTTATCCCTTACACAATGGTATCCCTCAAGGGTCGCCTCTCTCAGTTATTCTGTTTCTAATAGCCTTCAACAAACTATGTGATACTGTTGCACTTCATAAAGAAATAAGCTTTTGTGCGTACGCTGATGATTTCCAAATTATAAAAAAATTAAACATAAACAAAAATATCTCCATTAACTTCAACAATATATTCAACGACATTAAATCATGGTGCAATTACTCGGGAGCTGTTCTCTTCTTTCAAAAGTGCAAACATATCCATATTTGCCGGAAAATAAGTTGCTCGTGCCAAATAATAGCTGATGATATCAACATTAACAACACCAACAATCTCAAAATTCTCGGAATACATTTCAACAACCGTTACAACTGGTCGACCCATATAGATAATCTTTGTAATTCTCTCTCCAAACGCCTAAATATCATAAAGTGCCTAGCCAACAATAAATTTAACTCCAATCCTTCAACACTAATAAATGCTGTCAATGCTCTTATAATGTCAAAAATTGACTTTGGACTTTTTCTCTATGGGCATAGTGCCAAACATATCTTAAATAAATTAAAAGTAATATATCACTCTGCAATTAGAACAGCACTAGGAGCATTTCGAACAACTTCAATCAACAATCTTTTACTCGAATCAAACATTAAGCCAATAGAGATACGACGAAACCTATCGATAATCAGACTTTCGAAGACTTTTCTCCATGGCAAAGACTCCCCTCTTTCCGCAGTTATACAAAGCACTCATAGAAACAAAAAAACTCCAAAAATCCCTTCTTTCATACACCAAACTATAGAACTAAACAAAAATCTTGAGACTCCATATCTCCCTATCAGCCCCCCAAAATACAAGTCCCCTCCTTGGGAATTAAATCCGACATCAATTATCAATAGACTTCGCAGATTTAATAAATCACATACAGCTCCAGAAACATATCGAAGTAACTTTCTTGAAATCCAACGTGAACTCCCCGACTACTCAATTTTATATACAGACGGTTCCAAATCGCACTCAAGCTCATCCTTTGCCATAACCACAACTACTTCAATAATCAAAAAGTCTCTCCTCCCAAAATATAGTTCAGTTTTCTCTGCAGAAATTATAGCAATCTTTGAAGCACTTAAAGTGGTTAAAACTAAAAGAGGTCGATTTGCCATATGCACGGATTCCCTATCTGCCATTGACGCAATCGAAAATCCTCACAATAACAACTAAATACTATGCCGAACATATAAGAAGCATTCTTATAGATTTATTCCCTAAATTTGTCCTTATTTGGATCCCCGGCCACGTCAATATTCTTGGAAACGAACTAGCAGACACAACTGCAAAAAACGCTATTTCTTCACCCTTAACTGTTACTCCTAACTACAATTTTGACGATATCAAACAATTTGCAAAAACCCATCTATCCAACGAATACAAACTATCTCTTAATGTATCAGAGTGGTACTCTACCATAAACAACAACCTCTCAATTAACGTTCACAACTACCTAAACTTTGACCACACAGACAAACTACACAGACTGGATATAACTAAATTTACACGCTTAAGGTTGGGACACACTAAACTGATAAACCAACATTTACTTGACAACAATATCTCTTCTATCTGTCCATACTGCAACAACAACACACCTATTACTATTCAGCACATAATTTCATATTGCACAAAATTCTACAGTTTGAGAAGAATATTCTTCTCCCATGATCCTATTTCTTATCTTAGCAACCCTAATTCAAATAATATAAAAACAATAACCCAATTCTTAAAATCGTCTAACCTTTATTCCAGCATCTAAATCATTCTTTAAAATATATACACACAAAGCCTTTTAAATACTGTACCATAAAGTTACATAAATATTATTAACCCCAACTAATCTCGTTTCATATATACTAAATACCAGCTGAAGGCCTATGTTGCTCTTGCTGTTTAAGTTAACTTAAGATTTGTAATTCTAAGTCGACTTTGTAAATAAATAAATAAATAAAAATGATATCGAATGGCTTTGGAACTAAATCTATATATATAAAAAAATGTTGTCAAATCTGTTTGTGACGAGTGTTTGAGAGTTCGGCTGGGTAAAAAAAAAATCTGCCGATACCATTTTGTAGGGTACGTTCTCTAGATGGTTTTAAAAAAAAAATTGTTTGAAAATGACAAGGGGGCGTGGCACCTCCCATACAACCCAAATCTATGGTAGCGAATAGCTCTGAAGTTATAGGTCGCATAGCATCGGAATTCGGTATTCTACCTCAATTTACAAGAGCTGTTCCACAGGTAAAATTTTATGGGCGTTGAATGTGGGGCGTGGCACTTTTTCAGCAGACCAAATTTTCGGTATAACTTTCAAGCTATAAGTCACACATCAATGAAACTTGGTAGGAGCGTACTATTTAGTCGCGTCCTTCGACTAGCAAAATTCATCAAGTATAGGCCAAAGGGGTGTGGCACCGCCCATACAATTCAAATTTATGATATCGAATAGCTTTGGAACTAAATGCCAAATAATAATGAAATTCAGTATGGAGTTTCCACTTGGTGATATATTTATACTATAATATTTATACTATAAAACTGGGATGGGCTTTGGAAAAGGGGGTGTGGCTACGCCCATACACTTAAAATTTTTGATATCAGATAGCTTTAAAACTAAATGTCGTTTAACAACGAAATTCAGTATGGAATTACTATTGGGTGATATTCTTCTACTAGAAAACTGAGACGTCATTGAACAAGGGGGTGTGGCTCCGCCCATGCAAGCTAAATTTGCGATATCGAATAACTTTGGAATTATAAGTAGCATAGCCTCGAAATTTGGTTATCAATTTACACGAGTCGTTCCACTTAGAGATAGAGATAGAGATAGAGATAGAGATAGAGATAGAGATAGAGATAGAGATAGAGATAGAGATAGAGATAGAGATAGAGATAGAGATAGAGTTAGAGATAGAGATAGAGATACAGATAGAGATAGAGATAGAGATAGAGATAGAGATAGAGATAGAGATAGAGACAGAGATAGAGATAGAGATAGAGATAGAGATAGAGATAGAGATAGAGATAGAGATAGAGATAGAGATAGAGATAGAGATAGAGATAGAGATAGAGATAGAGATAGAGATAGAGATAGAGATAGAGATAGAGATAGAGATAGAGATAGAGATAGAGATAGAGATAGAGATAGAGATAGAGATAGAGATAGAGATAGAGATAGAGATAGAGATAGAGATAGAGATAGAGATAGAGATAGAGATAGAGATAGAGATAGAGATAGAGATAGAGATAGAGATAGAGATAGAGATAGAGATAGAGATAGAGATAGAGATAGAGATAGAGATAGAGATAGAGATAGAGATAGAGATAGAGATAGAGATAGAGATAGAGATAGAGATAGAGATAGAGATAGAGATAGAGATAGAGATAGAGATAGAGATAGAGATAGAGATAGAGATAGAGATAGAGATAGAGATAGAGATAGAGATAGAGATAGAGATAGAGATAGAGATAGAGATAGAGATAGAGATAGAGATAGAGATAGAGATAGAGATAGAGATAGAGATAGAGATAGAGATAGAGATAGAGATAGAGATAGAGATAGAGATAGAGATAGAGATAGAGATAGAGATAGAGATAGAGATAGAGATAGAGATAGAGATAGAGATAGAGATAGAGATAGAGATAGAGATAGAGATAGAGATAGAGATAGAGATAGAGATAGAGATAGAGATAGAGATAGAGATAGAGATAGAGATAGAGATAGAGATAGAGATAGAGATAGAGATAGAGATAGAGATAGAGATAGAGATAGAGATAGAGATAGAGATAGAGATAGAGATAGAGATAGAGATAGAGATAGAGATAGAGATAGAGATAGAGATAGAGATAGAGATAGAGATAGAGATAGAGATAGAGATAGAGATAGAGATAGAGATAGAGATAGAGATAGAGATAGAGATAGAGATAGAGATAGAGATAGAGATAGAGATAGAGATAGAGATAGAGATAGAGATAGAGATAGAGATAGAGATAGAGATAGAGATAGAGATAGAGATAGAGATAGAGATAGAGATAGAGATAGAGATAGAGATAGAGATAGAGATAGAGATAGAGATAGAGATAGAGATGGAGATAGAGATGGAGATAGAGATAGAAATAGAAAAAGAAATAGAGATTGATGTTGAGGTTGAGATTGAGATTAAGATTGAGATTGAGACTGAGTTTGAGATTCAGATAGAGATAGAAATCATTTCCGCTACGACAGCAACGCGTCGGGTACCAGCTAGTTCATATATAAAAAAAAAAAAATATCAAACGTTAAATTCTTCGGTATGCCTGTAGGCTTCGTTTGCATGGGCCCATAACCTGTTTGAATTAGGATATAAGCAAAATGAGTTAAGATTTTGTTTTCGTTTGAAAATTGGAGAATCGTGTCGTTTAACGAAAATTAAGGTATCAAATAAAAGGACATGCCGCACAATAAATAGTTATGTATCATATGAAAGGTTGAAAAAACACATTTAAAATTTCTATTTTGACCTATCTAGGGCCTCTCGCTTAGGAGATATCTAGCTTAGAAGATATCAAGCTTAAGGGATATAAGCAAAAATGTTCTAGATTTTATTATATTTGTAAAATGGTATCACTTAAGGACAACTTAGTTATCAAAGAAAAGGCATGCCGCACAAGTTATATATCAAATGAAAGGCTGAAAACACTTTAACAATTATTTATTTCTGAACAATATAGGGACATAAGCTTAGAAGATATCAGTAAAAAAAAATTGAAAATTTTGTTTTCATTGTAAAATTTAAAAATTGTATCGCTTAAGGAACACCTAGGTATCGAACAAAAGGACATGCCGCCCAGTGACAAGTTATATATCAAATGAAAGACTAAAAACACATTTACAATGGTATATTTCTAACTCCACTAGTGCCACTAGCTTAGGAGATATAAGCAAAATGAGCAAAGATTTTGTTTTCGTTTGAAAATTGGAGAAGCGTGTCGTTTACCAAAAATTTAGGTATCATATAAAAGGACATGCCGCACAATAAATAGTTGTGTATCTATTTATTTATTTATTTTATTTGTTTGCTAAGCCTTTTAGGCTTTATAGCAATTTAAAAATTTTTAAAATTAAAATTCAGAATACAATTTTGCTAATATTAATAATGCTAATAATAATACTAATATAAAGAGCTCAGTTCATTTCAAATGCAAAAACAAAACCAAAGTAAAATAAGTTTAGTTGTAATGTAATGTAAATTAAAGTATGAGCGTTTAAAAATGTACAGACTAATAGATAATATGAATAAAGATATTATAAAACAAAAAAAAAAAAAAAATAAATAAATTAATAATAAATCATCCAGAGGGTCCAAGGCGGTGGTATCGAGAATTAGAATATGTATAAAATATATATCGTTCTGTCTTGAAGCCAATGAATTTTTGGCTTAACAAGTTGGTAATCCGACGAATTGGGTCGTATTTACCACACAAATTTCCTTGTATCATATGAAAGGTTGAAAAAACACATTCAAAATTTTATTTTTTTACCCATCTTGGGCCTTTAGCTTAGGAGATATCTAGCTTAGAAGATATCAAGCTTTGGAAATATAAGCAAAAACGTACAAGATTTTATTATATTTGTAAAATGGTATCACTTAAGGACAACTTAGGTATCAAACAAAAGGCATGCCGCACAAGTTATATATCAAATGAAAGGCTGAAAACACCTTAACAAATTTTTATTTCTGAACAATCTAGGGCCACTAGCTTAGAAGATAAATGCAAAATAAATTGAAGATTTTGTTTTCATTGTAAAATTAGAATATCGTATCGCTTAAGGACAACTTAGGTATCAAATAATAGGACATGCCGCACAAGGACATATTATCTATCAGACTAGAGGTTGAAAGACACCTTAACTATGGAACAAATCTGACGCCACTACGACCACTAGTATAGGAGACATAAGAAAAATAAAAGACTATTACAACACATGTACAATGATCAAACTCTGACCTCTCTACGGCTTAGGAGATATCAGTAAAAGTATTTTAAGATTAAAGTGGAATATTGTATTGCTTAAGGACAACTTTGGTACCAAATAAAAGGACATGCCGCACAAGGACATGTTATCTATAAGACTAGAGGTTGAAAGACACCTAAACAATGGAACAAACATGACGCCACTGCGACCACTAGTATAGGAGACATAAGTAAAATAAAGGACTATTACAACACATGTACAATGATCAAACTCTGACCCCTCTACGGAAACTATCTTAGCACATATCAGTAAAAGAAATTTAAGATTTTGTTTTCATTGTTAAAAGGGATTATTGTATTGCTTAAGGACAACTTTGTTATCAAATAAAAGGACATGCCGCACAAGGACATGTCAGACATACCTATCAGACTAGAGGCGAAAATACACCTTGAAAATGGTGTAAAACTGAAGCCACTACAACCACTAGCATAGGAGATATAAGTAAAAGAAGTTGAAGATTTCGTTTTTATTATAAAATTGGAAAATCGTGTAGCTTAAGGACAACCTAGGTATGAAACGAAAGAACATCCGCACAAACACAAACTATAATTCAAATGAGACTGAAGAAACACCTTTAAAATGATCAATTTTGACCCAACTTGGAAGAAGTTGAGGATTTTGTTTTCATTTTAAAATTGGAAAATCGTGTAGCTTAAGGACAACAACTGAGAAAGGATCAATTTCTGACCCACTTCTTCCTCTACCATAGGAGATTTCCGCAAAATAATTTAAGGATTTTGTTTTAAGTTTAAAATTTAGAAAATCCTGTTGCTTAAGGACAACTTAGTTATCAAACGAAAGAACATCCGCACAAAGACAAATTATAAATCACATGAAAAACTTAAGAAACTCCTTTACAAGGATCCATTTCCGAACACTCTAGGGCCACAAGCTTAGGAGATATCAGCAAAAGAAGTTGAGGATTTTGTTTTCATTGTAAAATTGGAAAAGCGTGTGGTTTAAGGACAACTTATGTATTAAATAAAAACACGAATTGTACAATGACTAGTTATTTATAAAATGAAAGGCTGAAAAAACACCTTTACAAGGATCCACTTCCGAACAAACTAGGTCCATAAGCTTAGAAGATATCAGCAAAAGAAATTAAGGATTTTTTCTCATTGTAAAATTGAAAAATTGTATCGCTTAAGGACAACTTAGGTATCTTATTAAAGTGATGCCACACTATGACAAATTATAAATCAAATGAAACACTTAAGAAACACCTTTACAACGATCAATTTCTGACCACACTTCTGCCACTACCATAGGAGATTTCAGCAAAATAATTTAGGGATTTTGTTTTAAGTTTAAAATTTAGAAAACCCTGTTGCTTAATGGCAACTTAGGTATCAAACGAAAGAACATCATCACAAAGACAAATTATAAATCACATGAAAAACTTAAGAAACAGCTTTACAAGGATCCACTTCCGAACACTCTAGGGCCACAAGCTTAGAAGATATCAGCAAAAGAAGTTGAGGATTTTGTTTTCATTGTAAAATTGGAAAAGCATGTGGTTTAAGGACAAATTATGTATTAAATAAAAATACGCATCGTACAATGACAATTTATTTATCAAATGAAAGCCTGAAAAAACACCTTTACAAGGATCTACCTCCGAAAAATCTAGGGCCACAAGCTTAGAAGATATCAGCATTTATTTTGCTGATTTTGGATTTTTTTAAGGATTTTGTTTTCATTGTAAACTTGGAAAATAGTGTCGCTTAAGGACAATTTAGGTATCAAATTAAAGTGATGCCGTACAATGACAACTTATAAATAAAAGACTGAAGAAATACCTTTACAAGGATCAATTTCTGACCACACTACTGCCTCCTGGGTATGAGATATCAGCAAAAGAAGTTGAGGATTTTGTTTTAATTTGAATATTTAGAAAATCCTTTTGCTTAAGGACAACTTAGGTATCAAACGAAAGAACATCCCCACAAAGACAAATTATAAATCACATGAAAAACTTAAGAAACACCTTTACAAAGATCCACTTCCGAACACCCCAGGGCCACAAACTTAGAAGATATCAGCAAAAGAAATTGAGGATTTTGTTTTCATTGTAAAATTGGAAAATAGTGTCGCTTAAGAACAACTAAGGTTTCAAACGAAAGACTATGCGCACAAAGACAAATTAAAAATCAATTTAAAAACAAAAAACAAAAACACCTTTACAAGGATCCCCATCCGAACAAACTAGGGCCACAAGCTTAGAAGATATCAGTGAAAGAAATTGAAAATTTTGTTTTCATTGTAAAAATGAAAAATTGTATCGCTTAAGGAACACCGAGGTATCGAACAAAAGGACATGCCGCCCAGTGACAAGTTATATATCAAATGAAAGACTTAAAACACCTTTACAATGGAATATTTCTAACACCACTAGTGCCATGGAGATATAAGCAAAATGAGTAAAGATTTTGTTTTAGTTTGAAAACTGGAAAATCGTGTCGTTTAACGAAAATTTAGGTATCAAATAAAAGGACGTGCCGCACAATAAAGAGTTATGTATCATATGAAAGGTTGAACAAACACATAAACAATTTTTTTTACCCATCTAGGGCCTCTAGCTTAGGAGATATAAGCAAAAAAGTTCAAGACTTTATTATATTTATAAAATGGTATCACTTAAGGACAACTTAGGTATCAAACAAAAGGCATGCCGCACAAGTTATATATCAAATGAAAGGCTGAAAACACCTTAACAAATTTTTATTTCTGAACAATCTAGGGCCACTAGCTTAGAAGATATATGCAAAATAAATTGAAGATTTTGTTTTCATTGTAAAATTAGAATATCGTATCGCTTAAGGACAACTTAGGTATCAAATGAAAGGACTTCCGCACAAAGACAAATTATAATTCAAATGAGAGGCTGAAGGAACACCTTTAAAATTATCAATTTTGAACCAACTTGGACCTTCAGCTTAGGAGATATCAGCAAAAGAAGTTGAGGATTTTGTTTTCATTGCAAAATTGGAAAATCGTGTCGCTTAAGGACAACTTAGGTATCATATTAAAGGGCATGCCGCACAATAAATAGTTATGTAACATAAGAAAGGTTGAAAAAACACATTTAAAATTTTATTTTTTGACCCATCTAGGGCCTCTCGTTTAGGAGATATCTAGCTTAGAAGATATCAAGCTTAGGAGATATAAGCAAAAAAGTTCTAGATTTTATTATATTTGCAAAATGGTATCACTTAAGGACAACTTAGGTATCAAACAAAAGAACATCCGCACAAAGACAAATTATAAATCACATTAAAAACTTAAGAGACACCTTTACAAGGATCCACTTCCGAACATTCTAGGGCCACAAGCTTAGAAAATATCAGCAAAATAAATTGAAGATTTTGTTTTCATTGTAAAATTAGAATATCGTATCGCTTAATGACAACTTATGTATCAAATAAAAGGACATGCCGCACAAAGACAAATTATAATTCAAATGATAGGCTGAAGAAACACCTTTAAAATGATCAATTTTGACCCAACTTGGACCTTCAGCTTAGGAGATATCAGCAAAACAAGTTGAGGATTTTGTTTTCATTGTCAAATTGGAAAAGCGTGTGGTTAAAGGACAACTTATGTATTAAATAATAACACGTATTGTACAATGACAAGTTATTTATAAAATGAAAGGCAGAAAAAACACCTTTACAAGGATCCACTTCCGAACAAACTAGGGCCACGAGCTTAGAAGATATCAGCAAAATAAATTGAATATTTTGTTTTCATTGTAAAATTAGAATATCGTATCGCTTAATGACAACTAAGGTATCAAATAAAAGGACATGCCGCACAAGGACATGTTATCTATCAGACTAGAGGTTGAAAGACACCTAAACAATGGAACAAACCTGACGCCACTACGACCACTAGTATAGGAGACATAAGTAAAATAAAGGACTATTACAACACATGTACAATGATCAAACTCTGACCCCTCTACGGAAACTATCTTAGCACATATCAGTAAAAGAAATTTAAGATTTTGTTTTCATTGTTAAAAGGGATTATTGTATTGCTTAAGGACAACTTTGTTATCAAATAAAAGGACATGCCGCACAAGGACATGTCAGACATACCTATCAGACTAGAGGCGAAAATACACCTTGAAAATGGTGTAAAACTGAAGCCACTACAACCACTAGCATAGGAGATATAAGTAAAAGAAGTTGAAGATTTCGTTTTTATTATAAAACTAGCTGGTACGCGACGCGTTGCTGTCGTAGCGGAAATGATTTCTATCTCTATCTGAATCTCAAACTCAGTCTCAATCTCAATCTTAATCTCAATCTCAACCTCAACATCAATCTCTATTTCTATTTCTATTTCTATCTCTATCTCTATCTTTATCTCTATCTCTATCTCTATCTCTATCTCCATCTCTATCTCTATCTCTATCTCTATCTCTATCTCTTTCTCCATCTCTATCTCTTTCTCTATCTCTATCTCTATCTCTGTCTCTATCTCTATCTCTATCTCTATCTCTATCTCTATCTCTATCTCTATCTCTATCTCTATCTCTATCTCTTTCTCTATCTCTATCTCTATCTCTATCTCTATCTCTATCTCTATCTCTATCTCTATCTCTATCTCTATCTCTATCTCTATCTCTATCTCTATCTCTATCTCTATCTCTATCTCTATCTCTATCTCTATCTCTATCTCTATCTCTATCTCTATCTCTATCTCTATCTCTATCTCTATCTCTATCTCTATCTCTATCTCTATCTCTATCTCTATCTCTATCTCTATCTCTATCTCTATCTCTATCTCTATCTCTATCTCTATCTCTATCTCTATCTCTATCTCTATCTCTATCTCTATCTCTATCTCTATCTCTATCTCTATCTCTATCTCTATCTCTATCTCTATCTCTATCTCTATCTCTATCTCTATCTCTATCTCTATCTCTATCTCTATCTCTATCTCTATCTCTATCTCTATCTCTATCTCTATCTCTATCTCTATCTCTATCTCTATCTCTATCTCTATCTCTATCTCTATCTCTATCTCTATCTCTATCTCTGTCTCTATCTCTATCTCTATCTCTATCTCTATCTCTATCTCTATCTCTATCTCTATCTCTATCTCTATCTCTATCTCTATCTCTATCTCTATCTCTATCTCTATCTCTATCTCTATCTCTATCTCTATCTCTATCTCTATCTCTATCTCTATCTCTATCTCTATCTCTATCTCTATCTCTATCTCTATCTCTATCTCTATCTCTATCTCTATCTCTATCTCTATCTCTATCTCTATCTCTATCTCTATCTCTATCTCTATCTCTATCTCTATCTCTATCTCTATCTCTATCTCTATCTCTATCTCTATCTCTATCTCTATCTCTATCTCTATCTCTATCTCTATCTCTATCTCTATCTCTATCTCTATCTCTATCTCTATCTCTATCTCTATCTCTATCTCTATCTCTATCTCTATCTCTATCTCTATCTCTATCTCTATCTCTATCTCTATCTCTATCTCTATCTCTATCTCTATCTCTATCTCTATCTCTATCTCTATCTCTGTCCTCTAACTCTATCTCTTTCTCTATCTCTATCTCTATCTCTAAGTGGAACGACTCGTGTAAATTGATAACCAAATTTCGAGGCTTTGCTACTTATAATTCCAAAGTTATTCGATATCGCAAATTTAGCTTGTATGGGCGGAGCCACACCCCCTTGTTTAATGACGTCTCAGTTTTCTAGTAGAAGAATATCACCCAATAGTAATTCCATACTGAATTTCGTTGTTAAACGACATTTAGGTCCAAAGCTATCTGATATCAAAAAGTTTAAGTGTAAGGGCGTAGCCACACCCCCTTTTCCAAAGCCCATCCCAGTTTTATAGTAGAAATATCACCAAGTGGAAACTCCATACTGAATTTCATTATTATACGGCATTTAGTTCCAAAGCCATTCGATATCATAAATTTGAATTGCATGGGCAGTGCCACACCCCTTTAGCCTATACTTGCTCAATTTTGCTAGTCGAAGGACGCGACTAAATAGTACGCTCCTACCAAGTTGACTTATAGCTTGAAAGTTATACCGAAAATGTGGTCTGCTGAAAAAGTGCCACGCCCCACATTCAACGCCCATAAAATTTTACCTGTGGAAAGGCTCTTGTAAATTGAGGTAGAACACCGAATTCCGATGCTATGCGACCTATAACTTCAGAGCTATTCGCTACCGTAGATTTGGGTTGTATGGGAGGTGCCACGCCCCCTTGTCGAATGTTCCTTGAATTTTTTCCAAAACCTTCGCGGAACAATTACGAACAAACTCACAGAAGCAAGTATCCAATTAGGTCCAGTAGTTTTCAAGTTTAAAGTGGTCGAACAAACCAAGATTCATTTTTATATACATAGATTGGAAAATCGTGTAGCTTAAGGACAACCTAGGTAAGAAACGAAAGAACATCCGCACAAAGACAAATTGTAATTCAAATGAGAGGCTGAAGAAACACCTCTAAAATGATCAAATTTGACCCAACTTGGACCTTCAGCTTAGGAGATATCAGCAAAAGAAGTTGAGGATTTTGTTTTCATTGTAAAATGGAAAAATTGTATCGCTTAAGGAACACCGAGGTATCGAACAAAAGGACATGCCGCCCAGTGACAAGCAATATATCAAATGAAAGACTTAAAACACCTTTACAATGGTATATTTCTAACACCACAAGTGCCACTAGCTTAGGAGATATAAGCAAAATGAGTAAAGATTTTGTTTTCGTTTGAAAATTGGAGAATCGTGTCGTTTAGCGAAAATTTAGGTATCAAATAAAAGGACATGCCGCAGAATAAATAGTTATGTATCATATGAAAGGTTGAAAAAACACATTTAAAATTTTATTTTTTGACCAATCTAGGGCCTCTAGCTTAGGAGATATAAGCAAAAAGGTTAAAGATTTTATTATATTTGTAAAATGGTATCACTTAAGGACAACTTAGGTATCAAACAAAAGGAATGCCGCACAAGTTATATATCAAATGAAAGTCTGAAAACACCTTAACAAATTTTTATTTCTGAACAATCTAGGGCCACTAGCTTAGAAGAATAATTGTAAAATTAGAATATCGTATCGCTTAAGGACAACTTAGGTATCAAATAAAAGGACATGCCGCACAAGGACATGTTATCTATAAGACTAGAGGTTGAAAGACACCTAAACAATGGAACAAACATGACGCCACTGCGACCACTAGTATAGGAGACATAAGTAAAATAAAGGACTATTACAACACATGTACAATGATCAAACTCTGACCCCTCTACGGAAACAAGCTTAGCAGATATCAGTAAAAGAAATTTAAGATTTTGTTTTCATTGTTAAAGTGGAATATTGTATTGCTTAAGGACAACTTAGGTATGAAATAAAAGGACATGCCGAACAAGGACATGTCAGACATACCGAACAAGGACATGTCAGACATACCTATCAGACTAGAGGCGGAAATACACCTTAAAAATGGTGCAAACCTGAAGCCACTACAACCACTAGCATAGGAGATATAAGTAAAAGAAGTTGAAGATTTCGTTTTTATTATAAAATTGGAAAATCGTGTAGCTTAAGGACAACCTAGGTATGAAACGAAAGAACATCCGCACAAACACAAATTATAATTCAAATGAGAGACTGAAGAAACACCTTTAAAATGATAAATTTTTACCCAAAATGAAAACCAAATTTCATTTTAATTATAGTTTGTCTTTGTGCGGACGTCCTTTCATTTGATACCTAAGTTGTCCTTAAGCGATACAATTTTCCAATTTTACAATAAAAACAAAATCCTTAACTTATTTTGCTGATATCTCTAATCTTAGAGGCAAGAGTGATGTCAGAAATTGATACTTGTAAAGGTTTTTCTTCAGTCTTTCAAATGAATTATAATTTTTCTTTGTGCGGACGTTCTTTCATTTGATACCTAAGTTGTCCTTAAGCGATGCAATTTTCCAATTTTACAATGAAATCCACATCCTCAACTTTTTGCTTATAACTCCCAAGCTGTAGGTCCAATTTGGGTCAAAATTGATATTTTTAAAGGTGTTTCAGCCTTTCATTTGAATTATAATTTGTCTTTGTGCATATGTCCTGTCATTTCATACCTAAGTTGTCCTTAAGCGATACAATTTTCCAATTTTACAATGAAAACAAAATCCTTAATTTCTTTTGCTAATGTCTTCTAAGCTTGTGGCCCTAGAGTGTTCGGAAGTGGATACTTGTAGAGGTGTTTTTTTGGTTTCTCATGTGATTTTTTATTTGTCTTTGTGCGGATGTTCTTTCGTTTGATACCTAAGTTGCCCTTAAGCGACAGGATTTTCCAATTATAAAATGAAAAGAAAATCCTTACTTATTTTGCTGATATCTCTTATCCTAGAGGCAAGAGTGGGGTCAGAAATTGATCATTGTAAAGGTGTTTCTTCAATCTTTTATTTGAATTATAATTTGTCATTGTGCGGACGTCCTTTCATTTGATACCTAAGTTGTCCTTAAGCTACACGATTTTTCAATTTTACAAAGAAAACAAAATCTTCAACTTCTTTTTCATATATCTCCCAAGCAGAAGGTCCAAGTTGGGTCAAATTGATTATTTTAAAGGTGTTTCAGCCTTTCATTTGAATTATAATTTGTCTTTGTGCGGACGTCCATTCATTTGATACCCAAGTTGTAATTAAGCTACACATTTTTTCCAATTTTGCAAAGAAAACAAAATCCTCAACTTCTTTTGCTTACATCTCCCAAGCTGAAGGTTCAAAAAAAAAAAAAATAAATAACTGGCCATTTCAGCCCTTGAAAGGACTTTGACCTAGCTTCTTATGATCAATTGTGTTGTGCGTGTTATTAAGTTTGTACACAATTGACCGAGAACCGGACCTACATGCTTAACGCCGACTCCGAACGGCGATGAACGGAAAGTTCTCGTTCTCAAGAAGCTTTACATGGCATTTTGGTTACTCTCTGATGTTTGCCATTGTCTGCAGAGAGGTGGCGGCCGTACAGAAAAATTATTTTAATTCAAATAATTTTCTGTCGCTGCTGGGGTTCGAACCTGGGTCTCCAAAGTTCTTTGACATAGCGGCCACGCACTTTAACCAACTACGCCACGGACGCCACAGCTGAAGGTTCAAGTTGGGTCAAAATTGATACTTGTAAAGGTGTTTCAGCCTTTCATTTGAATTATAATTTGTCTCTGTGCGGACGTCTTTTCATTTGATATCTACGTTGTCCTTAAGCTACACGACTTTCCAATTATGCAAAGAAAACAAAATCCTCAACTTCTTTTGCTTATATCTACCAAGCTGAAGGTCCAATTTGGGTCAAAATTGATAATTTTAAAGGTGTTTCAGCCTTTCATTTGAATTATAATTTGTCTTTGTGCGGATGATCTTTCATTTGATACCTAAGTTGTCCTTAAGCAATACAATTTTCCAATTTTACAATGAAAACAAAATCCTTAATTTCTTTTGCTAATATCTTCTAAGCTTGTGACCCTTGAGTGTTCGGAAGTGGATCCTTGTAAAGGTGTTTTTCAGCCTTCAATTTTATAAATAACTAGTCATTATAAGATACGTATTTTTATTTAATAGATAAGTTGTCCTTAAACCACATGCTTTTCCAATATTAAAATGAAAACAAAATCCTCAACTTATTTTGCAGATATCTCCTAAGCTTGTGGCTCTATAGTGTTCGGAATTGGATCATTGTAAAGGTGTTTATTAAGTTTTTCATGTTATTTATAATTTGTCTTTGTGCAGATGTTCTTTCGTTTGATGCCTTAGTTGTCCTTCAGCAACAGGATTTTCTTAATTGTTAAATAAAAACAAAATTCTTAACTTATTTTGCTGAAATATCCTATGCTAGTGGCAGTAGTGGGGTCCGAAATTAATCCCTGTTAAAGTGTTTTTTCAGCTTTTCATTTGAATTATAATTTTTCCTTATGCGGACGTCCTTTCATTTGATACTAAAATTGTCCTTAAGCGATACAATTTTCCAATTTTACAATGAAAACAAAACCTTCAATTTCTTTTGCTTATATCTTCCAAGCTTGTGGCCTTGAGTCTTCGGAAGTGGATCCTTGTAAATGTGTTTTTCAGCCTTTAATTTTATAAATAAGTAGGCATCATACGATACGTTTTTTTATTTAGTAGATAAGTTGTCCTTAACCCACATGCTTTTCCAATATTTTAATGAAAACAAAATCCTCAATTTCTTTTGCTGATATCTCGCTTGTGGCTTTAGAGTGTTCGGAATTGGATCATTGTAAAGGTGTTTATTAAGTTTTTCATGTGATTTATAATTTGTCTTTGTGCAGATGTTTTTTCGTTTAATACCTTAGTTGTCCTTCAGCAACAGGGTTTTTTAAATCTATATAAATAAAAATCAAATGTCGTTCGCTGGTAATTGTATCAGTTGAGAACGGCTGGACCGATTTGGATAATTTTTTTTTTATTGTTCGTAATAGCCCAACTTAGGTTTTTGCGGATAGAAAAATAGACCACGCCCACTTTTACGCCCACTTTTTTTATTTATCTAAAATCGGAAAACGGGTACACCCATTTGGCTAATTTATTTTGTAAATGTTCATAGTAATCCATTTTAAGTTTTTACTGAAGAAAAATTTACCACGCCCACTTTTACGCCCTTGTTTTTATATCTATATATATAAAAAAGAAGTTTTTGTGTGTAACTATGCAATAGACTCCTTAACTATTCATCCGATTAGCATGAAAGTTTGTGTATAGAAGTTTTTGGTACGGTGCGTATTTGTGGGCTATCAATTTTTATCCAACCTGAACACCAGAGGGCGCTGTAGCACAAATTTTTTACAGAACTGCCTAAAACTCACAAACCGCTCATGTGATTGGGATGAACATTGTTATATAGTAGTTTTCATGTACCTTGAGTGTTTTTCTGCTATCTTTTTTTACCCAACTTGAACAACAGAGCGCTCTGTTGTAGCAAAACCAACTTAAACTTCCAAACCGCTCATGCGATTAGAATGAAAATTGGTACATACGGGTTTTCAGGTACGATGAGTTTTTCAGCACTATCTTCTTTGATCCACCTTGGACACCAGATGGTGCTACAGTGCAAATTTTTACAAAACCGCATATTTGTAGTGGCTTTCTTAGGTTACATATGCAAATATTTACAAAATACAAAATACTTCTTAAATTAAGTACAATTCAAAAAATGTCCGTTATTTGATTATCAAAAACATGAAACTATGCAAATGTTACTACAACCATATATATAATGCAACATCGTTGCTCAAAAATGAAAAAAAAACAATTAAAAACTTAATTTTCTGACTTTCGATTCAAAAATCTCCGCTGCTTTTTTATACATTTCATTAAATTTAAAATTTAAATTTTGCGTAAAATTGAAACAATTTTTGCCTTTAAATGTTATAGATATTAAATAGAGTTGAAAATTAGCGAATTTGAATTTAAATTATTTTTACAACAAAAACAATTTTTGAGCCTTTTTTGAGGAAAACTCTAATATTTCAGACCTTTTTTGAAAGAAATATATAAAATATATATACTTAACTAACGTTATTCTTGCAATAAGGTTTTCATAGTACTTTGATGAAGCTATAAGACAAAAATAAATTTAATGAAATGTATAAAAAAGCAGCGGAGATTTTTGAATCGAAAGTCAGAAAATTAAGTTTTTAATTGTTTTTTTTTTTCATTTTTGAGCAACGATGTTGCATTATATATATGGTTGTAGTAACATTTGCATAGTTTCATGTTTTTGATAATCAAATAACGGACATTTTTTGAATTGTACTTAATTTAAGAAGTATTTTGTATTTTGTAAATATTTGCATATGTAACCTAAGAAAGCCACTACAAATATGCGGTTTTGTAAAAATTTGCACTGTAGCACCATCTGGTGTCCAAGGTGGATCAAAGAAGATAGTGCTGAAAAACTCATCGTACCTGAAAACCCGTATGTACCAATTTTCATTCTAATCGCATGAGCGGTTTGGGAGTTTAAGTTGGTTTTGCTACAACAGAGCGCTCTGTTGTTCAAGTTGGGTAAAAAAAGATAGCAGAAAAACACTCAAGGTACATGAAAACTACTATATAACAATGTTCATCCCAATCACATGAGCGGTTTGTGAGTTTTAGGCAGTTCTGTAAAAAATTTGTGCTACAGCGCCCTCTGGTGTTCAGGTTGGATAAAAATTGATTGCCCACAAATACGCACCGTACCAAAAACTTCTATACACAAACTTTCATGCTAATCGGATGAATAGTTAAGGAGTCTATTGCATAGTTACACACAAAAACTTCTTTTTTATATATATAGATATAAAAACAAGGGCGTAAAAGTGGGCGTGGTAAATTTTTCTTCAGTAAAAACTTAAAATGGATTACTATGAACATTTACAAAATAAATTAGCCAAATGGGTGTACCCGTTTTCCGATTTTAGATAAATAAAAAAAGTGGGCGTAAAAGTGGGCGTGGTCTATTTTCTATCCGCAAAAACCTAAGTTGGGCTATTACGAACAATAAAAAAAAAATTATCCAAATCGGTCCAGCCGTTCTCAACTGATACAATTACCAGCGAACGACATTTGATTTTTATTTATATAGATTTAAAAAACCCTGTTGCTGAAGGACAACTAAGGTATTAAACGAAAAAACATCTGCACAAAGACAAATTATAAATCACATGAAAAACTTAATAAACACCTTTACAATGATCCAATTCCGAACACTCTAAAGCCACAAGCGAGATATCAGCAAAAGAAATTGAGGATTTTGTTTTCATTAAAATATTGGAAAAGCATGTGGGTTAAGGACAACTTATCTACTAAATAAAAAACGTATCGTATGATGCCTACTTATTTATAAAATTAAAGGCTGAAAAACACATTTACAAGGATCCACTTCCGAAGACTCAAGGCCACAAGCTTGGAAGATATAAGCAAAAGAAATTGAAGGTTTTGTTTTCATTGTAAAATTGGAAAATTGTATCGCTTAAGGACAATTTTAGTATCAAATGAAAGGACGTCCGCATAAGGAAAAATTATAATTCAAATGAAAAGCTGAAAAAACACTTTAACAGGGATTAATTTCGGACCCCACTACTGCCACTAGCATAGGATATTTCAGCAAAATAAGTTAAGAATTTTGTTTTTATTTAACAATTAAGAAAATCCTGTTGCTGAAGGACAACTAAGGCATCAAACGAAAGAACATCTGCACAAAGACAAATTATAAATAACATGAAAAACTTAATAAACACCTTTACAATGATCCAATTCCGAACACTATAGAGCCACAAGCTTAGGAGATATCTGCAAAATAAGTTGAGGATTTTGTTTTCATTTTAATATTGGAAAAGCATGTGGTTTAAGGACAACTTATCTATTAAATAAAAATACGTATCTTATAATGACTAGTTATTTATAAAATTGAAGGCTGAAAAACACCTTTACAAGGATCCACTTCCGAACACTCAAGGGTCACAAGCTTAGAAGATATTAGCAAAAGAAATTAAGGATTTTGTTTTCATTGTAAAATTGGAAAATTGTATTGCTTAAGGACAACTTAGGTATCAAATGAAAGATCATCCGCACAAAGACAAATTATAATTCAAATGAAAGGCTGAAACACCTTTAAAATTATCAATTTTGACCCAAATTGGACCTTCAGCTTGTTTTCTTGTTTGTTTGAGGATTTTGTTTTCTTTGCATAATTGGAAAGTCGTGTAGCTTAAGGACAACGTAGATATCAAATGAAAAGACGTCCGCACAGAGACAAATTATAATTCAAATGAAAGGCTGAAACACCTTTACAATTTTGACCCAAGTTGGATCTTCAGTTACGGAGATATAAGCAAAAGAAGTTGAAGGTTTTGTTTTCATTGTAATATTGGAAAATTGTACCGTTTAAGGACAAATTAAGTGTCAAAAGAAAGGACGTCCGCATAAAGAAAAATTATAATTCAAACGAAAAGCTGAAAAAAGACCTTAACAGGGATTAATTTCTAACCCCACTACTGCCACTAGCATAGGAGATTTCAGCAAAATAAGTTAAGAATTTTGTTTTTATTTAACAATTTAAAAAATCCTGTTGCTGAAGGACAACTAAGGTATCAAACGAAAAAACATCTGCACAAAGACAAATCACATGAAAAACTTAATAAACACCTTTACAATGATCCAATTCTGAACACTCTAGAGCCACAAGCTTAGGAGATATCAGCAAAAGAAATTACGAATTTTGTTTTCATTGTAAAATTGGAAAATTGTATCGCTTAAGGACAACGTAGGTATCAAATGAAAGGATGTCCGCACAAAGACAAATTATAATTCAAATGAAAGGCTGAAACACCTTTACAAGTATCAAGTTTGACCCAACTTGAACCTTCAGCTGTGGCGTCCGTGGCGTAGTTGGTTAAAGTGCGTGGCCGCTATGTCAAAGAACTTTGGAGACCCAGGTTCGAACCCCAGCAGCGACAGAAAATTATTTGAATTAAAATAATTTTTCTGTACGGCCGCCACCTCTCTGCAGACAATGGCAAACATCAGAGAGTAACCAAAATGCCATGTAAAACTTCTTGAGAATGAGAACTTTCCGTTCATCGCCGTTCGGAGTCGGCGTTAAGCATGTAGGTCCGGTTCTCGGTCAATTGTGTACAAACTTAATAACACGCACAACACAATTGATCATAAGAAGCTAGGTCAAAGTCCTTTCAAGGGCTGAAATGGCCAGTTATTTATTTTTTTTTTTTTTTGAACCTTCAGCTTGGGAGATGTAAGCAAAAGAAGTTGAGGATTTTGTTTTCTTTGCAAAATTGGAAAAAATGTGTAGCTTAATTACAACTTGGGTATCAAATGAATGGACGTCCGCACAAAGACAAATTATAATTCAAATAAAAGGCTGAAACACCTTTAAAATAATCAATTTGACCCAACTTGGACCTTCTGCTTGGGAGATATATGAAAAAGAAGTTGAAGATTTTGTTTTCTTTGTAAAATTGAAAAATCGTGTAGCTTAAGGACAACTTAGGTATCAAATGAAAGGACGTCCGCACAATGACAAATTATAATTCAAATAAAAGATTGAAGAAACACCTTTACAATGATCAATTTCTGACCCCACTCTTGCCTCTAGGATAAGAGATATCAGCAAAATAAGTAAGGATTTTCTTTTCATTTTATAATTGGAAAATCCTGTCGCTTAAGGGCAACTTAGGTATCAAACGAAAGAACATCCGCACAAAGACAAATAAAAAATCACATGAGAAACCAAAAAAACACCTCTACAAGTATCCACTTCCGAACACTCTAGGGCCACAAGCTTAGAAGACATTAGCAAAAGAAATTAAGGATTTTGTTTTCATTGTAAAATTGGAAAATTGTATCGCTTAAGGACAACTTAGGTATGAAATGACAGGACATATGCACAAAGACAAATTATAATTCAAATGAAAGGCTGAAACACCTTTAAAAAGATCAATTTTGACCCAAATTGGACCTACAGCTTGGGAGTTATAAGCAAAAAGTTGAGGATGTGGATTTCATTGTAAAATTGGAAAATTGCATCGCTTAAGGACAACTTAGGTATCAAATGAAAGAACGTCCGCACAAAGAAAAATTATAATTCATTTGAAAGACTGAAGAAAAACCTTTACAAGTATCAATTTCTGACATCACTCTTGCCTCTAAGATTAGAGATATCAGCAAAATAAGTTAAGGATTTTGTTTTTATTGTAAAATTGGAAAATTGTATCGCTTAAGGACAACTTAGGTATCAAATGAAAGGACGTCCGCACAAAGACAAATTATGATTAAAATGAAAGTCTTAAGAAACACCTTTACAATAATATAATTCAAAAAATTCTAGGGCCACAAGCTTAGGAGATATAAGCAAAAGAAGTTGAGGATTTTGTTTTCATTAAAATATTGGAAAAGCATGTAGTTTAAGGACAACTTATCTATTAAATAAAAATACGTATCGTATTATGACTAGTTATTTATAAAATTAAAGGCTGAAAAACACCTTTACAAGGATTCACTTCCGAACACTCAAGGCCACAAGCTTGGAAGATATCAGCAATAGAAATTGAAGGTTTTGTTTTCATTGTAAAATTTGGAAATTGTATCGTCTAAGGACGTCCGTCCGTGGCGTAGATAGTTAAAGTGCGTGGCCACTATGTCAACGAACCTGGAGACCCAGGTTCGAACCCCAGCAGCGACAGAAAATTATTTCAATTAAAAAACTTTTTCTATGCGGCCGCCACCTCTTTGCAGACAATGGCAAACCTCAGAGAGTATTCAAAATGCCATGTAAAGCTTCTTGAGAACAAGAACATTCCGTTCATCGCCGTTCGGAGTAGGCGTTAAACATGTATGTCCGGTTCTCGGTCAATTGTGTTCAAACTCAATAACACGCACAACACAATTGATCATAAGAAGCTAGGTCAAAGTCCTTTCAAGGGCTGAAATGGCCAGTTATTTATTTATTTTTTGACGTAGAATACGTCGTTCTCGGAGGTAAGTAGGGTGGTTGATAGTGATCAGGTGTCGGTATTTACATTACTTTTTGATTTTTATTATTTACATTACCTTTGGTGGGCCTAAAGTACTAATCGTACAATGTTGACCTTAGCACTTGTTTGTCTGCTTGATCCTCAATGCGACAAAAATTCATGTTAGAACTGTCTTACTTATATCAATTTTACACAATTACATGAAATATAAAGCCAACATTTGATGTTTTTGTTTGCTTAAACTTGCTACCTATTTATCGACGGCTTCCGGTTTTTCCGACGGCGAAGACAGCGCCATCTAGCGTGAAGACATAAATCTTATAATTAAAAAAAAGCATACTTTTGGGGGCATGTTGTTTTTAACAGACTCGCGTAGCCCAGTAATACTGAGTAATTTTGAGGGGCATGCTTTTTTAACAGAATCTGTTATTGAAATGTCAAAATTCCGCAGCCAATTAAATATACGGGCATATTATCGACAGTGAAATTTTGACACATGGGTTGTTGAACTTGGTAGCATTGAACAAATTTTGTTTGCTTGTTTAAGTTTTCTACCTATTTATGGACAGTTTCCGGTTTTATCGACAAAACCATAAAATTTGTATGGGAGCCTCCCTAAGGAGGGGTCGGAGGGAATAGGTGTCAAAGGCAAAAATGTTCCTTTTGTAAAAGTAAAGGGGGTTGGTGATACATATTAACCCTCTCCGGCACTCTCTTAAAGGTCATATCCTCAGGTGTATGGAATAAATATTTTTAAAAAAGATGTCATCAAAAGCGAATTGAATAATTCTACGTCTTGTGTTACGACATAGTCGAAACTACTGTATCTTTTTTAATCGTTTAAGGACATATTAAGTATCAAATGAACGGACGTCCGCATAAAGACAAATTATAATTCAAATGAAAAGCTGAAAAAACACCTTAACAGGGATTAATTTCTGACCCCACTACTGCCTCTAGCATAGGAATTTAGAAAATCCTGTCTCTGAAGGACAACTTAGGTATCAAACAAAAGAACATCCGAACAAAGACAAATTATAAATCACATGAAAAACTTAAGAAACACATTAACAATGATCCAATTCCGAACACTCTAGGGCCAGAAGCTTAGGAGATATCAGCAAAAGAAGTTGAGGATTTTCATTGTAATATTGGAAAAGCATGTGGTTTAAGGACAATTCATCTATTAAATAAAAAAACGTATTGTATAATGCCTACTTATTTATAAAATTAGAGGCTGAAAAACACATTTACAAGGATCCACTTCCGAACACTCAAGGCCACAAGCTTGGAAGATATAAGCAAAAGAAATTGAAGGTTTTGTTTCCATTGTAAAATTGGAAAATTTTATCGCTTAATGATGATCCAATTCCGATCACTCAAGGCCACAAGCTTTGAAGATAGCAGCAAAAGAAATTGAAGGTTTTGTTTTTATTGTAAAATTGGAAAATTGTATCGTTTAAGGACAAATTAAGTATCAAATGTATAAGTATAAGTATAAGTATAAGGACGTCCGCATAAAGACAAATTATAATTCAAATGAAAAGCTGAAAAAACACCTTAACAGGGATTAATTTCTGACCCCACTACTGCCTCTAGCATAGGAGATTTCAGCAAAATAATTTAAGGATTTTATTTTCATTTTACAATTTAGAAAATCCTGTCGCTGAAGGACAACTTAGGTATCAAACGAAAGAACATCCGCACAAAGACAGATTATAAATCACATGAAAAACTTTAAAAACACCCTTACAATGATCCAATTCCAAACACTCTAGGGAGACAAGCTTAGGAGTTATCAGCAAAAGAACTTGAGGATGTTGTTTTCATTGTAAAATTGGAAAAGCATGCGGTATAAGGACAACCTATGTATTAAATAAAAATACGTATCGTACAATGAAAAGTTATTAATCAAATGAAAATCAGAAAAATCACCTTTACAATGATCCATTTACGAACACTCTAGGGCCACAAGCTTAGAAAACATTAGCAAAAGAAATTAAGGATTTTGTATTCATTGTAAAATTGGAAAATTGTATCGCTTAAGGACAACTTAGGTATGAAATGACAGGACATATGCACAAAGACAAATTATAATTCAAATGAAAGGCTGAAACACCTTTAAAAAGATCAATTTTGACCCAAATTGGACCTACAGCTTGGGAGTTATAAGCAAAAAGTTGAGGATGTGGATTTCATTGTAAAATTGGAAAATTGCATCGTTTAAGGACAACTTAGGTATCACATGAAAGAACGTCCGCACAAAGAAAAATTATAATTCATTTGAAAGACTGAAGAAAAACCTTTACAAGTATCAATTTCTGACATCACTCTTGCCTCTAAGATTAGAGATATCAGCAAAATAAGTTAAGGATTTTGTTTTTATTGTAAAATTGGAAAATTGTATCGCTTAAGGACAACTTAGGTATCAAATGAAAGGACGTCCGCACAAAGACAAACTATAATTAAAATGAAATTTGGTTTTCATTGTAAAATTGGAAAATTGTATCGCTTAAGGACAACTTAGGTATCAAATGAAAGGACGTCCGCACAAAGACAAATTATGATTAAAATGAAAGTCTTAAGAAACACCTTTACAATAATATAATTCAAAAAATTCTAGGGCCACAAGCTTAGGAGATATAAGCAAAAGAAGTTGAGGATTTTGTTTTCATTAAAATATTGGAAAAGCATGTAGTTTAAGGACAACTTATCTATTAAATAAAAATACGTATCGTATTATGACTAGTTATTTATAAAATTAAAGGCTGAAAAACACCTTTACAAGGATTCACTTCCGAACACTCAAGGCCACAAGCTTGGAAGATATCAGCAATAGAAATTGAAGGTTTTGTTTTCATTGTAAAATTTGGAAATTGTATCGTCTAAAGACGTCCGTCCGTGGCGTAGATAGTTAAAGTGCGTGGCCACTATGTCAACGAACCTGGAGACCCAGGTTCGAACCCCAGCAGCGACAGAAAATTATTTCAATTAAAAAACTTTTTCTATGCGGCCGCCACCTCTTTGCAGACAATGGCAAACCTCAGAGAGTATTCAAAATGCCATGTAAAGCTTCTTGAGAACAAGAACATTCCGTTCATCGCCGTTCGGAGTAGGCGTTAAACATGTATGTCCGGTTCTCGGTCAATTGTGTTCAAACTCAATAACACGCACAACACAATTGATCATAAGAAGCTAGGTCAAAGTCCTTTCAAGGGCTGAAATGGCCAGTTATTTATTTATTTTTTGACGTAGAATACGTCGTTCTCGGAGGTAAGTAGGGTGGTTGATAGTGATCAGGTGTCGGTATTTACATTACTTTTTGATTTTTATTATTTACATTACCTTTGGTGGGCCTAAAGTACTAATCGTACAATGTTGACCTTAGCACTTGTTTGTCTGCTTGATCCTCAATGCGACAAAAATTCATGTTAGAACTGTCTTACTTATATCAATTTTACACAATTACATGAAATATAAAGCCAACATTTGATGTTTTTGTTTGCTTAAACTTGCTACCTATTTATCGACGGCTTCCGGTTTTTCCGACGGCGAAGACAGCGCCATCTAGCGTGAAGACATAAATCTTATAATTAAAAAAAAGCATACTTTTGGGGGCATGTTGTTTTTAACAGACTCGCGTAGCCCAGTAATACTGAGTAATTTTGAGGGGCATGCTTTTTTAACAGAATCTGTTATTGAAATGTCAAAATTCCGCAGCCAATTAAATATACGGGCATATTATCGACAGTGAAATTTTGACACATGGGTTGTTGAACTTGGTAGCATTGAACAAATTTTGTTTGCTTGTTTAAGTTTTCTACCTATTTATGGACAGTTTCCGGTTTTATCGACAAAACCATAAAATTTGTATGGGAGCCTCCCTAAGGAGGGGTCGGAGGGAATAGGTGTCAAAGGCAAAAATGTTCCTTTTGTAAAAGTAAAGGGGGTTGGTGATACATATTAACCCTCTCCGGCACTCTCTTAAAGGTCATATCCTCAGGTGTATGGAATAAATATTTTTAAAAAATATGTCATCAAAAGCGAATTGAATAATTCTACGTCTTGTGTTACGACATAGTCGAAACTACTGTATCTTTTTTAATCGTTTAAGGACATATTAAGTATCAAATGAACGGACGTCCGCATAAAGACAAATTATAATTCAAATGAAAAGCTGAAAAAACACCTTAACAGGGATTAATTTCTGACCCCACTACTGCCTCTAGCATAGGAATTTAGAAAATCCTGTCGCTGAAGGACAACTTAGGTATCAAACAAAAGAACATCCGAACAAAGACAAATTATAAATCACATGAAAAACTTAAGAAACACATTAACAATGATCCAATTCCGAACACTCTAGGGCCAGAAGCTTAGGAGATATCAGCAAAAGAAGTTGAGGATTTTCATTGTAATATTGGAAAAGCATGTGGTTTAAGGACAATTCATCTATTAAATAAAAAAACGTATTGTATAATGCCTACTTATTTATAAAATTAGAGGCTGAAAAACACATTTACAAGGATCCACTTCCGAACACTCAAGGCCACAAGCTTGGAAGATATAAGCAAAAGAAATTGAAGGTTTTGTTTCCATTGTAAAATTGGAAAATTTTATCGCTTAATGATGATCCAATTCCGATCACTCAAGGCCACAAGCTTTGAAGATAGCAGCAAAAGAAATTGAAGGTTTTGTTTTTATTGTAAAATTGGAAAATTGTATCGTTTAAGGACAAATTAAGTATCAAATGTATAAGTATAAGTATAAGTATAAGGACGTCCGCATAAAGACAAATTATAATTCAAATGAAAAGCTGAAAAAACACCTTAACAGGGATTAATTTCTGACCCCACTACTGCCTCTAGCATAGGAGATTTCAGCAAAATAATTTAAGGATTTTATTTTCATTTTACAATTTAGAACATCCTGTCGCTGAAGGACAACTTAGGTATCAAACGAAAGAACATCCGCACAAAGACAGATTATAAATCACATGAATAACTTAAAAAACACCCTTACAATGATCCAATTCCAAACACTCTAGGGAGACAAGCTTAGGAGTTATCAGCAAAAGAACTTGAGGATGTTGTTTTCATTGTAAAATTGGAAAAGCATGCGGTATAAGGACAACCTATGTATTAAATAAAAATACGTATCGTACAATGAAAAGTTATTAATCAAATGAAAATCAGAAAAATCACCTTTACAATGATCCATTTACGAACACTCTAGGGCCACAAGCTTAGAAAACATTAGCAAAAGAAATTAAGGATTTTGTATTCATTGTAAAATTGGAAAATTGTATCGCTTAAGGACAACTTAGGTATCAAATGAAAGGACGTCCGCACAAAGACAAATTATAATTAAATGAGAGACTGAAGAAAAACCTTTACAAGGATCAATTTCTGACATCACTCTTGCCTCTAGGAAAAGAGATATCAACAAAATAATTAAAGGATTTTTTTTCATTGTAAAATTGTATCGCCTAAGGATAACTTAGGTATTAAATGAAAGGACGTCCGCACAAAGACAAATTATAAGTAAATAAAAACTGAAGAGAAACCTTAACAAGGATCAATTTCTGACATCACACTTGCCTCTAGGAAAAGAGATATCAGGAAAATAATTTAATGATTTTTTTTTCATTGTAAAACTGTATCGCTTAAGGACAACTTGGGTATCAAATGAAAGGACGTCCGCACAAAGACAAATTATAATTAAATGAGAGACTGAAGAAAAACCTGTACAAGGATCAATTTCTGAAATCACTCTTGCCTCTAGGAAAAGAGATATCAGCAAAATCATTTATGGATTTTTTTTCATTGTAAAACTGTATCGCTTAAAGACAACTTAGGTTTCAAATGAAAGGATTTCCGCTCAAAGACAAATTATAATTCAAATGGAAGGCTGAAGAAACAACTTTAGAATGATTAATTCTGAACCAAATTGGACCTTTAGCTTAGGAGATATAAGCAAAAGAAGTTGAGGATTTTGTTTCCTTTGCAAAATTGAAAAATCTTGAGGCTTTCGCGGACGTCCGCACAATGACAAATTATAAATCAAATGAAAGACTGAAGAAACACCTTTACAAGGATCAATTTCTGACCCCACTCTTGCCTCTAGGATAAGAGATATCAGCAAAATAAGTTAAGGATTGTGTTTTTATTGTAAAATTGGAAAATTTTATCGCTTAAGGGTTATCACTTAGGTATCAAGCGAAAGAACTTCCGCACAAAGACAAATTATAACTCACATGAAAAACTTAAGAAACACCATTACAATGATCCAATTCCGAACACTCTAGGGCCACAAGCTTCGGAGATATCAGCAAAAGAAGTTGAGGATTTTGTTTGCATTTTACAATTTAGAAAATCCTGTCGCTGAAGGACAACTTAGGTATCAAACGAAAGAACATCCGCACAAAGACAAATTATAAATCACATTAAGAAACACCTTTACAATAATCCAATTCCGAACAGTCTAGGGCCACAAGCTTGGGAGATATCAGCAAAAACACTTGGGGATGTTTTTTTCATTGTAAAATTTTAAAATTGTATCGCTTAAGGACAACTTACTTAGGTATCAAATGACAGGACATATGCACAAAGACAAATTATTATTCAAATGAAAGGCTGAAACACCTTTAAAATTATCAATTTTGACCCAAATTGAACCTACAGCTTGGGAGATATAAGCAAAAGAAGTTGAGGATTTTGTTTTCTTTGCAAAATTGAAAAATCGGGTAGCTATCGTGGACGTCCGCTTAATGACAAATAATAAATCAAATGAAAGACTGAAGAAACACCTTTACAAGGATCAATTTCTGACCCCACTCTTGCCTCTAGGATAAGAGATATCAGCAAAATAATTTAAGGATTTTGTTTTCATTTTAAAATTGTAAATTCGTGTAGCTTCAGGACAACTTAGGTATCAAGCGAAAGAACTTCCGCACAAAGACAAATTATAACTCACATGAAAAACTTAAGAAACACCATTACAATGATACAATTCCGAACACTCTAGGGCCACAAGCTTGGGAGTTATAAGCAAAAGAAGTTGAGGATGTTGCTTTCATTGTAAAATTGGAAAATTGCATCGCTTAAGGAACACTTAGGTATCAAATGAAAGGACGTCCGCACAAAGAAAAATTATAATTCATTTGAAAGACTGAAGAAAAACCTTTACAAGTATCAATTTCTGACATCACTCTTGCCTCTAAGATAAGAGATATCAGCAAAATAAGTTAAGGATTGTGTTTTTATTGTAAAATTGGAAAATTTTATCGCTTAAGGACAACTTAGGTATCAAATGAAAGGACGTCCGCACAAAGACAAATTATAATTAAAATTAAATTTGGTTTTTATTGTAAAATTGGAAAATTGTATCGCTTAACCAATTTCTTGCCATTGTTGCGTATACGCAACACCAACTTTAATTTGAAATACTAATGAGTTATAGAATAAGAACCATGTCGCTATTGCATTAGGCCTAAAGGTTGACATGTTGTTAATATATAAATGGAAACAAAAATAATAATCCATCCGTGGAAAGGGGGTTAGGGGGTCTTAAAAAAGTCTCCATAAAAGTATCTTTTTTGGAAAATTAATTAAAAATATTTATATTTATTATAATATTGACATTTGTCTGATATATTGCAGTCAATAAACCAACCTAACAGACACACTCCATAATGACCGAAAATGTATACCTTACCTGTCTTGGTGACCACTTACGTCATGGTGTTGCGTATACGCAACATTGGCCGTTAACTGACATATAGCTTTTTTACCAAATTTTTAATTTATTCTTGTTTGCGAGTTAGGTTCTTCATATTATGATACAATTATGATTTCCGGAATAAACTTCCATGATGGGATCTGTATTGGTCTGTCCAACCAGAATTTGGTGTGAAAATAGTTAGGATGGCATTACCTCGCAACAGATTCCGTGACATAAAAAAATATTCTCATTTGACAGAAAACGACAACATTGATACGGCTGATCGATTTGCAAAAATTATGCTCCTTTTGACAATGCTAAATGAGAGATATATGCAATAGGGTTTATTTGCGACTTATTCAAGTATCGACAAGTGAATAATCCCATATTTTGGAAGGCATTCATATAAAATGTTAATCCGCGGAAAACTTATCAGACTCTGGTTCACATATTGGTGCTTGTGTTCTTAGGATGGCTATCTGTTTCGTTTGATGCAATATGGATGTGCTTCTGTAGCGCATAAGAAGGATATTGGTCTTGGAGCATTGTTATATTGAATTCGCTGTGAAATGTTGAGAATCCTGAGCACTATTCAGTTCATTTTGATAAGTTCTTTGCATCTTACTATCTGATGTGCTTACTAACTGAGAAACGTTTTCGTGAGACGGGGACAATCCGAAAAAATCGCATGTGTGCTGCGGATTCTAAATTAAGGCGGAAACAATTTGAAAAACTACATGTTCGACGACATGTTCGATGAAATGTGGAGGTTACCGTTGCTACCAATCACGTTCCTCTCGAGCCAGTAGCAATGGCTCAACGATATGATAGAAATAAGAACACAAAAATGTCAATAATGCCTAACGTTATGGCTGAATATAATAAATATATGGACGGCGTCGATCTCCACGATAATGGAGATGCTAGCTATAGAGTTGTGGTTCGAAGGAAGATGTGGTGGTGGCCACTTTGGACGAATACTATTAACAGCACGGTTGTGAATACCTGGAAAATACACGTCATGGTGTGCAAAATAAAAAATACAAAACATTTATCACAATTGAGTTTTAAAGCGGAAATTGCCTGGCTTCTAATTTTCACTCAACAGCCTGATAACAAATCTAAATCCGATTAAGTTTCTGACAATGAATACCTAGATCACAACCTACCCTATTTCAATCAGCCGCATCATATTGTCAATGAAGACAAAAACAAAAAGAGAATGCATTGCAAGGTGTACAAAAGTAATTCCATTTTTCGATGCTTCAAATGTAATGTATCCCTCCACCCACAACAGTGTGTTGAAAAAGTTCACAAAATATGAATCTATATGTATAAAAATTAATCTTGGTTTGTTCGACCACTTTAAACTTGAAAACTACTGGACCAAAATGGATACTTCCTTCTGTGAGTTTGTTCGTAATTGTTCCGCGAAGGTTTTGGCAAAAATTCAAGGAACATTGGACAAGGGGGCGTGGCACCTCCCATACAACCCAAATCTATGGTAGCGAATAGCTCTGAAGTGATAGGTCGCATAGCATCGGAATTCGGTGTTCTACCTCAATTTTATGGGCGTTGAATGTGGGGCGTGGCACTTTTTCAGCAGACCAAATTTTCGGTATAACTTTCAAGCTATAAGTCACACATCAATGAAACTTGGTAGGAGCGTACTATTTAGTCGCGTCCTTCGACTAGCAAAATTGAGCAAGTATAGGCTAAAGGGGTGTGGCACTGCCCATGCAATTCAAATTTATGGCTTTGGAACTAAATGCCGTATAATAATGAAATTCAGTATGGAGTTTCCACTTGGTGATATATTTCTACTATAAAACTGGGATGGGCTTTGGAAAAGGGGGTGTGGCTACGCCCATACACTTAAAATTTTTGATATCAGATAGCTTTGGAACTAAATGTCGTTTAACAACGAAATTCAGTATGGAATTACTATTGGGTGATATTCTTCTACTAGAAAACTTAGACGTCATTGAACAAGGGGGTGTACATACAAGCTAAATTTGCGATATCGAATAACTTTGGAATTATAAGTAGCATAGCCTCGAAATTTGGTTATCAATTTACACGAGTCGTTCCACTTAGAGATAGAGATAGAGTTAGATGATAGAGATAGAGATAGAGATAGAGATAGAGATAGAGATAGAGATAAAGATAGAGATAGAGATAGAGATAGAGATAGAGATAGAGATAGAGATAGAGATAGAGATAGAGATAGAGATAGAGATAGAGATAGAGATAGAGATAGAGATAGAGATAGAGAAAGAGATAGAGATAGAGATAGAGATAGAGATAGAGATAGAGATAGAGATAGAGATAGAGATAGAGATAGAGATAGAGATAGAGATAGAGATAGAGATAGAGATAGAGATAGAGATAGAGATAGAGATAGAGATAGAGATAGAGATAGAGATAGAGATAGAGATAGAGATAGAGATAGAGATAGAGATAGAGATAGAGATAGAGATAGAGATAGAGATAGAGATAGAGATAGAGATAGAGATAGAGATAGAGATAGAGATAGAGATAGAGATAGAGATAGAGATAGAGATAGAGATAGAGATAGAGATAGAGATAGAGATAGAGATAGAGATAGAGATAGAGATAGAGATAGAGATAGAGAAAGAGATAGAGATAGAGATAGAGATAGAGATAGAGATAGAGATAGAGATAGAGATAGAGATAGAGATAGAGATAGAGATAGAGATAGAGATAGAGATAGAGATAGAGATAGAGATAGAGATAGAGATAGAGATAGAGATAGAGATAGAGATAGAGATAGAGATAGAGATAGAGATAGAGATAGAGATAGAGATAGAGATAGAGATAGAGATAGAGATAGAGATAGAGATAGAGATAGAGATAGAGATAGAGATAGAGATAGAGAAAGAGATAGAGATAGAGATAGAGATAGAGATAGAGATAGAGATAGAGATAGAGATAGAGATAGAGATAGAGATAGAGATAGAGATAGAGATAGAGATAGAGATAGAGATAGAGATAGAGATAGAGATAGAGATAGAGATAGAGATAGAGATAGAGATAGAGATAGAGATAGAGATAGAGATAGAGATAGAGATAGAGATAGAGATAGAGATAGAGATAGAGATAGAGAAAGAGATAGAGATAGAGATAGAGATAGAGATAGAGATAGAGATAGAGATAGAGATAGAGATAGAGATAGAGATAGAGATAGAGATAGAGATAGAGATAGAGATAGAGATAGAGATAGAGATAGAGATAGAGATAGAGATAGAGATAGAGATAGAGATAGATATAGAGATAGAGATAGAGATAGAGATAGAGATAGAGATAGAGATAGAGATAGAGATAGAGATAGAGATAGAGATAGAGATAGAGATAGAGATAGAGATAGAGATAGAGATAGAGATAGAGATAGAGATAGAGATAGAGATAGAGATAGAGATAGAGATAGAGATAGAGATAGAGATAGAGATAGAGATAGAGATAGAGATAGAGATAGAGATAGAGATAGAGATAGAGATAGATATAGAGTTGGAGATAGAGATAGAGATAGAGATAGAGATAGAGATAGAGATAGAGATAGAGATAGAGATAGAGATAGAGATAGAGATAGAGATAGAGATAGAGATATATTTAGATTTAGATTTTTAGATTTATTAAAAATTCAGTCTACTGATGCAAAAATCTTACAGACTAGTTCATAATAACAAAGAATATATCCACCAATAACACTTAGAATACATTACATTAATATATTATAATAATAGTGAAATTAATTATACATTTCGAAAACATTCCTTTTAAAAATATGAAAATTAGTACTAAAGTCAACATTATTAGCAATCAAATTACAATTAGTTAAACATTTGGAAATTGGCTCATTCATGCCATAATTAGTTCTATGAAAAGGAACGCAAAACAACGCTCGCTCCCTCAAAGGCCGAATCGGAGCATAGAAAGGAATCAACTCAAGTAATTCTGGGCAATTTATATTGCCATCTAAAATTCGCTTAATAAATAAAATGCTCTGTGCCTGCCTCCTATGTGCTAAGCTCTGCAAACTTAACAATTTACAGCGCACATCATACGATGGCATATTCTCAAATGAAAACCTACGGCGCAAAGCGAATCTAGTGAATCTTTTCTGAATTCGTTCAATACGACTAATTTCACATTCATAACAGGGGTCCCACATAATACTTGAGAATTCAAGTTGAGATCTTACTAAACTTACAAAAATGGTTTTTGTCGTGAAGGGATCTAAAAATTCGTTAGAATTTCGTTTCAAGAATCCAAGTAGAGCACAGGCTTTAGAAATCATGAATTCTCTATGGTGGCTAAAAGATAGCCTAGTATCAAAATATATACCTACATCTTTTGCAATTTTATCTCTTAAGAAGAAACTATTGTTATCATAAGAATAACTATATAAAATAGGTAAATTCTTGTGGGAGAAAGTTAAGACTTTACATTTAGAATAGTTTAAATTCATTCCATTTTTATTACACCATAAAAGAAATGATCTTATGTCTTGTTGCAAATTGAAGCAATCTGAAAGATGCTTGACTTTTATAAAAACTTTCAAGTCGTCCGCATATAACAAGCATTTACTGAACTGAAAAATGCGTGGTATATCATTTATAAACAAATTAAAAAGCAAAGGACCTAAGTGACTACCTTGAGGTACGCCAGAATTAACAAGTATATGCTTTGAATAAATGTTATCAACTTTAACAACTAATTTTCGATTTGATAAATAGGAAGAAATCCATCTCAAAAACACGGAATGAATCCCCAACTTCTCGAGTTTGTATAATAAAATTGAATGAACCAAACTATCAAATGCTTTAACGAAATCGGTATAGAGTACATCAACTTGCAAGCCATTCTCAACAGTATTAATGCAGAAATTTGTAAAAATTGTTAGATTTGTGCAAGTTGATCTACCTGTAAGAAACCCGTGCTGTTGAGTAGCAATAAAATTTTTAAGCTCAGAAAATAAACGCATATTGACAATCTTATCTAAAATCTTAGGTATTACTGATAGCTTAACAATTGGTCTATAGTTTTCAATTAAAAATTTTTGACCAGATTTAAAGATAGGAGATATGAAAGCAGTTTTCCATTCGTCTAGGAATAAGCCCGTGGAAAGTGACTTATTGAATATATAAGTTAAGGCAATATAAAGTGAAGAAGCGCACCTCTTAAAAAACACTGGAGGAAGCAAGTCATATCCAGCGCCCTTGTTAACATCCAAACCTTGTAAAACTTTAAAGACTTCTAAGAATGTCTAAGAAGTCGTCATGATTGATTGGCAATACTACATTATTAAAAACAGACCCAAAAAATTCAGCAAATAATTCGCAAGTTTCTTGTGAGCTATTCGAACATTTATCTTTATACTCCATCGACTTGGGGAGTCCATAAGATTTACGCTTAGAATTAATAAATATCCAGAAAGATTTGGGGTTTGATTTTATTCCAGATTCGATAGAATTTAAATATTTTTTATATAAAAAATTTGAAAGAAAGTCAAATTCCTTACGACGTAAAACAAAATTAGCTTTGTCAACCTGCGCATTTGTTTGCTTAAACTTTTTATGAGCTTTATTTCTCAGATTCTTAAGGTGCAACAATCGACGATTTTACCAGGGCAAATTAAATTGCCGATAATCTTTTTTGGTTGGTACATATAAATAAAAACCTTCCTCAAGAATTCTTTTGAATGTAACATACATAGCATGTAAATCCATAGAATCAAAAACTATTTTCCAATTAATAGAATCGAAAAAATTATTTAATGCAGGGTAGTTAGCATTTTTGAAATTATACGATAAATTGGAAGAAATATCTGAAATATTATTTGGTGTATAAAAACAAAATTTTAGCTCAAGTGCTTTGTGATAAATTGACTCACAAGTAAGCGGCATATGACACCTATTTATGAAATATTTAAGGTCACTATTAATAAAAATCAAATCCAAGATTCTTTTTAAATCGTTTTCAAATTCATTAATTTGGAATACATCTAAAGAATAAAGAGAATCGCATAGTAAAAACTCAACATCTCTTTTAACGTTAAAAGGTATCAAAACTTTTTCGTCGCTACTGAATTTCCACTCAATGTCAGCTAAATTGAAATCTCCTAAAATACAAGGAGTTTGCTGAGGGCCTAACGAGGATAAAATGTTAGATATATTGAAAATATGATCATTATATAAATTAAAATCGCTTTTTGGTGGAATATAACTTACAATAAAATAAATTTCATTAGTGCTGATCGTATCATTGGTGAATTGAACTGCAACACAAATTTGCTCAATATTATCAAATTCGTGAGGCAGGCGAATTACTCTGCTAGCATATTTTGAAGAAACTGCCATTAAAACACCACCTCCTCTTGTCATACCTGAGCACAGCAAGCGATCTCTACGGTATACTTCATAATTAGAGTCAAAAAGTTCTTCCGACTGAAAATGTGACGTCATCCATGTTTCCACAAGAACAATTACATCAAAATCATGAGCTGCAGCGGCAGAAAACAATTGATTCGTTTTTGTACGAATTCCACCAGCATTGTGAAAATAGAGAGAAAAGTAATTATGATGAACAGATGACGTTGAGAGTGTCCCGTTCGAAGCTTGAGTTAAGTCAGTGGCGGAATCGACTACTTCAATAAATAGATTGGGAGTTACGCATGTTGAATGACTGATGGGCGGTTGGGCTCCATTGGAAGCGAAGAGGATGTCTCTGTAAGAGGTCGCGGAAGTGTTATGACATCTTCTTGAAAGTTTTTTGGCTTAGTGATAAAGCGGCTTATTTTGACAGAAATCGGCCACAATGAGCTGTCAAAAGCTTTTGCAAATAAAGGAGCTGGTACTCCTAACTTAAAGTTGACAAAACGAAAATTGGAAATGTCTGCATCTTTCTTAACAAGTTTGGTGCAGGACAAAATATCAGGGGAAACATTAAGACCCTTTGCGACAAAATTTAGTACCGCCACTGGTTCCGTGTTTACATTAAATTTTGATATATGTATGTATTTCATGGAGTGCACAACTTGAAAATCATCACATACAGGGGCAACTCCAAGTTTACGGTTGTTGTTGATATTCTTTTTACCATTTTTTTTACGAATTGTTACCCATTTGTTTTTATCGTTATCAATTTCAACAGCTTCCTCATCTATGGCATCTTCGAATAAATCATCCGCAGCTATTGTGTTGATTGCTGAAGAAGACGGTGCAGAAAGGGGATCACTTCTGATAACATTATTTAACGTGTTTTGATATTTCTTAGTTTCTTTAAGCTTTCCAGTACTGAAAACTTGCGACGAAGTTAATGGCTTAGAATGTTTAACAGCGACGTCACCCAGTAAATTCTCAATGTTTGCGAGTTTTTCTTGTATTGCTTTCATTTGCAAAGAGAGAAGATCTAATTTGCTTGGAGCTTCATTAGAAGAGACAACACACGAATTACATTGCCACAACAAATTCGGATTATTTAGAAACAGTTTAGTAACCTCTTCCGATAAATTGAGGCAGAATGAATGAAAAACGTTACCGCAGCTTGACGCACAACGAACGAATTCATACGATTTTACATTATTGGAGCAAGCGTTTATTTCTGCTTTGCAGTTACCGCAAAACGATGGCATACTCATAACTTTCAAATTGAAAAATACGTGTTTACTATTCAACGACTCATGAACGACTCGATAGAACGATAGAGATAGAGATAGAGATAGACATAGAGATAGAGATAGAGATAGAGATAGAGATAGAGATAGAGATAGAGATAGAGATAGAGATAGAGATAGAGATAGAGATAGAGATAGAGATAGAGATAGAGATAGAGATAGAGATAGAGATAGAGATAGAGATAGAGATAGAGATAGAGATAGAGATAGAGATAGAGATAGAGATAGAGATAGAGATAGAGATAGAGATAGAGATAGAGATAGAGATAGAGATAGAGATAGAGATAGAGATAGAGATAGAGATAGATATAGAGATAGAGATAGAGATAGAGATAGAGATAGAGATAGAGATAGAGATAGAGATAGAGATAGAGATAGAGATAGAGATAGAGATAGAGATAGAGATAGAGATAGAGATAGAGATAGAGATAGAGATAGAGATAGAGATAGAGATAGAGATAGAGATAGAGATAGAGATAGAGATAGAGATAGAGATAGAGATAGAGATAGAGATAGAGATAGAGATAGAGATAGAGATAGAGATAGAGATAGAGATAGAGATAGAGATAGAGATAGAGATAGAGATAGAGATAGAGATAGAGATAGAGATAGAGATAGAGATAGAGATAGAGATAGAGATAGAGATAGAGATAGAGATAGAGATAGAGATAGAGATAGAGATAGAGATAGAGATAGAGATAGAGATAGAGATAGAGATAGAGATAGAGATAGAGATAGAGATAGAGATAGAGATAGAGATAGAGATAGAGATAGAGATAGAGATAGAGATAGAGATAGAGATAGAGATAGAGATAGAGATAGAGATAGAGATAGAGATAGAGATAGAGATAGAGATAGAGATAGAGATAGAGATAGAGATAGAGATAGAGATAGAGATAGAGATAGAGATAGAGATAGAGATAGAGATAGAGATAGAGATAGAGATAGAGATAGAGATAGAGATAGAGATAGAGATAGAGATAGAGATAGAGATAGAGATAGAGATAGAGATAGAGATAGAGATAGAGATAGAGATAGAGATAGAGATAGAGATAGAGATAGAGATAGAGATAGAGATAGAGATAGAGATAGAGATAGAGATAGAGATAGAGATAGAGATAGAGATAGAGATAGAGATAGAGATAGAGATAGAGATAGAGATAGAGATAGAGATAGAGATAGAGATAGAGATAGAGATAGAGATAGAGATAGAGATAGAGATAGAGATAGAGATAGAGATAGAGATAGAGATAGAGATAGAGATAGAGATAGAGATAGAGATAGAGATAGAGATAGAGATAGAGATAGAGATAGAGATAGAGATAGAGATAGAGATAGAGATAGAGATAGAGATAGAGATAGAGATAGAGATAGAGATAGAGATAGAGATAGAGATAGAGATAGAGATAGAGATAGAGATAGAGATAGAGATAGAGATAGAGATAGAGATAGAGATAGAGATAGAGATAGAGATAGAGATAGAGATAGAGATAGAGATAGAGATAGAGATAGAGATAGAGATAGAGATAGAGATAGAGATAGAGATAGAGATAGAGATAGAGATAGAGATAGAGATAGAGATAGAGATAGAGATAGAGATAGAGATAGAGATAGAGATAGAGATAGAGATAGAAAAAGAAATAGAGATTGATGTTGAGGTTGAGATTGAGATTAAGATTGAGATTGAGACTGAGTTTGAGATTCAGATAGAGATAGAAATCATTTCCGCTACGACAGCAACGCGTCGGGTACCAGCTAGTAAATAAATAAAAAAATGTTAATACATATATAAAAATAATAAATATGGATGAAATTTATTGTACAATTTTTAAAGGTAAGAAAAAAAAAACAAGCAAGAAATGATCTTCCACTGGTCCCAAATTTAAATACCCCCACGGCCGAACCAAAGTATATTCAAAGTCATAAGCAATCAAAAAAATGTTTATTTGTAAAAACATTTTCGTTATAAATTTAGCAGAAAATATTTGCTATTGTTTTTTGATAGTCACTTTGTACGGGAGGTAGGAGGTAGGATAGTCACTTTTCATCCGATTTGGTTGAATTTCATATTGAGAGTGTATATTAAATAGCTAAGGTAATATGCAAATTTCAAGTTCATATATTCATTTTTGTGGAATTTTAAGAGATTTTACCGTTTTGATAAAGTCACTTTGTGTGGAAGCTAGACGTGGTTTTCATCCGATTTGGCCCATTTTTTAAGTTGACCTTTATTTTTTAGATTAAAGCTTAAATATCGAATTTCGTGATGATAGCTTGAAAATTACGGCTGTAATCGTGATCACAGACAGACAGACGGACAGACAGCCATGTCCGGCTAAATCGACTCGGGCGGTGATACCGATCAAGAAAATATATATTTTTCTATACCTACCACGCCTTCTTATGGGCGTTACAAACGGAGTGACAAATTAATATATCCTTTTTACGTTTTTTAAACGTGAGGGTATAAAAATAAAAATGTTGTTTAATTCATGCTGCTTAACCGCCAGTGTTGCGTATACGCAACAAATTTTTCCGACTAAACGGGAAAACTAATTTTAATTTTTCAACTTGAAAAACCTTATTCGACCTCCCAATGTCACATCTTTAAAAGGGTTTAAAAAAATTTTCAGTATTTCGGGTACCGGCCAGAAATGGGTTAAGGACAACTTAGGTATCAAATGAAAGGACGTCCGCACAAAGACAAATTATAATTCAAATGAAAGGCTGAAGAAACAACTTTAAAAAGATTCATTTTGAACCAACTTGGACCTTCAGCTTAGGAGATATAAGCAAAAGAATTTGAGGATTTTGTTTTCTTTGCAAAAATGGAAAATCGTGTGGCTTAAGGTTAACTAAGGTATCAAATGAAAGGACGTCCGCACAATGACAAATTATAAATCAAATAGAAGATTGAAGAAAAACCTTTACAAGGATTAATTTCTGACAACACTCTTGCCTCTAGGAAAAGAGATATCAGCAAAATAAGTTAAGGATTTTTTTTCATTTTATAATTGGAAAATCTTGTCGCTTGAGGACAACTTAGGTATCAACTTAGGTATCAAACAAAAGAAAATCCGCAAAAAGACAAATTAAAAATCACATGAAAAAAAAAAACACCTTTACAAGGATCCACTTCCGAACATTCTAGGGCCACAATCTTAAAAATATTAGCAATAGAACTTTAGGATTTTGTTTTCATTGTAAAATTGGAAAAGCATGTGGTTTAAGGACAACTTAAGTATTTAATAATAATACGTATCGTACAATGACAAGATATTTATCAACTGAAAAGCTGAAAAAACACCCTTGCAAGGATCCACTTACGAACACTCTAGGGCCACCAGCGTAGAAGACATTAGCAAAAGAAATTGAGAATTTTGTTTTCATTGTAAAATTGGAAAAGCATGTGGCTTAAGGACAACTTATGTATTAAATAATAATACGTATCGTACAATGACAAGATATTTATCAAATGAAAAGCTGAAAAAACACCTTTGCAAGGATCCACTTACGAACACTCTAGGGCCACAAGCTTAGAAGACATTAGCAAAAGCAATTGAGGATTTTGTTTTCATTGTAAAATTGAAAATTTGTATCGCTTAAGGAAAACTTAGGTATCAAATGAAAGGACGTCCGCACAAAGACAAATTCTAATTCAAATGAAAGGCTGAAGAAACAACTTTAAAATGATTAATTTTGAACCAACTGGGACCTTCAGCTTAGGAGATATCAGCAAAAGAATTTGAGGATTTTGTTTTCTTTGCAAAAATGGAAAATCGTGTGGCTTAAGGAAAACTTAGGTATCAAATGAAAGGACGTCCGCACAAAGACAAATTATAATTCAAATGAAAGACTGAAGAAAAACCTTTACAAGGATCGATTTCTGACATAACTCTTGCCTCTAGGAAAAGAGATATCAGCAAAAAAATGAGTTGGCTGTGCCGTGGACACACCCGTTGGTTTTGACGTGACGAAGTTTCTTGCTGTTGTTGTTGATGTTGATGTTGATGTTGATGTTGATGTTGATAATGATGTTGATGTTGATGTTGATGTTGATGTTGATGTTGATGTTGATGTTGATGTTGATGTTGATGTTGATGTTGATGTTGATGTTGATGTTGATGTTGATGTTGATTTTGATGTTGATGTTGATGTTGATGTTGATGTTGATGTTGATGTTTATGTTGATGTTGATGTTGATGTTGATGATGATGTTGATGTTGATGTTGATGTTGATGTTGATGTTGATTTTGATTTTGATGTTGATGTTGATGTTGATGTTGATGTTGATGTTGATGTTGATGTTGATGTTGATGTTGATGTTGATGTTGATGTTGATGTTGATGTTGATTTTGATGTTGATGTTGATGTTGATGTTGATGTTGATGTTGATGTTGATGTTGATGTTGATGTTGATGTTGATGTTGATGTTGATGTTGATGTTGATGTTGATGTTGATGTGGATGTTGGTGTTGGTGTTGATGTTGATGTTGATGTTGATGTTGATGTTGATGTTGATGTTGATGTTGATGTTGATGTTGATGTTGATGTTGATGTTGATGTTGATGTTGATGTTGATGTTGATGTTGATGTTGATGTTGATGTTGATGTTGATGTTGATGTTGATGTTGATGTTGATGTTGATGTTGATGTTGATGTTGATGTTGATGTTGATGTTGATGTTGTTGTTGATTTTGATGGTGATGTTGATGTTGGTGTTGGTGTTGATGTTGATGTTGATGTTGATGTTGATATTGATGTTGGTGTTGATGTTGATGTTGATGTTGATGTTGATGTTGATGTTGATGTTGATTTTGATGTTGATGTTGATGTTGATGTTGATGTTGATGTTGATGTTGACGTTGATGTTGATGTTGATGTTGATGTGGATGTTGGTGTTGGTGTTGGTGTTGATGTTGATGTTGATGTTGATGTTGATGTTGATGTTGATGTTGATGTTGATGTTGATGTTGATGTTGATGTTGATGTTGATGTTTATGTTGATGTTGATGTTGATGTTGATGTTGATGTTGATGTTGATGTTGATGTTGATGTTGATGTTGATGTTGATGTTGATGTTGATGTTGATGTTGATGTTGATGTTGATGTGGATGTTGGTGTTGGTGTTGGTGTTGATGTTGATGTTGATGTCGATGTTGATGTTGATGTTGATGTTTATTTTGATGGTGATGTTGATGTTGATGTTGATGTTGATGTTGATGTTGATGTTGATGTTGATGTTGATGTTGATTTTGATGGTGATGTTGATGTTGGTGTTGTCGTTGATGTTGATGTTGATGTTGATGTTGATGTTGATGTTGATTTTGATGGTGATGTTGATGTTGGTGTTGGTGTTGATGTTGATGTTGATGTTGATGTTGATATTGATGTTGGTGTTGATGTTGATGTTGATGTTGATGTTGATGTTGATGTTGATGTTGATGTTGATGTTGATGTTGATGTTGATGTTGATGTTGATGTTTATGTTGATGTTGATGTGGGTGTTGATGTTGATGTTGATGTTGATGTTGATATTGATGTTGGTGTTGATGTTGATGTTTATGTTGATGTTGATGTTGATGTTGATGTTGATGTTGATGTTGATGTTGATGTTGATGTTGATGTTGATGTTGATGTTGATGTTGATGTTGATGTTGATGTTGATGTTGATGTTGATGTTGATGTTGATGTTGATGTTGATGTTGATGTTGATGTTGATGTTGATGTTGATTTTGATGGTGATGTTGATGTTGATGCTGGTGTTGGTGTTGATGTTGATGTTGATGTTGATGTTGATGTTGATATTGATGTTGGTGTTGATGTTGATGTTGATGTTGATGTTGATGTTTATGTTGATGTTGATGTTGATGTTGATGTTGATGTTGATGTTGATGTTGATGTTGATGTTGATGTTGATGTTGATGTTGATGTTGATGTTGATGTTGATGTTGATGTGGATGTTGGTGTTGGTGTTGGTGTTGATGTTGATGTTGATGTTGATGTTGATGTTGATGTTGATGTTGATGTTGATGTTGATGTTGATGTTGATGTTGATGTTGATGTTGATGTTGATGTTGATGTTGATGTTGATGTTGATGTTGATGTTAATGTTGATGTTGATGTTGATGTTGATGTTGATGTTATTGTTGATGTTGATGTTGATGTTGATGTTGATGTTGATGTTGATGTTGATGTTGATGTTGCTGTTGATGTTGATGTTGGTGTTGATGTTGATGTTGATGTTGATGTTGATGTTGATGTTGATGCTGATGTTGATGTTGATGTTGTTGTTGATGTTGATGTTGATGTTGATGTTGATGTTGATATTGATGTTGATGTTGATGTTGATGTTGATGTTGATGTTGATGTTGATGTTGATGTTGATGTTGATGTTGATGTTGATGTTGATGTTGATGTTGATGTTGATGTTGATGTTGATGTTGATATTGATGTTGATGTTGATGTTGATGTTGATTTTGATGTTGATGTTGATGTTGATGTTGATGTTGATGTTGATGTTGATGTTGATGTTGATGTTGATGTTGATGTTGATGTTGATGTTGATGTTGATGTTGATGTTGATGTTGATGTTGATATTGATGTTGATGTTGATGTTGATGTTGATGTTGGTTTTGACGTGACGAAGTTTCTTGCTGTTGTTGTTGATGTTGATGTTGATGTTGATGTTGATGTTGATGTTGATGTTGATGTTGATGTTGATGTTGATGTTGATGTTGATGTTGATGTTGATGTTGATGTTGATGTTGATGTTGATGTTGATTTTGATGGTGATGTTGATGTTGGTGTTGGTGTTGATGTTGATGTTGATGTTGATGATGATATTGATGTTGGTGTTGATGTTGATGTTGATGTTGATGTTGATGTTGATGTTGATGTTGATGTTGATGTTGATGTTTATGTTGATGTTGATGTTGATGTTGATGTTGATGTTGATGTTGATGTTGATGTTGATGTGGATGTTGGTGTTGGTGTTGGTGTTGATGTTGATGTTGATGTTGATGTTGATGTTGATGTTGATGTTGATGTTGATGTTGATGTTGATGTTGATGTTGATGTTGATGTTGATGTTGATGTTGATGTTGATGTTGATGTTGATTTTGATGTTGATGTTGATGTTGATGTTGATGTTGATGTTGATGTTGATGTTGATGTTGATGTTGATGTTGATGTTGATGTTGATGTTGATGTTGATGTTGATGTTGATGTTGATGTTGATGTTGATGTTGATGTTGATGTTGATGTGGATGTTGGTGTTGGTGTTGATGTTACTGTTGATGTTGATGTTGATGTTGATGTTGATGTTGATGTTGATGTTGATGTTGATGTTGATGTTGATGTTGATGTTGATGTTGATGTTGATGTTGATGTTGATGTTGATGTTGATGTTGATTTTGATGTTGATGTCTATGTTGATGTTGATGTTGACGTTGATGTTGATGTTGATGTTGATGTTTTGATGTCTATGTTGATGTTGATGTTGACGTTGATGTTGATGTTGATGTTGATGTTGATGTTGATGTTTTGATGTTGATGTTGATGTTGATGTTGATGTTGATGTTGATGTAGATGTTGATGTTGATGTTGATGTTGATGTTAATGTTAATGTTGATGTTGATGTTGATGTTGATGTTGATGTTGATGTTGATGTTGATCTTGATGTTGATGTTGATGTTGATGTGGATGTTGATGTTGATGTTGATGTTGATGTTGATGTTGATGTTGATGTTGATGTTGATGTTGATGTTGATGTTGATGTTGATGTTGATGTTGATGTTGATGTTGATGTTGATGTTGATGTTGATGTTGCTGTTGATGTTGATGTTGGTGTTGATGTTGATGTTGATGTTGATGTTGATGTTGATGTTGATGCTGATGTTGATGTTGATGTTGATGTTGATGTTGATGTTGATGTTGATGTTGATGTTGATGTTGATGTTGATGTTGATGTGGATGTTGATGTTGATGTTGATGTTGATGTTGATGTTGATGTTGATATTGATGTTGATGTTGATGTTGATGTTGATGTTGATGTTGATGTTGATGTTGATGTTGATGTTGATGTTGATGTTGATGTTGATGTTGATGTTGATGTTGATGTTGATGTTGATGTTGATGTTGATGTTGATGTTGATGTTGATGTTGATGTTGATGTTGATGTTGATGTTGATGTTGATGTTGATGTTGATGTTGATGTTGATGTTGATGTTGATGTTGATGTGGATGTTGATGTTGATGTTGATGTTGATGTTGATGTTGATATTGATGTTGATGTTGATGTTGATGTTGATGTTGATGTTGATGTTGATGTTGATGTTGATGTTGATGTTGATGTTGATGTTGATGTTGATGTTGTTGTTGATTTTGATGGTGATGTTGATGTTGGTGTTGGTGTTGATGTTGATGTTGATGTTGATGTTGATATTGATGTTGGTGTTGATGTTGATGTTGATGTTGATGTTGATGTTGATTTTGATGTTGATGTTGATGTTGATGTTGATGTTGATGTTGATGTTGATGTTGATGTTGACGTTGATGTTGATGTTGATGTTGATGTGGATGTTGGTGTTGGTGTTGGTGTTGAAGTTGATGTTGATGTTGATTTTGATGTTGATGTTGATGTTGATGTTGATGTTGACGTTGATGTTGATGTTGATGTGGATGTTGATGTTGATGTTGATGTTGATGTTGATGTTGATGTTGATGTTGATGTTGATGTTGATGTTGATGTTGATGTTGATGTGGATGTTGGTGTTGGTGTTGGTGTTGATGTTGATGTTGATGTCGATGTTGATGTTGATGTTGATTTTGATGTTGATTTTGATGGTGATGTTGATGTTGATGTTGGTGTTGTTGTTGATGTTGATGTTGATGTTGATGTTGATGTTGATGTTGATTTTGATGGTGATGTTGATGTTGGTGTTGGTGTTGATGTTGATGTTGATGTTGATGTTGATATTGATGTTGGTGTTGATGTTGATGTTGATGTTGATGTTGATGTTGATGTTGATGTTGATGTTGATGTTGATGTTGATGTTGATGTTGATGTTTATGTTGATGTTGATGTTGGTGTTGATGTTGATGTTGATGTTGATGTTGATATTGATGTTGGTGTTGATGTTGATGTTTATGTTGATGTTGATGTTGATGTTGATGTTGATGTTGATGTTGATGTTGATGTTGATGTTGATGTTGATGTTGATGTTGATGTTGATGTTGATGTTGATGTTGATGTTGATGTTGATGTTGATGTTGATGTTGATGTTGATGTTGATGTTGATTTTGATGGTGATGTTGATGTTGGTGTTGTTGTTGATGTTGATGTTGATGTTGATGTTGATGTTGATGTTGATTTTGATGGTGATGTTGATGTTGGTGTTGGTGTTGATGTTGATGTTGATGTTGATGTTGATATTGATGTTGATATTGATGTTGGTGTTGATGTTGATGTTGATGTTGATGTTGATGTTGATGTTGATTTTGATGTTGATGTTGATGTTGATGTTGATGTTGATGTTGATGTTGATGTTGATGTTGATGTTGACGTTGATGTTGATGTTGATGTTGATGTGGATGTTGGTGTTGGTGTTGGTGTTGATGTTGATGTTGATATTGATGTTGATGTTGATGTTGATGTTGATGTTGATTTTGATGGTGATGTTGATGTTGGTGTTGTTGTTGATGTTGATGTTGATGTTGATGTTGATGTTGATGTTGATTTTGATGGTGATGTTGATGTTGGTGTTGGTGTTGATGTTGATGTTGATGTTGATGTTGATATTGATGTTGGTGTTGATGTTGATGTTGATGTTGATGTTGATGTTGATGTTGATGTTGATGTTGATGTTGATGTTGATGTTGATGTTTATGTTGATGTTGATGTTGGTGTTGATGTTGATGTTGATGTTGATATTGATGTTGGTGTTGATGTTGATGTTTATGTTGATGTTGATGTTGATGTTGATGTTGATGTTGATGTTGATGTTGATGTTGATGTTGATGTTGATGTTGATGTTGATGTTGATGTTGATGTTGATGTTGATGTTGATGTTGATGTTGATGTTGATGTTGATGTTGATGTTGATGTTGATGTTGATGTTGATGTTGATGTTGATGTTGATGTTGATGTTGATGTTGATGTTGATGTTGATGTTGATGTTGATGTTGATTTTGATGGTGATGTTGATGTTGATGCTGGTGTTGGTGTTGATGTTGATGTTGATGTTGATGTTGATGTTGATATTGATGTTAGTGTTGATGTTGATGTTGATGTTGATGTTGATGTTGACGTTGATGTTTATGTTGATGTTGATGTTGATGTTGATGTTGATGTTGATGTTGATGTTGATGTTGATGTTGATGTTGATGTTGATGTTGATGTTGATGTTGATGTTGATGTTGATGTTGATGTTGATGTTGATGTGGATGTTGGTGTTGGTGTTGGTGTTGATGTTGATGTTGATGTTGATGTTGATGTTGATGTTGATGTTGATGTTGATGTTGATGTTGATGTTGATGTTGATGTTGATGTTGATGTTGATGTTGATGTTGATGTTGATGTTGATGTTGATGTTGATGTTGATTTTGATGGTGATGTTGATGTTGGTGTTGGTGTTGATGTTGATGTTGATGTTGATGTTGATATTGATGTTGGTGTTGATGTTGATGTTGATGTTGATGTTGATTTTGATGTTGATGTTGATGTTGATGTTGATGTTGATGTTGATGTTGATGTTGACGTTGATGTTGATGTTGATGTTGATGTGGATGTTGGTGTTGGTGTTGGTGTTGATGTTGATGTTGATGTTGATGTTGATGTTGATTTTGATGGTGATGTTGATGTTGATGTTGATGTTGATGTTGATGTTGATGTTGATGTTGATGTTGATATTGATGTTGGTGTTGATGTTGATGTTGATGTTGATGTTGATGTTGATGTTGACGTTGATGTTGATGTTGATGTTGATGTTGATGTTGATGTTGATGTTGATGTTTATGTTGATGTTGATGTTGATGTTGATGTTGATGTTGATGTTGATGTTGATGTTGATGTTGATGTTGATGTTGATGTTGATGTTGATGTTGATGTTGATGTTGTTGTTGATTTTGATGGTGATGTTGATGTTGGTGTTGGTGTTGATGTTGATGTTGATGTTGATGTTGATATTGATGTTGGTGTTGATGTTGATGTTGATGTTGATGTTGATGTTGATGTTGATGTTGATGTTGATGTTGACGTTGATGTTGATGTTGATGTTGATTTGGATGTTGGTGTTGGTGTTGGTGTTGATGTTGATGTTGATGTTGATGTTGATTTTGATGTTGATGTTGATGTTGATGTTGATGTTGATGTTGATGTTGATGTTGACGTTGATGTTGATGTTGATGTTGATGTGGATGTTGATGTTGATGTTGATGTTGATGTTGATGTTGATGTTGATGTTGATGTTGATGTTGATGTTGATGTTGATGTTGATGTTGATGTTGATGTTGATGTTGATGTTGATGTTGATGTTGATGTTGATGTTGATGTGGATGTTGGTGTTGGTGTTGATGTTGATGTTGATGTTGATGTCGATGTTGATGTTGATGTTGATTTTGATGGTGATGTTGATGTTGATGTTGATGTTGATGTTGATGTTGATGTTGATGTTGATGTTGATGTTGATGTTGATGTTGATGTTGATTTTGATGGTGATGTTGATGTTGGTGTTGTTGTTGATGTTGATGTTGATGTTGATGTTGATGTTGATGTTGATGTTGATGTTGATTTTGATGGTGATGTTGATGTTGGTGTTGGTGTTTATGTTGATGTTGATGTTGATATTGATGTTGGTGTTGATGTTGATGTTGATGTTGATGTTGATGTTGATGTTGATGTTGATGTTGATGTTGATGTTGATGTTGATGTTTATGTTGATGTTGATGTTGGTGTTGATGTTGATGTTGATGTTGATGTTGATATTGATGTTGGTGTTGATGTTGATGTTTATGTTGATGTTGATGTTGATGTTGATGTTGATGTTGATGTTGATGTTGATGTTGATATTGATGTTGATGTTGATGTTGATGTTGATGTTGATGTTGATGTTGATGTTGATGTTGATGTTGATGTTGATGTTGATGTTGATGTTGATGTTGATGTTGATGTTGATGTTGATGTTGATTTTGATTTTGATGGTGATGTTGATGTTGATGCTGGTGTTGGTGTTGATGTTGATGTTGATGTTGATGTTGATGTTGATGTTGATATTGATGTTGGTGTTGATGTTGATGTTGATGTTGATGTTGATGTTGATGTTGACGTTGATGTTTATGTTGATGTTGATGTTGATGTTGATGTTGATGTTGATGTTGATGTTGATGTTGATGTTGATGTTGATGTTGATGTTGATGTGGATGTTGGTGTTGGTGTTGGTGTTGATGTTGATGTTGATGTTGATGTTGATGTTGATGTTGATGTTGATGTTGATGTTGATGTTGATGTTGATGTTGATGTTGATGTTGATGTTGATGTTGATGTTGATGTTGATGTTAATGTTGATGTTGATGTTGATGTTGATGTTGATGTTGATGTTGATGTTGATGTTGATGTTGATGTTGATGTTGATGTTGATGTTGATGTTGATGTTGATGTTGATGTTGATGTTGATGTTGATGTTGATGTTGATGTTGATGTTGATGTTGATGTTGATGTTGATGTTGATGTTGATGTTGATGTTGATGTTGATGTTGATGTTGATGTTGATGTTGATGTTGATGTTGATGTTGATGTTGATGTTGATGTTGATGTTGATGTTGATGTTGATGTTGATGTTGATGTTGATGTTGATGTTGATGTTGATGTTGATGTTGATGTTGATGTTGATGTTGATGTTGATGTTGATGTTGATGTTGATGTTGATGTTGATGTTGATGTTGATGTTGATGTTGATGTTGATGTTGATGTTGATGTTGATGTTGATGTTGATGTTGATGTTGATGTTGATGTTGATGTTGATGTTGATGTTGATGTTGATGTTGATGTTGATGTTGATGTTGATGTTGATGTTGATGTTGATGTTGATATTGATGTTGATGTTGATGTTGATGTTGATGTTGATGTTGGTTTTGACGTGACGAAGTTTCTTGCTGTTGTTGTTGATGTTGATGTTGATGTTGATGTTGATGTTGATGTTGATGTTGATGTTGATGTTGATGTTGATGTTGATGTTGATGTTGATGTTGATGTTGATGTTGATGTTGATGTTGATGTTGATGTTGATGTTGATGTTGATGTTGATGTTGATGTTGATGTTGATTTTGATGGTGATGTTGATGTTGGTGTTGGTGTTGATGTTGATGTTGATGTTGATGATGATATTGATGTTGGTGTTGATGTTGATGTTGATGTTGATGTTGATGTTGATGTTGATGTTGATGTTGATGTTGATGTTTATGTTGATGTTGATGTTGATGTTGATGTTGATGTTGATGTTGATGTTGATGTGGATGTTGGTGTTGGTGTTGGTGTTGGTGTTGATGTTGATGTTGATGTTGATGTTGATGTTGATGTTGATGTTGATGTTGATGTTGATGTTGATTTTGATGGTGATGTTGATGTTGGTGTTGATGTTGGTGTTGGTGTTGGTGTTGATGTTGATGTTGATGTTGATGTTGATATTGATGTTGGTGTTGGTGTTGATGTTGATGTTGATGTTGATGTTGATGTTGATGTTGATGTTGATGTTGATGTTGATGTTGATGTTGATGTTGATGTTGATGTTGATGTTGATGTTGATGTTGATGTTGATGTTGATGTTGATGTTGATGTTGATGTTGATGTTGATGTTGATGTTGATGTTGATGTTGATATTGATGTTGATGTTGATGTTGGTTTTGACGTGACGAAGTTTCTTGCTGTTGTTGTTGATGTTGATGTTGATGTTGATGTTGATGTTGATGTTGATGTTGATGTTGATGTTGATGTTGATGTTGATGTTGATTTTGATGGTGATGTTGATGTTGGTGTTGGTGTTGATGTTGATGTTGATGTTGATGTTGATATTGATGTTGGTGTTGATGTTGATGTTGATGTTGATGTTGATGTTGATGTTTATGTTGATGTTGATGTTGATGTTGATGTGGATGTTGGTGTTGGTGTTGGTGTTGATGTTGATGTTGATGTTGATGTTGATGTTGATGTTGATGTTGATGTTGATTTTGATGTTGATGTTGATGTTGATGTTGATGTTTATGTTGATGTTGATGTTGATGTTGATGTTGATGTTGATGTTGATGTTGATGTTGATGTTGATGTTGATGTTGATGTTGAAGTTGATGTGGATGTTGGTGTTGGTGTTGATGTTGATGTTGATGTTGATGTTGATGTTGATGTTGATGTTGATGTTGATGTTGATGTTGATGTTGATGTTGATGTTGATGTTGATGTTGATGTTGATGTTGATGTTGATGTTGATGTTGATGTTGATGTTGATGTTGATGTTGATGTTGATGTTGATGTTGATGTTGATATTGATGTTGATGTTGATGTTGATGTTGATGTTGATGTTGATGTTGATGTTGATTTTGATGTTGATGTCTATGTTGATGTTGTTGTTGATGTTGATGTTGATGTTGATGTTTTGATGTTGATGTTGATGTTGATGTTGATGTTAATGTTAATGTTAATGTTAATGTTGATGTTGATGTTGATGTTGATGTTGATTTTGATGGTGATGTTGATGTTGGTGTTGGTGTTGATGTTGATGTTGATGTTGATGATGATATTGATGTTGGTGTTGATGTTGATGTTGATGTTGATGTTGATGTTGATGTTGATGTTGATGTTGATGTTGATGTTGATGTTGATGTTTTGATGTTGATGTAGATGTTGATGTTGATGTTGATGTTGATGTTGATGTTGATGTTGATGTTGATGTTGATGTTGATGTTGATGTTGATGTTGCTGTTGATGTTGATGTTGGTGTTGATGTTGATGTTGATGTTGATGTTGATGTTGATGTTGATGCTGATGTTGATGTTGATGTTGATGTTGATGTTGATGTTGATGTTGATGTTGATGTTGATATTGATGTTGATGTTGATGTTGATGTTGATGTTGATGTTGATGTTGATGTTGATGTTGATGTTGATGTTGATGTTGATGTTGATGTTGATGTTGATGTTGATGTTGATGTGGATGTTGGTGTTGGTGTTGTAACGAACTTTGTAGCCGGGGTTAGCTCGCCGGATAGCCGGGGTTCGTACAAAAAATTTATTTCCTTAGTCTCTTCAAATTATAAATACGAGGATTAATTTAAACTCACTACTTAAGTCTTTATTAAAAAATATTTGTTTTCACAAAAGAAAAAAAATCAATTCACATATTTTCTTTATTCATCTGTTAAATAATGGCCGTTGCTCCTGATTTCCCTCGAAGTCCTTTAAAGTGGGATCCGTGGATTCTGTTCGTTTGTCTGTCCTAGCCTTGTATGAAAATATGGTCTGAACCTAGTGGGCGATCGACTTGGATGCTTTTAGAGCAGACCGTCCGGTATGAAACCACTCGGGTCGACAGAAAAAACAACTTTCGTGATGCCTACTGGTATGTTTTATGACCGGCCGTCCGATATAGAACCACTCGGGCCGACAAGAAACACTGTTCACTACTGCCTTTAGTCACTCGTGCTTAGTCACTTGTACTCTTGTTCACTGGGTCACTTGTTCACTCTGTTACTTGTTCACTTGACTCACCGATGTGCGTTGTTCGCGTGTTGACTTTAAAAAGAGACCCCACTGTTGGTTCGCTGACTCCTTTTATCCCCAAAAAGGGTAACGGGACCTTGTTGTGTCGCCAATTTCTATTTGATCTCGACCTTGAATTTTTCTCGCCTAGAGATAGCGGCAACCTTTTGCCTTGCATGTTGTTGTTGTCATAGTCGCTGTTTAATGACCCCTATGTGTTTTGTTATTGTCACGTGTGGGTGCATAGAATGCATGTTGTTTGTGCGTTTTTGCTTGTGACTTCGTTATATTGTTTTGTTGTTGTGCCAATTGATCAGGCCACTGGCTTGCTGTATGTGTTGTTATTGTTGGTTTGCGGGTCACAAACATTTCTTAGTTTGTTGTTGTTGTGCCAATTGATCAGGCCACTGGCTTGCTGTATGTGTTGTTATTGTTTGTTTGCGGGTCGCCCAGCTGCGTGTTTTATGGACAGGGGCGGTTCGCGGGTTCTTGTCCAGGTGCGGTTTAGGGTTGCAGGGCGGGTTCATGTTTTTCGGGGCCCTTTGTGCAGCGGTGTTTTATAGGGAGCTGTAAGGCATAAATTCAGCGAATTTATGTTTCCTTACACCCCCCCCTTACTTCCAGGTAGAAGGCTGAGTACGATGCTACTTTCCGTTATCGTGACTCGGTAGTTGCTTTCGGTGTATTTGATGTCGTAACTGGCTTTCGTGTTCGTTTGGTTCTTCGGTGTGAAATTCTTTCAATTCGCTCACGTGTGCTGTCCGTACACTACTGTCTTTGTCGCCCCGGACCTGTACGATGACTGGAGATGTGAACGCCACGACTCGGTAAGGTCCGTCGTACCGAGGTGCGAGTTTGGCTGCGAAATTGTCGACTGCTTTCGACAATTGATGTTGCTTTAGGAGTACCAGTTGTCCCACCTCTGGTCGCCACGCCCTTCTCCTTAGTTTGTAGTATCTTGCTTGATCCTGTGCTGCCTTTCTTAGGTTCCGATGAACCATTTGGAATACTTCCTTCAGTCGGACTGCTCCACCAATGGGGTTTTGGGGACACGTTCCTGTACCCAGCGCCTGTTTCATCAAAGAGTGCCTTTGGCAGTCTCGGTTCTCTTCCTTGCGTCAAGAATGCAGGTGTATAACCGGTGGTGTCCGAAACACTTGTATTTAGCTCTAGAGAAATCTCAGGTAGCAGATCATCCCATTTGCGCTGATCTCTTCCAGTCAGCCGTGCTATCATCCTCTTCACGTTCCTATTTGCTCTCTCGGTGCGATTTTCCTGCGGCGTGTGGGGTGCCGTGAACTGTTGCCTGATCCCCATGTCCTTGAGAAAGCGTTGGAAAACCTTGCTGCAAAATTGTGACCCATTGTCAGTCATCAAAACTTTTGGGACCCCATATCTTGATATGATCCGCTCCCGCAATACTTTGCTTAATGCGCCCCCCGTAGCTCGTCGTAGTGGAACTATCTCCTTCCATTTTGAGAATTTATCGAACATCACCAGCAGCATCGTATTTCCATGCGTGGAACGAGGAAGTGGGCCTACAAAATCCACACAAAGGATGGACCACGGTTCGTCTGCAATCTGCGTCAACATCTGTCCGGCAGGTTTGCTCTGGCTCGGTTTGTATTTTTGGCATGATTCACAAAGTTTTATGTGCCGTCGTATATCGCGAGCCATACCAGGCCAGTAGTATAGGTTTGCTATTCGAGCTGTTGTCTTCCTGATTCCCATATGCCCCGCACATGGATTATTATGATTTTCGGAAAGTACTCGAGACCGAAGTTGAGAAGGAACGCAAAGCTTCCATGATTCACAATCCTCGTAATTTTTGCGTCCTGGAATATGGCGGTATAGCTGCCCCTGAACGATGCTGTAATCGGGTAACTTCTCCGGTTCTCGCTTTACCCTCGAAATCTTTGAATCATACCACTTACAACCTTGCTGATCAGTGATAATTGCGCGTAGCGTTTCGAAATCCTGCAGTTCCTTCTGTAGCAAGTTTTTCACCAGTTCCTTTTCCGGGATTGTATCCCCACACCTTCTGTTTTCCTCGTCCGTTGGACCGTCTCTAACTGTTCGTGTAGTGCACTGGCCGGTCCGTTTATTTAGCTTTTCCCGTTGATTTGCACGTTCCGTCTCCTTCGCTTTGTTCACCCTGTCTGAAATTGTCCCACGGGCCACTGCACACACGCGAACGTTATGTTTTTTCGTTGGTTCCTCCTCTCTATGCAACCTGATGGTTTCACCTCCACAACTAATCTCCGCGCAAGTTGTCTGAAGGAAATCCATGCCTAAGATCACGTTGTCTATTACGCCTGGAAGGATCAATAGTGTCATATGACAGCGAGCCGTCCCCAGCCTGACCTCTACTTGTATCCCTTGACTGACTTCACGTATGGTACCATCTGCCATCCTCACTGATACCTTTACCAATACCCGTTTCCCTCGTTTCATAAGCTTTTCTGCAAAGACCTCACTTATAAAACTTCTCGTTGCACCCGTATCGATGGTTGCAATTGCTGCTTCTTCGTCTAGTGTGATTGTAGCAAAGATTCGGTTTTCGTCGACTCCTAGCTTAGTTAGTGCAACCGGGGTCTGCCCTGACGCTTGGATACCTCCACACCCCGTCGTTGAGTGGATCCTTGGTCGTTTTCCTACTTGCCGCCAACAGCACTCCACCGTAAGTGTGTTCCGTCGGCCACATTCCCAGCAAAACAACACTCTTCTATTTCGGCATTCTCTCTTAAAATGGCCCTCCTGACTACACCAACGACAAGTTGTCTTAGGATTTATCCGGGAGTTCTCTGGAACTGTTGGGATCATGCGGAGCTGCTCGTGACGCATACGAGGCAGGCCCGTTCGAGGTTTCCCTTGCCCTTGGTCCGCTCGAATTACCTCAAAATCGTCTGCCATGGCCATCAGTTCGTCCAGGTTGTTGAAATCCTTTCGGCGTATGTATAACAGGTAATCTGGTTGAAGATTTTTGTAGATCTGTTGTAATTGTTGTTCCTCTGTGAAACAAGCCTGGCGCATAAGACTCTGAAGAGTGAGGACATAGTCCTTAAAAGGTTCCCTAGGTCTCTGTTGTCGATTTCGAATTTCATCCTCCAGACGCTCAAAATGTCGTGTATGCAAAAAAAATTTAAGTAGATCCCTCTTGAATAGCACCCATGTAGTCCACTGCCTGTTATTATTTCGCCACCATGCTAGCGCCTTATCTTTTAGGAGTTCGGGCATTGACCTTGGGAGCAGATCTTTATTAATTCCATATGCTGTGGCTAACTCTTCTATCCTCTCGATAAACGCGTTTGGATCTTTACCGCCATCATATTTTACGGACCACTTCCGTACCTGATCAATCACGGCGTGACAAGATTGTATCCTCATTTCCTCACTTTCGGCACCCTCTTCTGGTATGTGATGGCGAAACTGTAGCTCTTCAGGTAGTTCAAAATTTGGAGTTGTGCCTGTCGGTGCCCTCTGACCCTTCGAAAATGGTAACGCTATCTCTGGAATTGGCGACAGACTGCAACTGTGCCGCGCTTCGAGCTCTTCCAGTCTCTGCTTCTGTGATGGGCTAAATTCCGCGCCGGCAATCCATTTGGAGAACCGTCGTCTTAGTTCCTCCATGACCCCATCTCCATTTAGGTCGAACTCTTGCATATACGACTGCAATTGTTCTTTTGAGAGGGAGTACAGCCACCCGGTCTTCACCATTATGATTTTTTTTTTCCTCTGCTTTTGAAGGTTCTTTTTTTTCACTGTTGGTTAAATATTCTGATTTTTTTTTTCCGCAGTTTTTTTTTTTTTTTATATTTAATTTCTTTCTCTGCGTTTTTTTTCCACTGTAGTTACGAGTTTTTTTTTTTCACTGTTTTTTTTTTTTTTTTCTCACTGTTTGAGTCCCTGCTCGGGCGCCATTTGTAACGAACTTTGTAGCCGGGGTTAGCTCGCCGGATAGCCGGGGTTCGTACAAAAAATTTATTTCCTTAGTCTCTTCAAATTATAAATACGAGGATTAATTTAAACTCACTACTTAAGTCTTTATTAAAAAATATTTGTTTTCGCAAAAGAAAAAAAAATCAATTCACATATTTTC